>JAGPOW010003316.1:162524379-162570907 GCA_030014935.1 Caiman crocodilus
AATGGTCACAAGTTACTGGAGAGCAGGTTTAGGTTGGACATTAGGAAACACTACTTCACAGTTAGGGTGGCTAGGATGTGGAACCGGCTTCCTAGGGAATTTGTTCTTGCTCCTACCTTGGGCATCTTTAAGAGTAGATTAGATAGGTACTTGGCTGGGGTCCCGTGACCCTGGCACTCATTCCAACCATTGGCGGGGGGTCAGACTAGATGGCCTGCTCTAGGCCCCTTCTGACCCTAGATACTATGATACTATATTTACCTTCTCCAGGGAAGTGGGACAGCAGCAGGCAAGGCTTTGGGATCCTGAGGAGCAGCAGAGCACCAGGATGAGGGTCCTGGGGAGCTTAGGGTACAGGCCAGCACTCAGAGCAGGATTTGCAAGCCGCGAGGCACGTGGGGTGCCTGGCCAGTCATCTGGAGCAGGGGTTTAGAGCAACGACCCCTGGGAGCTGCCTGTGCTGCTGACCTTCTGCCACTGACTGCCCAGAGGGGACTCAGTTCTGTCCTTTATTCTGCAGCTGATTGTCATTGGTGCTGGCCAGAAGCCCTCCCCCATTCTTACCACACTATCCCTGATATTTGGACAGGGGTGGCAACTATTTGGCCGCCACACAGGTTACACATATCTTACCACAACTTGCCTAACTAGGCCTATTTTCCTCTTTCTTTTGTTTCAATGGCTTCATTTACTGACAAAGTCATACCAGTTTAGCTGAAGGTGGGCATATCTTTAAAAGCCTGCAGGCCTCTGGGGCACACCAGCAGGCAGCCGGAAGCCACTCCAGGCCTTCTGTCCCCCTGCACAGGCCACAAGCTAGTCTCTCCAGCCTGCCTACACCCTGGCACTGCTGCCTGGCACCACAGTGCCACATGCCTGACAGGCCAGCGCCATCCAGGCTTGCAGGCTGCTGCAGGCACCAGGGCCCAGCTGCAGGCAGCTTCTGGCTGCTGGGGCCAGCTCTACCTGCCCTTAGTGCATGCCCAAAAGCCTTCCCTGAGTCTGCAGGTGCTGCTGGGCATTGCCTCAGCCACACAGCTGTGACTCCTATGCTGGGCCCCTGTTCTGGGCATTGCAGGCAGCTGCCCATGCCCACCTATACAGGGACAGCCATGCGGAGGCCCAGAGAGCTGGTGCAGGACCCATGATGGCCTCATCATCACTGCTGCCCATGCCTATGCCTTTGCCCACTACCCAGGGCCCCAACTAGTCACAGGAGGAGACTGGCAACCTTGTAGCACTGTGGGGTGAGGTGCCAGGGTAGGGCAGATGCTCTAGCACCCACATCTATGAGAAGCTGTCGGGCTGGATGCAGAAGTGTGGGCACAACCAGTTGGTACAGCAGTGTTGCATAAAGGTCAAGTCCTTGTGGGCACAGTCAGTTACCATCACTGATGACAATCAACAATCATCTGTCAGGGAGTGCCTGTAAGTCCATGCCTTTTATGTGGCAACTGATGGACATCCTTGCATCCCAGGACCCAGGCTATAGCCGTGCTAGCTGCAGCATCACATGTAGCCTGCCAGAGTTCCCACTCTTACCCAGCATCCATGGGGTCGGGCTGCTGGGGTAGGGCCCAAACAGCTGCACAAACAGCTTCTTGTGCACAGAAGCAGCAGGGGCATGCTCAGAGTGTAGTGGTAGCATGGAGGTAGGGCTGGCCCCAGGGCATCTCTCTAAAGAAGATGCCTGAAGGGAGGGCAGGGGCATGGGTAGCTCCTCGTCCCAGTCATTTGAGAGCCCCATGCTCCCCAAACTTGGGAACCATGGGCTGGGTGGCAATACAGGAGATAGGCTGGTCTGTAGGATGAGGGTTGGGGGGGAAGCTGGGTCTGGACCTATTGCAGCAGATGCTACCAGGAGCCTGGCCTACCCCAGCCTGGGAACAGAGTGGGGGAGGCTGTCTGTCTGCAGCCAGCGCCCAGTGTCTCGTTGGCCATGGGAGCAAGTGGGGATAGGAACCTCAACAAGAAGCCACCTAGGTACTGACCTGCTACAGACCCTGGTACCGAGCATCTTATTTCTGAAATGCTGCAAACTCACACAAACAGTTTCTTTCTTTCCTACACCTCTATAGGCCCTGCAGCTGCTTGAGAGGGAGAGGCTGCACTTGGCAGCTGGGATGTGGCCTCAGGGTTGCTGCCACCCACAGCTGAAGCCCTGCAGATGTGTCAGTTCTGCCAGAGAAGGACCTTAGGCAGGACCCTCCTCCTGGACTGCCTGGTCAAGGCAACAGAGAACCATCTGGTGGATGCTTGGGCCTGGCAGATGGAGGACATGACCTGCCAAGACACGTGGCAGGCAGAGGATGTGGCCCATGAGGGTGCAAGGGACCAGCGTAAGGAGGCATGGGACCAGACAGACTGGGAGTTCCAAGTGCAGCTCCTGGTCCTGGAGCATAAGAAGGTGGAGGCACTGCAGGAGCAGACCATGGTCTTGGACAGGGTATTGTAGGTCATGAATGAAGACCACCAGGTGTTGGACACTGTTCTGGCCCTGGTGGTCACCTTTGTGCCACCTGCTGCCTGACTGCTGAGCCTAGTCCCGCCTACCCCCTCACACCCACCTGCTGCCCAGCATCGGGCCTTTGCCTGGGCCTGGGAAGAGGCCCTGTGCCACCTTCAGCAGCCGGGAGCTCCTGGCCTGCCCACCCTGCTTTCCCCTGCCACCCCACCTGGGCCCAACCCTACCACTCACCCTGATTCTATGCAAGAACAGAGCTGGAGCTGCCTACAGTGGGGGCAAGACTGCACACTGGCCCTGCTGGCCCTGGACACCACCGGGGGGAGCTGACCATGCTAAGGGAGCACTGGCCACTGTTGCCCCTGGGTAAGCCCTCACCCGCCATACTTGCCGTGCCGTATGCACCTATGGGGGAATCAGTGAGAGGCCGGGGTGGTGACTCTTCCCCCTAGGTGACTCCACCCCACGGCCCCCACTCCAAGACTGCACACAAAGGACATTGTACTTAATTTTCACAGGAAAAAAAGTTTTTCATTCTTGGTGGGTAGAGGTTGCGTGGGGGGGGCTCTGTTGGGGAGGGAGTGGGGAGAGTAGCTGTGATTGATGCAAGGAGAATAAAAACTTGTTCTTAGAGGTGTCTGAAGTGAGCATGGTTTTGGGAGTGGCTGGGGGTCTGTAGTCAGTGGTATAGATGGGCTAGAACAGGGGGTACTGAAGGAGGTGGTCAGCCAGTGCCTCCTGCACCTGGTGCTCTGGTCCCTGCTGGTAGGTGCACAGCTCTCCTGGGGCCTCAGCAGGGGGCAGCCACCACTGTCACTGCAGGTGGTGCTCCTTCTGCCATGTTCTCCACGTGCCATGTCTCCTCTACCCAGGCCTCATAGAAGAGCTTTGTCTGGGTCTTGCAGATGTTATGCAGCACACAGGTTGTGACAATGACTCAGGAGGTTGTTCTCAGCAAACTCAAGGTGAGCAGGGAGGGTGTGCCAGCAGCTTTAGAGGCAGCTGAAGCCACACTCTACGAGGGCATGGGTCCAGCCCAAGCAGCAATTAAAGTGGCTTGGCAGGGGTCCAGGTGGGGCTGGTTTAGGGCCACATGAGCTGAAGGCCCAGGAGGCCAAGGGCAGACTCAGTATTAACATCCTGGAATCTGTCTGCGATGTTTCTTGTGGGGTCTGGTGAGGGGGACAGGGTCGAAGTGGCAGGTGTATGGTGGCAGCCATGGAACAGTGTGCAGTGGGCAGGCAGGCAGTTCTTGTACTTGGGAGAGCCAGGAGGGATTAGATGGCCATGGGCTAGGCAGCAGTCAACATAGTGGGCCAGCACAAAGATCAGCAGAAATACAGGGCGTTGGCCCAGTTGCAGGGGTAGGGGCAGAGGCAGCCATGGTGTGGAGAGGCACAGGCAACAAGGAGAGTGCTGCCTCATTCTGTCCCTGTGCCATGCATGCTGCTTCTGGCCAAGGAAATGGCTGGCCAGAGAGCAGTGAGCAGGGTGGGCTTTTGAAGAAGGCTGCCAGCTGCTGGCAGCTGTGGCCAGAGCCTGGAGCTCCCCCTGATGGCAACCAGAGCCCATTGCAAGGCCCCAGGAAGTGGAAGCAGATTGGCAGCAAATCTGCTCCTACTTCCCTGCACATGTAGATACCCCCCCCCAACACCATTTACTTATGAATAATTAACTTATGAGCAAACTGTTGCCACAGCAAATGCATGTGTAGATGCTCCTGGTATGATTTAAAACCCATTCTGTTAAATTGGCATAACTCTGTATGTGAAAGTTTTTCCTTATGTCCAGCCTAAACAGTCTCGCAGGAGTTTGTGACCATTGGACCTTGTCATCCTCTGGGGTGTTCTGGTGGACAGGTGTTCCCCCAGATCCTGATGTACACCCCTTATGTATTTATAGGCTGCCACCAACTCAGCCTGCACTTCTCCAGGCTGAAGAGTCCCATAGTTCTCAGTCTCTCTTCATAAGGCCTGTTCTCTTGCCCTCTGATGATGCATGTGTCTCTCCTCTAGACTCTTTCAAGCTTCTCCAGGTCCTTCCTAAATTGTGGAGCCCAGAATTGGATGCAGTACTCCAGCTGCAGCCTCACCAAAGCCAAGTACAGCGGGAGGATGACATCCTGGATCTTGCTCGAGATGCATCAGTAGATGCAAGCCAAAGTTTTGTTTGCTTTCCCATCTGCGGTATTGCATTGGTGGCTCATGTTCATCTTGTGGTCAGTCAAATCTGGCCAAGTCTCTTTCAGGCATGATGCTAGTGGGTGTAGCACTATTGAGCCTGTAAGTATGATGCGGGGTTTTTTCCCCCCAAGATGGAGCACCTTGTATTTCTCTATATTGAATGCTATCAGGTTTTCATCCACCCACCTTCCAAGCCTATTGAGGTCGGCTTGGATCAGCAGCCTATCCTCGTGTGGACACTTTTCCCCAAAGTTTGGTGTCATCAGTGAACCTGGCCAGTCTGCTTCTGACACCAGTTTATGAAGACATTAAAGAGTACAGGTCCAAGAACGGAGCCTTGGAGGACACCACTAATCAGTGAGTGCCATGTTGATTCAGTTCTGTCAACTACCACTCTCTGGGTCTCACCTTGGAGCCAGTTCCCCAGCCATCAAACAGTGGAGTAGTCAAGGCCACAGTTGCCCCATTTTTCCATGAGCGTATCATGGGACACCAGGTCACCAGGACTTTTTTAAAGTCCAAATATATGATATCAACCTTTCCCCTTTTGTTGAGGCGATATGTCACCTTGTCATAGCAGGATATGAGGTTGGTTAGGCAATTCATGCCTACAACAAACCCGTGCCGGCTATCCCTCAGTATGTTGCCTTCTGTTAGCCTCTCAAGAATTGCTTCTTTAATAATTTTTCCAAAAATTTCCCAGGGATTGAGGTCAGACTGATTGGCCTGTAGCTTCCCAGGTCTTCTTTCTTCCCTTTTTTGAAGATGGACACTACATTGGCCTTCTTCCAATCTTCAGGTACTTCTCCCGAGTGCCATGAGTTCTCAAATATCCTTGGCAGCGGCCATACTATTGATGTCTGCTAGTTCCTTTAGCACTTTAGAATGCAATCTATCTGGACCATCTGCTTTGTGGGGATCCAGCTTCTCAAGATGCTCCCTTGCAAAATCCACACCAATGGTGGGCATATACCCTGGTAATACCACATCACGTACAACAGGGTGGTCCCTTTGGGCTGGTGAAAAACCAACAAAGTAATCATTAAGCAGATTGGCTTTTTCCTGGGTGTCGGTAGTCAGCTGCCCCAGCTGGGGTCCTACATTGCCCTTGTTTTTCTTCTGACTCCCCACATATCTGAAGAAGGACTTTTTATTGTCCTTGATTCGTGTAGCTTGTTAGAGTTCAGTTGCAGCTTTGGCTTTCCTAGGTCGCTCCCTGCAGGTGCAGGCCAGTGCAGAATACTTTTCCTTAGTGGTGTTTCCTGTCTTTCATTCTTTATAAGACTCTCTTTTTAGACATAGGAGGTCCATGAGTTCACTGTTAAGCCAAGGGATTGTTGAGCCCTTTTACCACCTTTCCTGTGGGTTGGGATGGACTCCCCTTGTGCTTCTAGGATTTCTTCCCTAAGGAGTAACCATTCATCAGGAACTCCCCTCCCTGTGAAATCATGGCCTCTCAGGCCTAGTCAGATCTTGTGGTTGTTTTCACTGTGGCTGAAAAGAAGATAGCTGGAACTCATATGCAAGCCTTTTTGTAAACAAAAGGCATGAAGGACTTACAATCCAGTAGTTTTAATCCATGCCAGTAGCTTTTACAGGTGAGGAGCACAGTGTTAACTTCTGCTTGGTTATAACAATTCAGAGAGAAAAAATAGAGGGCTGTTTAAGTTCTACAGAAGTTAAAAGGCACATTTGTAATTTTGGAAACATAAAACTTCTTGAATGTTATTTGAATATAAACAGAAATACTGTGCCTTTTAGTTGTCCTTTAATCTAGAGAGGGCACATTTACATGAGACACTACATCACTGTAGCGTCAGCGGGCATGAACCATGATACCAACAGTACTGCACAGTAGGGTTAGAAATGACCCATGCACTGCCAGAACTGCACAGTACTGGCGATTACTGTGCAGTTGGGCACACATGTAGATGTGCCCAGAATGACCTCAGGTAAGTCTAGATACCCCCTGAAGTTCATTTCAACACTCTGATTCTTATTCTATATACAAATTTTGGTCACATACAAACATTCAGTTTCCCTTGGGAGAGTCACTGTTCTCCCAGAAGAAACCATAAGTGTATAGGTGTTCACAATTTTAATCTGGGAGCAAAAATGCCCACTGCAGAAGAAAAGTAGTGGTGGAACAACCAAGGTTAAATTGCTCCCAGTAGTTTCTCCTGGAAAAGGAAATGTCTGTATATGTTTTCTTATGAGAGAAGCCACAGAACAGACTTCCAGCATCCCTCAGTGCTTTTCTCTTATCCTTCCACCCAGGAGACAGTGACCATGCCTACATATTGATGCTGACTGCATAGTTGTTACTGCACATCATGTAGTACTTACATAACCAAGTACTACATGACTGTGCAGTAAACAGCGTTACTGTCCAGTAGCATCCCTGCGTGGTTGCCTGGTGATGTTTACTGCACAGTAGCTCATTATTACTGCACAGTAGCATCATATCACAGTTTGTACCCGAGCTACTGTGTAGTAGTTATGAGCTACTACACAGTAAGCATCTCATGTAAATGAGACCAGTGTGTCACTTGTTTATCTGCTGCTTCAGCCAAGTAGGGACTAGAACACATCCCCTTTCACATTGTGCTACAGGGAGAAACAGACTAATTTTGAACAGTCAGGATTAGCCAGTCAGGACTGCTCTGTGCACTACTGCCAACAGTCTCCAGGTAGACTGTTGGAACCTGTAGAGCAGTGGTTTTCAACCCATTTTTTCATTTGTAGATCCCTGAAAAATTTCAGATGGAGGTGTGGACCCCTTTCAATTGTAATTGTGAGTAATCAAATACTTTTGATTCATCATCTTTTGCAGACTCCTTAGACATAGTGTGCAGATCCCCAGGGGTCCGCAGATCACAGGTTGAAAACCACTGCTGTAAAGCACATTGAGTTTTGTGTACAGGAGCTCCTGACTGCACAACACCAGCACTGCAAGCTTTCTATTCTTCAAGGGCTCAGAACTTGAATATGTGTACACAGCCTGTCTTTTGCTCCATGTTTATTTTACAGCATTTTTTGTGGCAGGAGTCACCTGGAACTATTTCATATTACCTTACACATTCTTTTTCTCAGAATGCAAGCAGTGTGTGGCCTTTGACATGTTATATTGCTGCTGGTTTTGTGATGTTCCTTGTGTGTGAGATAGCTGTTGCACTCCAAAATACTTTGCTTTCTGCTTTAAACCCTCGAATTTGAGTCAATATTTGATGCAGGGTAGCCTCCTGGCAGCTGGGCACTGGAGTTCAGTCTGAGACTTCTAGAGGAGAGGTTTGTGTGCATGCTCTTTGTAACCACCTCTGTTCAACAACTAGTGTACAAGTGTAAACAACAATTTACACTAGAAAGATACTTGTATTTTGCATTATGAATTTCTCATCCAACAGAAACGTGTACTGCAAGGCCGTGAAATGTATTGCTTTGCAGAGGAAAACAGTATTTTGCTTTCATACTGTCTTATTATTAACATCAGATGTGTTGAATAATATTATGATGATGACATTAGGTAAGAAAACAACATTATTTATGCTAAGGACAATAATCTTAAAGCTTGTAGTCTTCTTATTAATTTGCAACTCCCTGATTTTGAGTCTTTGGAGCCTTTGGCATAGATTGAATCCTATATTTGAACTTTAATAAATAGAAAGGGGCACATCCTACACTAAGAACCAGATGCTCATCTGGCATTGAAGCTATGCCAATTTAAATCAGCTAAGCATAACATTACCATTTTTTTCTCCTTTTGGCAAATTATTTTTTAATCATTCCTTATCAGGATACTTAGAATCATGACTTTCATTATAAACTAAAGAGCAAGATTCATTGCTTTAATTAACATAGCCACATGCATTATATATCTTGTTCTGTAATATCTCCCTAGTGGCTATACTGCTGATTTCCTTCATTTTTATGATATATAATAAACATTTTAAACTGAGGAAGGACAGCATGTTTGCAAGAAGAACATTTCAGTTGAGTTACTCTGAACAGATGATGGAGCACAGTCATTCTTTCATTACATATAAAAAAATATGATTTCCTGAACATTTCTGAAAATAGTGGACAAGTGAAAGGATGTTATATTTTCAAACTGTTGAGATATGAATAATGCATTGAGAAGCAAACATAAGTATTATTTCTCTTCTAATCAGTATCATGAAGCATTTTACAAATTAACCACTTTTCCCAGACTCTTATAGTATTAAGTGGCTCCAGGCGGGGCTCCCATCAAGGTGGACTGTGCCATCTGCATTTGGAAAATTGCCTATACATTTATTAAAGTGAAATTCACTCATTAATTAATCCTGTCAGCATTCTTCCCATACACTCTCATTAGCACATTGAGCTAATTACTGCAACTAGAGGCACTAGGGTGTGGGTGCTAGTGTGTGCATGCATGTCTGCATGGTAATGTAATCAATCATGTAAAAGACATTTCAGTTGTGCATTTCCTTTAAAATGATAAATTGGCCAAAGTCATAATAACTTTTGGAATGGAATAATCATTCCAGCCTGGCAGTTTATACTCCTTGCATTCCAGACTCGTGGATTGCTGCGGCAGAAAAATATTGTATGACAGAAACCCTTTGAATTTAGATATGATTAAATAGCAGCAAAATTGTATTCATTTTACATGGTCCATTCCAATGCATTATTATACCATTAAGTCTGTTTTGGCTTGGTACAGGGAACAGTGTCCTCAGCTAGCAATCCTGTTAAGTTCAGTTTTCTATTGCCTTTTTCTGCTCAGGAAGTTTTGCCCTCATCAGTCATTTCTATTACAGCAGCATCAAAGGGTCCTGACTGATACTGAGGCCTCGTTACACTGGGCAATGTACAAACATATTGTAAGAGAGATCCCTTCCTCTTAACAGTTTATGGTCTAAAGGAACTATGCAAACAGTGGGAAGAAAACAAAGGCCCCCGGAGGTAACAGTTTCTGAAGGGCCATGCAGCAGGTCAGGGCAGAGCTGGAATTAAACTCAGGTTAGCTAACTACAAATGCAGCATTCTAGCCATTAGACATTTCTGCCATCACTTGGTTATTTCATCAGATTTTCATGCAAACTTGGCTTGGAGATGAAGAAAAATATACTGTTGTAATGGAGTTATTTCTTTGCCATATATTCATTAGATATAAAATTCACTAAGCTATATGGCTCAAAGGCACTTGTTCACCAGGCCTTATACCTCCCATGCAAGCAATCAGGCTACTCCAGGCATGTCTGCTCTGCTTCTAAACCACAGTAGGGAGCAGAGCAGTGAAGCCTGGCACATCCCTTCCCTGTGACTCACACTCCATCATCAATGTAGCCTCCTTAGCCCAATGAATGCTCAGGACAGATTGCTTATTGTCACACACCCATGCCACCCTAACATGGCAACATTATTTCTGATTTGACAAATAAATGTATATGCTTCACTGTGGTATTCCCTAGCACAGTCTGGAGGTATAGACCTGCCCTGTGTGTCTCCAATGCTTTCAAACTGGGAAAAGTGGGGTGAATAGGGAACAACATGAGTTCATTGTCTCTACCATATAGCAGTCGGATGTCCAGCTGAGTCTGTCCTAGGGGAAAAACTTTGGACAGGAAAATAGGGTGTCTGTCCTGAATCGGACCTTTGAACCTTCAATTTCCTCATCTGTAAAATTTGAAAAAATATTTACTACTTTACTTACCAGAGGTGCTGTGAGGCTCAGCTAGTTACTGTTTGCACAGCACTTTGAAATGTGCAGTGTTAAAGGTATATAGTTAATAACAGCTACTTCTTGCTCTTGCTTGAAGGAAAAAAGCATGGCTCCTTACTTGTATCATAGTTCTGTGAGTTTTCAACAGAGCTCAGTCATTTTAATCAGAGGAGGCTGTCAGAGAAAGTTAGAGAGAATCAGAAAAGGCTCTCAGACTAGAAATGAAGTCAGTAGCTGAGCTGGAAAGAATAGTTCAAACATCAGCTTTGACAGCTTTTAGTTCTTCTGGAGACATGGGTATAAAACTAGGCAGGGCTACTCTGCTTTCTTCTTCAAGGTAGACATGTACTTTTATTGTGCAGATTTCTAGACAACTGAAGGCCTCTCTCCCATGAACATTAAAGAGCCTAGGAAGTGTTTTAGAAGTGAGAGATTGCACCTGGGTCCCTGTATAAAGTTTGTCTCCCCAGTTAAGTGTGATTTGTTCTTCACTAATTCTTTCATTATAATGACAAGTGGCTAAGGCCCCAATCCTCAAAACGTGTACATACTCAATATTAAGATGTCTCTATGACTCATGTTCTTAAATACTTCATTGAATAAGTAACTTTACCTATGAATGTTGTCCTTCTAAAATCAATGGAACTACATCTGAGTAAAAGTACTCTATTTTGCATGGGTTTGTATATCAGGCTCTATACAAAATTACCTTTTGTTAAACAGCAATATTTTTTAGGTAATGCAAATGTTGAAAATTGCTTCCTTTTGAAGAAGTAAAAGAATATCCCATCTGTTTCTACAAATTGTAGATGTTGTTGACATAAGCTTGAAAACAGGATTATTTGCTGTCTCATTCAATTTCTTTATCTTTTTTAAGATAGGTTCCAGTTGTGTTCATCTAACAATAGGGGAGCTCTCCTGTGGTGAAAATAATTCCATGAATATGGATCCTAGCATAAAACTGTGTAGCATATTAGAAGAAAACTGCAGTAGTGATGAGTTCAGCTTATGCTTTTATGAAAATGTCTATTAACTTCCCACCTATGCAAAAACAGGTTAATTTTCATTTTTTATAGACCAAAGGGCAAAGAAGTAAAATGAAATAAATAGTAGTAGAGCCACATCATTTTCCATGTTAAAAAATATAAAGAAAAGGAAAACGAGCTATGTTGGTCAAGCCAAAAGAAGGGTGTTTGCTTATACAATAAAGTTAAATAGGCATTTAGGACTAACATGTTTAATTGGTCTACTTAGATGTAAATCATCTGGAAGGTATTTGTAGTTTATTCGTTGACTATGATACATTTGCACCTAGGATGAATTTGATCCATACTATGTTTATATGAACAAACAGCAAACTGCTTTTTCCAGCCTAGCTTTTTATATGATAAATGTTTTGGATCAGGTAAGAGCTGTGCTAGCATACCAACTGATATTATGTTAATGAATACCAGGATAAATGCTCTAAGAAATTTGCATATAATGAACATGACCATAACCCTTTGCTGAAGTGCACATCCCTATGTGCTTGCCCCGGATAATAGGCCTGTTCCATATCAACTGTGAACCAAGGAGAGGAAAAAAGCAGGTTCTGTAATTTCTCCGCATTCAACAAACCTACCATTGTGACTGCAGAGGTATCAAGTAGTCACTAGTATGGGAATGATTATGCAAATAAAATTATGCAATTTTATTAAGGGAATGACTGGGCTAGTGCCTGCTTGTCCCTTGTAAACTAAGGCCAGGTACAGACATTACATTTTTGCTAGTGTAAGTGATTGGAAACTGGTCTATACCCATAGTAGAAGTTTGGTGCACACAGACTGGTTTAAAAATGGCAGAACCATGTCATAGTTCCCCCCTCCCCTCTCAAGGGCAAATGTGTGTTCTGTTTGCTACGGAACCAAATTGCATGGCTTACAGAAAACCACATAACTTAGATTGATTCCACCTTGGGCTTTCTGAATGCCTGTACCTATCCTAAATGTTTCTGAAAGCCTGAGTTTACATTGGGGTGAGTGCATGCTTTTGCCATTACTAAAAAACACTGACAAACTTAATTCCTGAGTGCTTTGACTGGTCTAAAATCCCCCATCAAACTGTTTTGCTGTGGGAAAAGCAGGTTTTCAACTAATCAGCTTTGCCAAAGGTGTCCGCCATAGAAAATGTTGGCTTTATAGTTTAGGTGTCCATTTTCCTAGTTTGGTAGCTTTAGGCAAGATACAGCACTTCTCCATGCCTCTTTATATTCAACCATAAAATAAAACCCGATAAAGTTCTGAAGATGCCTATTGAGATTTAGACTAAAATTGCATTAGCAAGTATTTGGCACACTTCCAGCATTAGAAATCATTATTTTCTCACTACACAAATATCATTATTAACACTTATATGGTGCTTTTCATAGCTAAAGTGCTACACAAACATGAACTAATCAGCATACAGGAATGTCAGTCCTCTGAAGGACTTTTATGTTACTAAGGCTGTCAATGCTGCAGTCAGCTCATTGGGGAATCTTGACTAGCTGTTCAGAATTCTTCAGAGTGGAATATTGCATGATTATTTATGTAAATAAGCAGCGTCTCTAGGCCTCAAATGAGATCACAGCCTCAATGTGCACAGCACTGTACAAACATAGAATCCAAATGCAGTCCTGCTCCAAGGAGCAAAAAAACAGATTAGACAGACAAAACCTGAAAGAAAACAGAACAGAGAGGTGCGGGGACTTGCCTATGGCTGCCAAATAGGTCAACAGCAGAATTAGGAACAAAGTCTAGATGCCCTGGTTTCCAGTCCAGTGCCCTATACTTTAGAACTTTAGTATAAAAATTAAACCGGAAAGAAAACAACTCTACTCCTTGATCACCAAGTTGTGACAGATACCCATGTCAGAATATGTCCACCACTGTATCCCATCCCGCTTTGCTTTGCAGTTCTCTTCCCTGAGCTTCCATTTCAGGCTGGGATGTTTGATACCTGCAGTCCAGTGAAGCTTTTGAAATAAAATAGTCTAAAGTCACTAAGAACATCTCAAAAGAAAAATGATAGTTTAGGTTTTAAAAAAATATTTCTCTTATACCAACAGCTGATGTTTGTCAACAGAATAGGAAATAGAAGAGAATTTTTTTCTTTTTTACTTGTTGCTCTTGGTTCTGAAATGACATTTTAGCTGTCGTATTGCTAAGAGCAAGCTTTGTTTTATTTTAACTTGCAGCCATCTCAGCCTGTTCACCAGTTCAAAGGAGAGCTGCCAAAGTGAGATGTACTGTACTTAGAATCTAGGTCTAGCTTGTGGCCTTCTCCTACTTCCTGGCTCGTACAGTCTCTCTTCCATCATCAGTTTCAGGGATGCCTTTGCATGCAGGCCTCTTCCTGGTGGCACAATTTTCCCCAGATTGGAAGTGACCGGTCTGCTTTATTTCTCTTGCATTAATCCTGGGAAACCCCAGAAGTCCCCTCTCTGGGTTCATCTACGCATGCATACTAATGCGCAGCAATAAACTCCAGCATATCTCTCACAGGAGTTTATTGTTCCTGGGAACTGCATTTATACATGCACTGAGGACTGCAACCCTGGCTGGACCCAGCCTGGACCAGGTTGGACCCTGGCTGCACCCAACTGGAGCAGCCTTGGCTAGCAGAGGGGTCTGGGGGGTCAGCCTGCCAGCCTGGGGCTACTCCAACCCTGCTCAATGTTATGTGGAGGGGCTGGCTGGGGCACAAGCGTACTCCAGTGCAGGTCTAGCAGGAAGGCACCCCCCCCACACACACAATGAAGCGCCCTCGTGCCCCAGCCCACCCCGTCAGCATCTACATGTGTTGCTGCACAAGAAAAAACTCCACAGGATAGTACTTGTATTACAAGTACAAACATCTCATATAGACATGCCTTCTGTTGGCAGAATTTGATGCTGTAAAAACTTGAAAAATAATGCCCTTTAATCCAATTGAGTGTCAAATTCTGCTTGCAATCATGTTAGTGCAAATATAAGGAACTCTGGGTGCATCCACACTTACAGTTAGTATGCCTGGATTTTCTGTGCAGAAAATTCAGCTGCATTGAACTGTGAACCCGCACACATCTGAAGATGTGCTCATTAGAGTTGCGTGAAATTTCGCCACCAGTTTTGTTTTGACCTGTTTTGAGGGCGAAACAGCAAAATCGAAACAAAACAGATATAGTTGCCTCAAAACAAAACAAGGCAAGTCAAAATGTCTTGCCGTTTCGACACTGTTTCAACGTTTCACCCATAGGCTATAATGAGGAAGGTCAAAACAGCCTATAACTCTGTCATTTATGGCCAGATTTGGATAAAACATGAAGAAATTGTAGCCCCTTATGAGGGCATAAAGTGTGTCAAGTTTCAAGAAGATAGGTGTAGGGGGTTCAGAGAAACTGTACCCCAAAATCCTGAAACCAAAACTCATGTTGTGTATGTTAAGCCACAGCAGTGTCAAATCTGCAGGCCTGCTAGCCCCCACTGAGGCCACAAAGCCTGCCATGTTTCAAGGACATAAGTGCAGGGGCTTGGGGGTAACTGTACCTCAAGCTGCAGACAAGCAAAACTCATGACATGGGTGACACTGTGTGTTAAGGTGCAGCAGGGTGAAAGCTGCAGGCCTGCTAGTCCCTGCTGTGGTGACAAAGCCTGACAGCTGTCGAGGAGACAGGTGCAGGGGGGGTCTGGGGCCCTGCACCCCTAGCTGTTGACAGACAAAAATCATGACATGGGTGCTTGTGCAACTGGCTGTGTCTGTCTTGGGGCAGTTGATTCTCTGTATTCATTATTTCCTCTCCTTAGTTGTGGTTTTGTAGGTGTTAATCCATGTTTGTTAAGTCGTTACATAGTTGCTAGGTACTGTATATTGAGCTGGTCCTTGAGTGAATCATGATTAATTTGTAACTGGTAACATAGTAGCTTAGCAGCCAGGCCTGCAGTAGTGTATCCCACTCCCTGCACCAAGACAGACAGATGCACAAGCACCTATGTCCTGATTTTTGCTTGTCCTCAGCTTGGGGTGCAGTTTGCCCCAAACCCCTGCACCTAACACCTTGAAATTTGTCAGGCTTTGTGGCCTCAGCAAGGGCTACCATCCCTGTGGTTTTGACCTCACTGTGGCTTAACACATACACGTGACATGATCTTTGCTTTCAAGAATTTGGGGTGCAGTTCCCCCCAAGCCCCCTGCACCAATCTTCTTGAAACTTGGCAGACTTCTTGGCCTCAGCAGGGGCTAGCAAGCCGTCAGTTTTGACCCCACTGTGGTTTAACACATACACATGACTTGAGTTTTGCTCTCAAGACCTTGGAGTGCCGTTTCTCTGAACCCCCTGCACCTATCTTCCTGAAACTCGGTAAGCATCGTGTGCTCCAAAGGGGCTATCATTCCTGCAAGTTGCATCCAAATCTGACCAGAAGCCTATTTTGGTTTTTCCCATTATATCCTATGGGCAAAATGTCGAAAGAGGGTCAAAACAGCAAAAGATTTCGACAGAATGAAACAGGACAGCTGTTTTGAATTAAAACAAAAGTTGAAACAAAACACCGTTCTGTTGAAACGTCAAAACACTGGTCAGGTCAAAACAAAATGCTTCCATTTCACACAGCCCTAGGGTGCTCCCATCAGGAACAAATTTGCTCTCAATGAGAGCAGCTCAGTCTAGGTTTGCTCCAGCTCTGGTCTGTCCCCAAGCAGCAGCCAGAGGGAGCTCCGGGCTTCCTCAAGTGCCAGCCCCAGGCTGGCAGGGAATATAGCCTGAATCTCAGAGTACAACTGTACCGGCTGCTCTCTTTGCCCCAAGAAGATCTGGACCCAAGCTGATCTCCACGTGGCTGGGAGGCAGCTTCTGGCAGCTAGGACAGCTCTCTCCACCCCCTGTAGCCACCTGCTGCCTAGGATGACTGCGAATGATTTGTTCTCTGTCAGTGTCCACATGTGCACTTTGGTGCATTAGTTTAATGCACTGATTTCTACTACAGTATAACCTCATAAATCTGGCATCTTTGGGACCTACTACCTGCCAGAAATTTGAAAATTTCAGATTTTTGTAACATGGAATTTTGAAAAATGGATTTATGAGGTTATACTATGTATCTACAGGTACTAGGAAAAAATGTATTAAACTAATCTATTATACAGTAATTGCTGTGCACTTGTAGACAGCAATGTTTTACTGAGCATTAGATTAGCTTAATGCACAGTAAAACATTTCATGTAGATGCACTTTCTGTGATTTTTCAAGTGTTACTCCAGCTTTGACTGGTGTGGTTAAGACCATGGGTATGTGCTAAACTTACTATGCAGATGTCCTTGACCACTAAATAACCTGCCCAAGGAACTGCACAGATGCAGCTATACTACTTCTGGTTCAAGAGGGAGCCTGGCTGGAGCTGCACAGCATGCCTGAAACTAGCCAAACATGGTAACTAACAAACACGGTAAGTGTGTGGGCATACAAAATATCTACTATGGAGTAAGTTGTCTTTACCCTTAGGCTAAAAACAGACATGGGGGGTTATCCCTGGTGGATTATACCAGGATTTGACTGGGAGGTGGTGGAGAGAAGGGGAACAGTAGTTTACACCTGCAGTTTAAATGGCAATTAACTCAAATTAGCCATGACTGTCCCAGGAAAAAGTATTAATTTTGATACTTCACAGGTAGTTAAATGGCTTTGCCTCCTCCCCCTCCCCCCACAATTCCCAGTATCTGTTTTTAGCTATAGAAAAAATTGTGAACTCCCCGAGAGATATTCTGGGAACCAAAGATAGTTTGAAGAGCCTGTTCTACCAAACTTTAATACTCAAGAAACTATATTTAAATAAATGTTAATAGAAAATTTAATAATGAAATACAAATCATACATAAACAGCCAAACAGTATAGATAAGGTGTATCAAGCAAATGATTAAAAAATGATAAAACATGTATTCACCTAAGGAAACAAAAATCTGATTAACATTTAAAAGAACTTAATCTTAAATTCCAAAGGCCTAAAGCAGAGGTTCTCAACCTTATTAGATTCAAAGCACCCTTCACTAGACTCAAAGAAAATGCCAGCTTTTAGCTTTTTCTCATTTCTTGATTATGGAAAAAATAATACAGTAATTTTTCTATTAGAAAGAACTCAGGAAGACAACAATAGGTCAGAATGTTTTTGACACCATAGATTTCTTATTTGAAATTTTTGGGTTCATCTTGTTAATCATGTGTTTGTGCACCCAACCATACTTATACTGCATGGCACCCTGCAACAACCTTAGAAGGACCTCATGGTACCGTAAGATGCTCCAGGACCCTGGTTGAGAATCACTGTCTTAAAATTTTAAAAAGCCTCTAACATTGCCTGACTGTTAAGAAAAAGTTCTTATCTAGGTTTAAAAATGTATGGGAACCTATACATGTGCATTGAGGCTGCTTAATTAATCAAGTCTACTGGAGTGTGGTAATTACCAAGCTCCAGCAGACTTCAGCATCATGTTTATCAGCATCCCCATGCTGAATAATGGTGACCAGCTTTAGTTGATGATGAGCTTTAGTTAAAGCACCCCCACCACCATTTTTCAGTGTGGAGACACTGATGCATATGATGCTGTGGGTGCTTTAATTAGCACCCCCTACATGCTCCCCCCACCCCCAGCCTTCTGGAGCATGTGTATAAATACCTTATGTTTTAAAGAAACACTTACATTGGTTCATCTGCAGATAGGCTATTCAGCAAGAATCATAGTTCAAGACTGAAAAGCAGATTCCAAAGTGAACCTAGAATTTTATATCTACTTACCCAGCACATGCTTGCTAAACAACACTAAAACATATGAAAAACATACATAACAGGATATGTTCTAATTAACATGCCTATTTTTATTCCATATATAGACTATGTTAGGTGCAGATACTTAATGTCCATTGTGTTGTCTACAAAGGACCAACTCTCAGGATCACCATAAATTCTAATTTATTAGATGGGATGTGAAGTTAGAATAAAATTACAAATATGAAAATGCATCATGAGGAGGTCCAAGGAGGTGATCCTCCCCTACTATGCAGCACTGGTCAGGCCCCAGATGGGATATTGCATCCAGTTCTGGGCACCGCACTTCAGGAGGGATGTGGACAGCATTGAGAGGGTCCAGAGGAGAGCAACTTGCATAATCAGAAGGCAGCAGGGCAGGCCCTACAAGGGGAGACTGAACCTGTTCAGCCTCCACAAGAGAAGGCCGAGAGGGGATCTGGTGGCCATTTATAAACTTGCCAAGGGGGACCCACAGGCAATGGGAGAGGCCCTGTTCCCACGAGCACTACCCGGAGTAACTTGGAATAACAGCCACAAGTTGATTGAGAGTAGGTTCAGGCTAGACATCAGGAAGCACTACTTCACAGTGAGGGTGGCTAGGATCTGGAACCAACTTCCCAGGGAAGTGATGCTCACTCTTACCTTGGGGGTTTTCAAAAGGATGCTAGATAATCGCCTAGCCGGGGTTGTTTGACCCCAGCACTCTTTCCTGCCCAAGGCAAGGGCTCGGACTTGATGATCTGCTCAGGTCCCTTCTGACCCTACCAACTATGAAACTATGAAACATTTGGGGGCTGCGATGGGTACTGGTCACCTTAACACATATACACACATACACTCACTCATTCAAACCCATGTCATTCAAACCCATGTAGTATAGTCACTGGTGATGCGCAGTGGGTACATGCAGGTGGACATGCACCCCCTGCGCATGGTGGTGCACCCCCTTCAAAAAGGTGCTGCCAACACTGCCAGCAGTCTCTGCTCACCACTCCCCTTGCTGCCGACACCGCTGGTGGTGTCTGCAGGTGGTCTGCGATCACCTCTGGCTGCTGCCAGTGCTGCCGGTGGTGTCTGCAGGTGGTCACCGACTGCTGGTCGGTGCTTGCCACCATCCCCACGCTGCCGATAGTGCTGCAGCCACCTACTGAAGCTTCCTGCTTGCTGGCACCATGCTCCCAACACTGATAGTGTCACCGCTGCCTGCAGGAACTCACCAGGCCCCCTCAGCCTCCAGGAGCACGTGATGTTCATGAGTATAGTGTATAGTAGCTGCAATAGTGATTGTGAGAGCACTGGTGTTAGTATATCTATCCAAGGCTCTGAGGATCTGCTGTCAATGGTCAGCTTCCTCCAAGGTGGTATCTTCTCCAGAAGGGGGTCACTTGCTTGTCCTTCTGTCTTGGTAGGTCAGGTGCTGGATCACTGCCTTTTATCCCTTCTCTGGCAGACTTCTGTGGTTCCCTAGCATCATCTTGGCTGCCCAATCCAGAGGTTGTTGTCCCACGTGGGTCTTGAGTAGTGCATGAAAGCTGTCAGTCACTGTCACTGGGGTTCCGCCTGATGGTGCATTTTCGAGAGTCCACCCTTGTCTTGACTGACTTAGTGGCTAAATTGTCATGGGTTACAGGAATAGTTAAGAGGGTGGGTGCTCAGTTCCAGGAATCAGTCTCCAGCATTGATTAACTCAAACTGGATACCTTCCTCCTGTCAGTCTGAGGCTTGGAGCTCTTAATTGCCACTCCTTAAATTGTAACCACAGCTGACTCTGCCAATTACTCACTCACTCACTCACTCAGACTCATTCTCATTCATTCAGGAAACCAGCCCCAATGCAGCAATGCAATTCCATTGATTACAATTCCAATACATTCTTATAATAATAGTTCTAGTAATGCAACATATAACTTTAAAGAAAAATATGTTTGTTAAAAGTTAAAAGGTAAAGATGAGAGAAATGAAATATAAAAAGAAATATATCTTAATCAATAAATGCAAATGTGAGGTAGTGAGGATTAATGGCCACTGGGGATAATAAGTGAGTTAAGTTAGATGCAGTAGGCTGATTTAGTATAAACTTTAGACAGATATAGGAAGTTTACTTTGGGAAATACCTTTTAGTCAAAGAAGGAATGTGTTCACCAGGATATATTTACAGTCATGTTTTCAACGCACCTTGGCTTTTCTTGTCTTTTATAGGCTTTGCTTTGAAGTGAATATTTTAGTTCTTTTGTTTTCTTTAGTGACACTTAGCTCAATTGATATGTAGATGTAGTTCGTAGCTTTTTTCTACAGAAAGCCATTTCAGCTTTCTGGCTTGCACCGAGCCTTGCCACATCTGTGCAATGAGTGTGCTAGGCTTCTGCCAATACTTAGAAGGAAAAAGAAATGCACAAAATGGGGGTGGGGGAGGTACAGGCAAGAAAGGGCTTCTTGTTACAACTGGATTAATTCTACTGTGCATTAGTGCAGCTGGCAGAAACCATGCTAATGTGCTAATGCACAGTAGATTAGTCCAATGGGCATTAAGCATCACACAAAAAGCGTTCATCTACACTACCACACAGTAGTGCCAATTACAGCGCATTAATGAATGTGTAGATGTTCCTGCTGTGTCCTGAACCAGATCTAAATGGCAAAAAGATCACTAAACAAACTCTAAGGCCACATCCAGATGAGCATGGATGTTAGGTTTCCTGGGGACAACTGGGAGCAGCACACCTTGTGCCGCCACTAGTTGTCCCAGGGAACACCTGTGCCACGTGTGCTCTAGAGCCCAACAGGTCACCCTGGGTCGGGTAGGGGAGGATGAGGCCAGCACTGGGCTAGCCCCAACAGCCTTATCTGAGGTCTTATAGGGGCCTTCCGGGGCTGTAGCAGTGGTGATCCTGCCACTCGGAGCCTGGCCAGCAGCTGCAATATGGCTCCAGCCATAGCCAGCCAGGTTCTGGTTTTGAGCAGTGCATGCTGCCCACACATGAACCACTCTGCTTTTTTTTTTGCATGTTTTTTTGACCCCTGCAGATCTCTTTTTTGACCTCTTGCGGTGTGGAGAACAGCTGTACATGTAGTATATGGCACCACAGATATGTCTGAGCATGGCTATGCTCGTCTGTATGCAGCCTAAGTGACCTTTAGCTCACTTCTGACAAATGCTTCTCACACCTAAACTCTTCTGGCCTCTTGACATTCTCTTGCCAAAACTCTTTGCCTCCTCTTCTCTTACCTAAACTTTGGTCAAGTAGATGCAAGAAAATCATCATTAAGCAGCCTACTACAGTCCGCGAAGTGGAGTAGACATGCAACATACAACCTTACACTGTAAATCACCCCACTCTAGGGTAAAATTTTCCCTTGGAAAGTGAGTTGTAATTATACATCAACGTAAGTTACCCTGTGTCCCTTATTGGTTTCATCTTTAAAGCTGCAATTTGCTCAATACAAACCAGCTCCCTGCTCTCTATGTTATGTCTATAACTATCCTGTATACTACAAAGCAGCATGTGAAACTAGCACACCACTGAAAAAATAAGCCATGCCCACTCTGAGAGCACCCAGGATCTCAAATTTTTGGTGTAAGCAGCTTTAAGTCTGTTTGAGCATGATGCTGAGACATGCAGAGCGGGGTACAACTGGGCAGGACTTATTTCTTGGCAGTCTGCCACTTTGCAGACCCAGAATAGGCATAACTCTAGTGGCCAGGCACTATAATTGCACCTGCTGCAGGCAGGTAGCTTGGAGGAGCTAGCTGTGTGTGAATGTTCCTTACTATGAGATAAATTTACTACAGAATAAAATATAAATTATTTTGAAGCAGTGGTTCTCAACCTTTTTAGACTTTAGGCACCCCTCATTAGATTCAAACACTACTTGGAAAATATCAACTGTTAGAGCATCTATAGACATGGTCTGAAAGGTGGGTGCAGGGGGGCACTTTAATTAGCACAGTTCAGAGACTTGCACTAATTAAAAGTGCCTGGAGTATCACGTGTATCAGTGTCACTGTGCTGAAAAATGGCCAGGAGGCATTTTGAAGTACAGCTCACTGAATGAGCTTTACTTTAAAGTGCCCCACCGCCATTTTTCAGCACAGGGATGCTGATACGTGACCTTGGAATCTGCTGGAGTGTGGTGATTACCGTGTCCTGTAATGACAGTGCATCAGAGCAGCCTCCCTGCATGTGTATAAAAGCCCTTAGTTTCCTTTGGGTATTTTTGTACAGAAAAATAACAGAGCAGTTTTTCTGCTGCAAGGAAATCAGAAAGACTACAACTATGGATTTCTATTTGAAATCTCTGGGTTTATCCTGTGAGTTATGTTTGAAAACCTCACTGTGCTAACATTTTGTGGCACCCCACCGAACCCTTGAAAAGATCTTGAGGCACCCCAGGGTACACCGTGGTTGAGAATCACTGCTCTGAAATATTTATGTTGTATGCCCCCATCCAAAATTCACTGCATAGACATAACCACAGAGGAGAATTAGGATTGTTTCTTAGGAGCCAAGAATACACTCTCATTTATTTCAAAGACCAAAGCTTACCTTAATACCAAACTGTCACCCATGCACTACAGAAGCTGTAATCTAGCACAGTAGGGGGAAAATTTGCTTTCATTTCTATTGGGATGAATCTTGAGTTAGTTTGTTGAGGCTAATACAATGCCTACCACTATATACAGCAAAGTTTGGGGCTAGATAGCATAAATGACACTGGCGTCCAGATCAACTATTTTTTTAAACTTACAATTCATAACCACGTGTTTATCCAAAACATTAATTCTTAACAGATCTACTTAAATATACTTTGAAGATTTCAAATTCTTATTTTTACTAGGATAGATAAGAAAAAAATTCAGTAGTCTAGTGATGTGAATATAAAAGAAGTGATTGATTGGCATGAGATGCATAACAATAGTATGTGCTATAAAGCAGGACAAAGAGTCCAGCTCATTTTTTTTCCATTTCACTTGTACTTCTTCTGGAAAGTTTAAGCAGCATTATAATCTTCACAGTTTAATGAGCCAAACGAGAACTGAAGGATGTGAACATCCAGGTAAAGTATTTTATAAAATGAATTCTGTGAGACTGAATGCATCTTTCTTTTTTTTCTCATTGGAAAAAAATAGAGCCTTATAAGTATACAGTATGAATGAATGTGAAGAGAACATGAATCATGAAGTTGGTTAAAAATATTTTACACTGATACTGTTTTAGAGTGGATAAAAAAAGCATAAGATTACCTTGGACTAAAACAAAAACTGTTTTGCTAATATATTGTTGATAAAACACCCTGCTACTGGTAAGTTAGTTGTAAAAACCTACTCCAGCCTCAATGCGTGATTTTTTTTAATGTCTACAAATTATTTTTTGACTTAGCCAAGCAGGGAGTCTACTTTCAACCCTCAATTTGAAAATCATGGAAGCTTTATAAAGTCTTCCACCTGCATTTCTTTTTTGCATCACAGTTCTTTATCCTCCAAAGGATGAAAAACCCTGGCATATAAAAACTTTGTTAAGCTGTCACTATCAATAGAGTAAAAAAAATAATGGTTGACAAAGAAGAAACAAATTGCATCTTCGAATAAGTTTCCTTCAAGCTCTTGTTAAAAGCTATAACCTCTGATGTTAACTAAATTTAACCCATTCTGACCCTCGTGGTGGCCCTTAACCTTTTCTTTATTCTGCTTCCTGTGGTTGCTGAAGAAAACTGGCCCAGTCATTGGAAAAGCGTTCTCTGTGGCACACAAAGGCTCAGCCTCACTGCTAGTCTGTCAGGAGGTATAGAATAGACTGAGAGGTCAGCACCTGTGCTGAGAAGCAGGTGACAGTGAACTGCTTGGACCATTCTAGGGCAAGTTGTAATAGTTTCTACCCTTCAAATATCACACTGTAGTTTAGGGTATTCAAGGCAGTGAAGTTCACGTTTTCTTTGTGAATTCAGACTTTAAACAAATTAATCTATTGCTGTTCAACTGACTGTAAAATTAGTAGATTTACTGTTGCAAAAAAAAGAGAGCTTTCACTTCCACTTTAATAAGGTCACGGATGTGTCCCAGGCTGCCAACAAAGCAGCTTTTAAAATCTTCGCAGCTGAACCCAGCAACTTGCAAAGGCTGCAGAACAATGTCTTAGATGTACAGTGGAAACTCCTCTCCATACAGTCAAGATGTAAAACTAGACATTTAAAAAACTTTCTACACTGGGAAGCTTTAACTTTAATTGTATTTCACCATGGGGAACCACAGCCTTGCTTTATGATTAACATTTTAATATATTCAGTCAGCCTTGCTTTTCAGTGAGTAGAACCAATTCTTTGCCAGACTTCAGTAAATCAGTCTAAGCGATTTAATGGCAGGCCATGCATCTTCAAAAGATTTTTTTTTAAGTTCAGTTAAAGACAGGCTAAGGTTTTGTTTTGTTTTTGAAAATCTATTTCAAATGGATTCTTGCATTGTGTGTAGGGTACCACTTAGAAGTTGTACTTTATCATTTGCTAGGGGGTTTTTTTTGTATTTATCTATTGCTGCCTTTTTTTAGGCAAAAAAAGAAAAGAAATTTCTTAAGTACTTTTCAAAACCTTGGGATTAAAAAAGTGATGTGTGAGTAACTATAGTTTCTAGGAATCAGTAAATCTATTTATTGAAAATGCTTTTTCTTTTAAATGTCTGTTTGCTCTGATGTGTTCAAAAAAATATATATGGC
Source organism: Caiman crocodilus (assembly GCA_030014935.1). Lineage (NCBI taxonomy): Eukaryota > Metazoa > Chordata > Crocodylia > Alligatoridae > Caiman > Caiman crocodilus. The sequence goes on from JAGPOW010003316.1 coordinate 162,549,235, forward strand.
GCTATCCAGTTCTCTTTTGGACAAGGCTGGGGATTTCAAACTTGTCATCTGGAAAGCCATGTATAACCACAGATAGGAAAATTAATGGTCAGGATACTGACTTGGCTACAGTTTTGGCATCTATATGCTTTGTACTCTACAACAAAGGAAAGTGACTCTATTCCCACGTTGCCAGACAGGCCTTTGAACATGTCAAGGGATTTCATCCACCAGGTCCGCCAAGGAAACTAAGCCCCCTTTAATAAGGGGGTCACTAGTGACGTGTTACTGAACACTTGGGACAAATAATAATGAAAACAGGGACAGGAGTGGAGGTCAAAGGTTCAAAACAAGTATGCCAAGTGAAGACACTAAGCAGAGCACACTGGACAGCACCCACTGACCCTCAAATGAGTCCAAGAAGCCAGTGGACACTGCCCAGTGATTCTCTGCTCAGAGATGGGAATAAAGTAGGGCAAGGAAAGTGGCCTTGCAGTCCTGGCCAGAGCCTCCTTCCATGTCAGAAATATATCCAGCTTGGCCAGGTCCAGGAGAACGTTGTCCAGTCGATCCCAGATTTTTGCCAGACAGGAAACGTGAGATGCTCACAGCTAATGGGAACTATGAGCTCTCAGCATCTTTGAATTAAGTTGTTCTCTTTGAGTAAGTAAACAGGGATTTCTGACCATGGTTTATGTGCCTCTGTTTTGGTTGGTAAATTAAAAAATCTGAACACAGACCTTTTCCATACAATATGAGTTTGAGTTCCACTTATTTCTTGGCTGATTCTGGGCTTAATAGTTCCTTGGAAACTAATGGTGTTATTCACAAGTGGATCATTCAGAGTTTGCTGTCCTGTTATTGGTTTTAATGGTGTTAGTCTATGGGTAGCACTCCTAAGTGCTAAACTTGATATGACCCTACTAATACTGAACAAACCCTGCCTATTTTGCTTGATGCTGAAAATCCAAGGGTAAGCATGAGGGTTACATTTGCCAGAAGACCTAGGGTGCAGCAATTTTTAGATGCCTTGTCACCTATGGGGAGCCCATAGCCCCAACCTGGCACCCAGCTCCCCATATAACGTGTGGGGAAAGGGATACACACACAACATGATCTGGCAAAGCTAGTAGACTGAACAGCAAAGTAGGCAGCAGGAAATGCCAAAGCAAAGAGTGGGGAGGGGCTATAAGCCAGGCTGCTAAACTCCATCCCTCTTCCAGAGTTGGGTGCCTCACTCTATGAAAGAATCACAGCCATGAATGCTTTACAGCAAGGGTGAGCAATTACTTTGGCTGAAGGGCTGCTTAATGAGTTTTGGTGAGCTGTCAGGGCCACAAGGGTAGCCCCAGCCCTTGACAGGTGCCCCACCCCAAGTCACCATCTTGAGACCAGAAGTTCTGTTCCTAACCCCTGACTTTTGCCAGTGGAAGTCCCTCTCCTTGCCCTCAGACGTACTCCTATGGGGGGGGGGGGAGGCAGGCGCAGACAAATCATATGTTATTGTAAATTACTGACGTTTAGTATATTTTAACTTTATTTAAAACATATTTTGTCATGATTTGTGTTTGCATTCTGTATATAAAGGTGATTGTATTATAGCTCAAAAATGAAGTCTTATTCTTGTATATTGTATGTGGGGCGTGTGCATTCAGTGGGGTGTGTGTGGGGTTTGTGAGGGGGTGCGACTGTGTGTGATGGAGTGTAGGGTATGTTGTGGGTGTGTATACATGGGGGGTTGTGGGGTCCAGGTGTGTGGGGGAGGGAGGGTGGGAATACCTTGCCCCTGCACTCCCCTCCCCCATGGTGCACAGCTCCTGTCGGTGGCAGCAGCAGGCTCTCAAGGTGCTCATGGCCTGCCCAGGTGCTGCTGCCCAACCTGCCTCCATCACATGAGGTTCCCCACAACAAATGTGCAGCTCCTGGCACGTGCACACTACCGGCGAAAAGTCCCATGTGATGGAGCTGGCTGCCTTTCCCGCCACATGTGGCTAATAGGATTCCATCAGGGGAAACAGGTGGTGCGGCTCCCCTCAACTTCTGATTGTCCCAGGAGCTGCACGTGGCAGCAGGGAATGGGGCCTGGCCACCAGCTCCATCACCCCCCCAGTGGCACGCACAAGTGCCAGGAGCTGCATGTGCACCGTTGGGAGCCCTGCACAATACAGGCAGCCTGCTCCTTGCCACCACATACAGCTCCTAGAACTGGCTGGAGCCTCGCACTACCATGATGGCCCACTACCTGCTGCTACAGCCAGCACCAGAGGCTGTGTGCCATGGGGGTAGAAGGCCACCATTTCCATACCCCACCTCACATGCCACAAACCCCACACCCTGCCTACCCGAGCTCCACACTTCTGCTACCCCTGGGCACAGGCTCCAGGCTCTGTGCTCCCACTGCCCCAGCCCCTTGCTCACGATCAGCTGCAGGTCCCGTGCTGCCAAGAGGGGGCGTTGCAGCAGGGACAGGAGGATGACAGCTTTGATGGAAGAGCTTGGGTAGGAAAGGATGAGATAAAGACTGTCCTGGACAAGGAGGGAACCGTTAATTTGTCATCATTATTCCTGATTTGGGTTTATGGCTTCAGAATGAAAACCCTACTGCCGGGTGCAGGCCACAGCATAAAGAATTAGGCCCCCTCTACAGTTACAGATATTGTGCAGTTACCTTCAAACCAGCTACACATGCAAAATACTGATCGCAGCATAAAAAAGCTCCAACCAGCTATGAAGTTAAACCTGGAAAAGGTGTACTAACTTTACAGCTGGCTACTACTGGCCTTTAACTTACACCCTGTAGCTGGCAAGGCTCCCAGCTGTAGGGATGCACCATGCTCCGCATCAAACCCCCAGGACCTGAACCGGGACAGCTGCAATCACGTACCCCTGAGCCTGGGAGCTAGCGGCTGCTGCAACCCCCCAGCACAGGCGCGCGCGAGGTCCGTGCCGCGGGCAGCGCCTCAGCCGAGGCAGCTCCCGGGCACCGCAGTTGGCTTCTCCGCCCGCCCCCGACCCTATGCGGCTCGCGCCCGCGCACCACCAGGCCCCGCCTCCCGCGCCCAGGCGCGCCCGCGTCCACGTCCCAACGCACCACGTCAGCAGACGCCGATCGTGCTCGCCCCCGACACACTAGTCTCGTGCGCGCCGCCTGCGGGCTCCGGCGGCCGGATTGGGCCGGGGCGCTGCGGGACTGGCGGGATCCAGGCCCGGGAGCCAGGTGAGCGAGAACGGGGCCGGGTCCCGGGTCCCGGGTCCATAGCGAGACTGGCGGCACTCATGCGCAGAGGTGAGGACCCCCCTCCCCCCCGGGAACGCCGCCCCGCGCGCAAGCGCTCTGCCTGTTCTGCGCTCCGCAGGGAGTGCGCCCCGCCCCCAGCCTGAGCGCCGCAGGCCTGTGGGGCCTTGTCGGATAGGCTTGCGTCCAGCGTGCGGGGGAAAGGCCTGATAATAACACCGAGAAACTTGGGAAGAGATGCAGCCACTTCTCTCTCTCCCCCCCAGGGTGACCGTGTAGAGGGTGTTCCGGTTTTCTGCTACTTTGCCCTCTACCGATACGAAACCTGACGCTTCTACCTCCTCTGTTTTTCTCTTTAACCCTGCTGCTGGTATGACAGCCACTGGGTAACAGAAAAACAGAAAGAGATTTTTGTTCAAGAGAAAAATAGAGGGCATAAAAGCATCAGGTTTCATGTCAATAGAGGACAGGGAACACCCTGAACACTCTGTGATGGCCATCCTACTCCCCCTCCCCCTCACTGTTTTTAGGAGGTTGCTGATGAATATTCAACTTGAATCTTTTTTTCAATCCAAACACAATATATATTACTCAGCAAACACTGGAGAGGGGGGATTCAGGGATTAGGGTTTTTACTACTCATGATTTAGGTCATAGATTTCAGAGCTGGATGGGACCTTGTAAGATCATCAGGTGCAATCCCCTGGCCAAGGGGCAGGAAGTCAGCCAGGGTCAAACCCACCAAGATACGATACACATCCAAATGTTTTTTAAGGTCTCTAACAAACAACTACTGAGATCCTAATTGATGAAGCAACAGTCTTTTTCATCTTTCTCACTTCCTTAGAATGGCTGCCTTTTGCCTAAGGAAATTAATTCATCAAGCCACAGAGAATGAAACTACTTGCCTAAGTAGATGCTTTGGAAGTTTCTTGAAACCCATGATACAGAAGACACCGTTTGCTTCGTTATGGGCAACCACGGTTGGAACTAAACAAAGACTCGTGTTTGTACAGACCAAGTCATTTTCTTCAGGTGTAGACACTAACCAGAAACCAGAGAGGAAAAAAAAAAAAGTCACACCCACCACTTTTGGAAATATTGGCAGAAATATCCCCAGCAAACTCGTGCAGCTAATTGATGAGAAAGGGGTCAACCAGGGAAACATGAAGAGAGAAGATGTTATTAGACTCATGAAAGAACATGAACTGAAGTTGGTTCCACTGAACCTTGATGCAGAGCCTCCGGTTTATGGACTAATGACTGGACAGCAGATTTATGTAGAACAGTGTAGAAGAAAAAAGGCAAAAGCAAGCTCAGAAACTGGTAAGTGCTGTGCTGGGCAGGCAATGCTGGGAGTGGGGCTGTGGCAAAATTTGGGGTGGCTGCAGGCCCCTCTGTAGCCCCTACCCTGAGCCCAGTCCCCGCTGAGAAGAGGCCAGTGCAGGTCCAGCTCAAGCCTGCTCCACCTTGCCTCACCCTATGCAGAACCAGGGGGCACACACTCCTCCTCCCCCTGCCCCGCCCCACCCCCCACACCCTCCAGCAAGGCGTGTGTCCAGTCTCCTTTTGAAGATGTCCAGGGTAGGAGCCTGTTGAGCTAAGATAGCCTCCTGGCCCTTGTGCCACCTTTTTTGCATACAGATATGGACAACTTCTGTGCACCAAGGATCATATCCTTGAGGAACGACCATTCTTCATCCACATTCTTTCCCCGCAGCCCATGATCCTGTAGGGCAGGGTTAGGCAACATTTTTTGGCCGGAGTGCCAAAGAAACCACTATGTAGATCTCATTTTTTGGCCAGAGCGCTGACATGCCGCAGCCTGGAGTAGCTATTTGCAGTCTTTCAGTTGCAGTCGGCCCACGGAGCTTGGGCTGCTTACAACAGAGCTTGCAGCCTCCCAGCTGCCTGCTAGAAGCAGCCTGGGGTCCGTGGCTGGCAGCAGCTGCTTAAGAGTCTGGGCTGGCAATAGAGTTATGAGCAAAATCTTGCGTGCCATGCTCAGCACGTGTGCCGGGGGTTGCTGACCCCTGCCATAAGGGCATTGTTCACTAAAGCCCTTAGCTTATTGAAGTCAACTTTTTTAAAGTCAAGAATTTGTACCTTACTGACAGATTTTCCAGCCCTAAGACAGACAGTGAAAGTGATAGAGTCGTGGTCACTGTTGCCTAGGTTACCCTCTATCTTCAGATCATTCACCAGGTTATCCCCCGTGGCCAAGACTAAATCTAGGAGGGCATTTCCTTTGGTCGGCTTGTATACTTCCCGAGACAGGTAGAACTTGTTGATACAAGTCAGGAATCTATGTGTGCCTTCCAGGGTGCAAGCAGCGGTAGGAGCTGTCCCTCTTCCCCCATGAGCCACGGCTCTGTCCTGCGCCCATCCTACCCTGGCTGGGCAGCGCTTGCCCCTGCTTCCTCACTCAGTGCGCAGGGCTTTGATCTGCCCCCTCCATGCCCCATTCCCTTCCCCATCTCCCTTCCACCACAATAGACTTACCAGCTGCATGCAGCTGTATTGGAAATTGGATCGGTATTGGGCAATATGCTTCCTTAACAATCGGCTATCAGTCAAAAAAAAAATCTCTATCAGTGCACCCCTATAAACTGCTTTTTGAGCAGTAAAACAGGGTAGGCTTTTATCATGTGTAACATACATACATACAGTAACTGCTCATATGCACATTTTTATACTTTGGAAAGAACAAACCAAAACCAGTAATTTAACTTTGTTTCATTGAGAATTAAGTGAAAGCTGAACTGCTGATGCAGGTTACTGAGAGAGAAGATTGTGGTAACTGCCTGTGCATGCAGAGGCTGACATTTCTGTCCCAGACAAATTTGTTCATATGTCCTAACCTAGAGCTTGTAAGATCTGTTTAAGTGGATATAGCTAGTTCCCAGCAGCACTGAGACTAAAGGAATTTTCAGAACAATCAGCTTCTTACAAACAAGGTGGCCTATGCATAAAAAACTTGCTTTTGTCATTGACTTTGACAAAACAGCACAATACTGAGTAGAGAAAATATACAAGTTTAAACAGCAGTGTATTTACCAGTCCAAATGGGAATCCATGCACTTAAAAACAAAAAAAACCCCAAAACAGTTATTCACCTTTCATCCGACATGACTTTGTACATAGATATTGAATGATTGAGTTGATACCCTCACAAGAACCAGCATTTACAAAAGGTGTGTGTTCATAAAGTGATATCCCATTTGGCTCATCTTAACATCTTCCTTATAACCAGGGGATCTGGGTTTTCCGTTTGCCACAAAAACTGTGATAAAACCGGATTTTCTCATTTTAAGGAGAAAAACATGGGACATGGTGGGTTTCCCAGTGCAGGCTGGCAGAGTTCCAGCTTGCAAAGGGCTGGGGGGAGTAGGAGAAGGTTGATCAGGGAGGGCTGCCATGTACATGTGTGTGTGCACATTTGCATGTGGCAACCAGAAACATGGAGAGCAGCTCCTACCCTTGCAGGCAAGTTGGGAGGGGGGGGGAAGAGGGCAGAGAGGAGGGGCCCAGGGAGTGTTGCATGGGGCTTAGGGCTGGGCCTGGAGTACCCAGCTACAGGGCCTGGGTGTCAGGTGGGACAGAACCACAGTAGACAGTGGGGGGGCTGGCTCCTCTCTGCTATGCGGGCTCTGAGGGAGAGCATTTGGGGCCCAGATTTGTCTGTGGAGAAGTGGTAGATGCAGGCTGCCCACTGCAGCCTTGAGGTCCCCTGCCCTGCTGGCCTCCATGGCCAAGTGGGGAGGACCTGTTGCAGCAGAGCCGGTTGGAGAAGCTCAGTGCTGCTGCCAGGAGCCCTGTACTACCATAGTGAGGCACCCATGCATACCCAGCAGCAACAGAGGTGGGGCATAATTTGTGACCTCTGCTGCTGCCAGGTGGGCACCTCATCATGGTGGCACAGGGCTCCCAAGCCTACCTGCCCTCTGGTGCCTGGTCCCACCCATTAGGCTGTGGAGGCCCCTGGGGAAGGCCAGCAGAGTGGGAAGCCCTGAGACTAGATTCCCTTGCCCCCACATGGCCCATGGGCAAGGGGGGAACCAGACTTCACTTGAGTAGCAGCTGAGGCTCAGTCGCTGCTGGGCAGGGCAGGAGGCTGCAGACCCAGATTTCTGGCCTGTAGCCCTGGCAGCTGGGCCCCCAGGGGCTGTGGGTGAAGAATGAGGAGCAATGGCATGGGCAGGGCAGAGTTCCTCAGCACCACAGAGCTGTTGGGGAGACACCTGCAGCTGTACCCACACCTTGGTGAGTGAAGGGAGCTGGGGGGAGCTCTGATTTTTCCATGATAAAAATCCACCAAATTAAATGCCAAATTATTTTAGGTATTTTGAATGTATTTTATTATAGTGATTGAGGTACTGGGAGGCTTCCAAATTGCTTTAAAATTGTAAATATCAGTAAAACATTTTGTTCATCTGATACATATGTATACAATGGCATTTCATTTTAACTGCAGAAGAATGTGGATTTGGGAGTCTTTAATCTTGAGGACTTGTGATTTTTTTTTTTTTTTTTCCTAAATCAGAGAATGTGATTTTTAAACAGAGAAAACCAGGATCTCTGCTTTTGACAAAGAAATGGTTAGCATGTTCTTGAAGCTTTGTGCCAATGATTATATTGCTGATTTTAAATAAGAGTCAGTGCAGTAATTCCACTATAATGATTATTTGCTCTTTTGTTAAAACACCTGTGAAGAGATTGTGTAATAACGGCCATTTAAAAGGATCATTGGGAGAGAAGTGAATTTACAATTACAAAAACCTCCTATTATTTTCAGTAGGATTCAAGACTACTCTTGGAAGAGAATGAGATTGGAACAGAAAGTGACTAATTTTCAAGTTTTTCCACTTAGTAGGCAAATATTTTACTTTAAAAAAAGGCAAACAGTAAAATCTCCACTATCTGGCATAACTGGAAATTCCATTAACCAGATTTCTGGCTGGCTGGACATGGAGGGGAGGGCGGGGGAAAGCTTGTATACAGTGGCAGCCCCAGAGCACCCTGTGCTGTTACTGCTCCCTATGCAGCTGCTGCGCCCCTTCCCCACTTTGTCTGAAAACCCCTCCTGGGGGTTTTCAGACAGCTGGGATTTTTATATAGCTGGCAATTCCCTTACCTCAGGGATGCCAGTTAACAGAGATTTTACAGTATATAGAAGAGCTGAGCCAGTGAGAGGATAGGGGAAAGGAGGGGAGGTTCAGTATTACTTTGACAAGAGGTGTTAAGGTGCTTGAAATAGAAGACTTTCCACATTACTTTCTTCTTGCTTCACAGCCCAAAAATCATCTATATTATCATCTATATTTTAGTAGTGTTAGTTGCTGGTGAAATCTGTAGGGTGGGGCAGAGAAAACATCTTTAAGAGGAATGTTGATACATGCCATAGGCAAGTCAGAAGAAAAATAGGTGGAGGTAAGAAGGTAAGAGTTAAGTCTTAGTGGGGGAGATGATTTCTGGAAGGAAGATGTATCAGCTGGTTACTCAGCTCCTAGCCCTGTCGGTGTAGTAGCAGTACTGCATTTGAAGCACCTGGGGCCCACACACTGTAGGTTACACCTGTGTAACCCAGGCACCTGCCTCCAACTCCCTTGCACCACATATACAGATGCCCTTGTCTTACTTTCAACTCTCCAGCTGCACTGTGCTATGTGGACACCCTGGGCCACAGGTATCCCTAGCACCATAGGCTGTGTGCTGTAGTAACCCATGCCTGGGGCAGGAGTAGGTAATGGAAGACGGAGGGGGAGCTCCCAGACTATAGCTGCAAAGAGGAGGAGCTGTGGTCAGGTGGTAGGCTGGAGACCACAAATTAACTTCTTATGGGCAATGTGTGTAGTGATCAATCTTTCCTTGAAGACCATAAATGATTGGTTATATTTTAACAGGGGCTTGTAAGCTGAGTGAGTTACGTTTGTCTTCAGTTATTGCAAAGCATGATTTGGAGACCAAAATTAAACAGATTGAACAGTGGATTGACAAGAAGCATCATGTCAAAATTTCTGTTTTGAAAAAGAATGACAATCCAGAAACAGTGGTAAGCTATGGAAGAGCTAAACGTTTTTAATTATGTCACTGTCTTCATGAGCATGCCATCCCAATACAAGTTTCAGTGATTAAAAGTAGTAACTTTCTCCCCCTGTTTTTAAGTAAAGCTATTTTTGTTTATCAGGAACCAGTTAAGGGGAGAACTGCCTTTAAATTATGTTTATTACTTCATTAATCTGTTGAATAGTCCAAAGAAGGATGCAAGTTTATCTTAATTCTGCCACCATGAGTTTGAATCTAGTTAGTTGTACTTGTCACCTTGCTGTTAATTATAGTTTTTTGGCCACACTACTAAACATTTTTCTTTCAAAGGAAATTGAGTTGGTTATTTGACTATAAAACAAAAAAATAGGGATAGTATGCTTTCAGTACAATGCCTTAGACCTGCTCATTTTGCTATTTTAGGATATCACAATTTGATGCATTAATATCCTGTAACTGAGTGAAGAACATTAGGGATTTACTTAACATAAAAACTTTGTTCCCCTTTTGTAGACCTTGTTAAACTACAGGATAAGGACAGATTCTTACATGGGCTGGTATATAGCAGCTCATTGCTTGACACCAGGCACTTGTTACCAGTTACTGAAATTTGTTTCTCTAAAAGGCTCTCTTGACCTGTTACACATTCTCTCTACTTTTGAGAGTTCATAAAGAGTTGTCTTCCCTCTATTTTAGAACTGCCTTGTGTAATAAGTGTCAGGTTCCATGGTGACCATGTGGGTCCTTTTCTACCCTAGTTCTCTGGGTATCCTTCCCTTCCCACCTGCCATGCCTTGATGGAAGTGTATTTTTGAAAGGGAGGCTGCCCCATGGTCCTAGTGAGCTCTTGTACCAGTAGCAAGCTGGATTCTGTCGGGTGGTCACCTTAAGGGTTAATTTTGTAGCCTCTAGCCTCCCCTGTAGGCATATCTAAACCTTGCAGACAGGGTTGTTGGTGGGGGAGACAAGTGGGGCAGCTGCCCTGGGCCTCATGGTTTGGGGGGCCCTACAGACAGTGTTGTATAGGCCCCACCACATTTGATGGTCTGGCCACTCCTACAGGCCAATATGTCCCAGGCCCCACACACCCCTAGGGATGGCTCTGCTTGCAGATGTTACTGTCCAGTTGTTGAGGCCTCAGCTTCCTCTCCTTCTCTTACTGGGCCATCTAGCCAAGATCTACTGTACTGTACCTGGTTTGGGCTTAGTGCTGGGGCTTCTGGTGCCATCTTCACCTTGCTCAAGGTTTGAGCTCTCTGGCCTTAGTTTCAGCCATCTCTCAGCTGTAGGCTACTGCCTCTGGTTCCCATCCCTCTCCAGCTTGTGGTCCTGCCCTCTCACCCTTAGGCCTATTGCCACTTGATAATCCTGTGCCCTGCCCTAGCAAGATTCCATCTCAAGTGCCTCTTAGGCACTAAACTGCACCAAGTCCCTCAAGGCTTCCACCACAGCCACATCACCCCTTTGCTTGCTGTGCCTTATCCACCAATTTAAAAAGTTAAATGGGAGCGTGCGCATACCAGCTGTTACCAAACTCCAAGCCCAGTGGCTGTAACATAACTCTAAGCCTACTCATCCTGGGTCTCTGCTCCCTGCAAGCCTTCAGCCTTTTGTTTACAGCTCAAGTCTAACAGATTCACCACTAGTTGTTTTGTTACAACTCTCCCCCTGCAGGACTCTTCTTCTGCAGCCTGCAGGGCCAGACTGACTGCCTTGACTTAGGCCCTGGGCTTATATGTTCCCTAAGCCCAGTCCCCTGCCAGTTAGCTGACTTCTTCAGATTGGCTGCAGATGTGCCCCCTTACCTTGATGGGCCATTTACTGTCTAGGCAGCAGCATCTCCTTGTGGTCTTCCCTCTTACAGCTGGCCCCTATTTATCTACCTAGGCTCTAGCTGCTGCAGTTTCTCCTGTTACTATGAGAGGAGAACTCTAACAATAGCATGTATAATAGGGAGTTTAAACTCAAGATAAATCTTTCCCATTAAAAGTGATTGCATAGATCATACTCAATAAGTTTCACTACTGAAGCAAGTAGAAACAAGATACAGCTGTAAAGAGAAGAAAGCCTTCAGTAGAACTTAAGTTAAAAGTAACTCAACCCTGATGATAGGTACTGAAGTTCAGTATTAATGGAGAGGGAACTTTTTTGATAAACAGATGAGATGAAGCACTTTGTGTAGTGATGGGAAGAGCATAAGCTTAGCCAAGACAACATAACTTTGAGATTAGTCTTGTTGAATACACTTTTTGCTTTGGTTCTCTTGGTGACACTGAACCACTGCCTAAAGGGGCTGTCTCCTACAGTTATACATCTTGACTTTGAGTAACTAGTTAAGTGCCCTGCATAGATCAAATAATGCTTATAACTTATTTATCCTGTTTCAGCCATTGGTCTTTGCTAAGATTTTTGAAGCCATGTCTGAGAAAGCTACTTACAAGTCCCAGCCAGCAATCGTAGGCAGGAAGTATGTGTGTGTGTTGATGTATAAATCAGACACAAAACTTCAGAAGCAGAATGTGGAAGAAGTAAAAGACAACAAACAGCAACATTCGTAAGAAATGTGGAAGCGAAGCTACAATATCAAATGAATTGCAGTAGTGACTTATAATTTGTTTTGTTTTTGTTTTCTTTAATTAAAAGTGAAAGTATTCTGTACATGTCCTTATAAACTTAATAAAGCACTTGTAAGTTCATGAAATAGTCCATTTTGGATAGACTCGTCTTAATAAGCCATTAGCCCAGAGTCAGTGTTTCAACAGTTGGTAACCCATTTTCTGCAGGTTTATTCAGCATCTCATTTTCTGTTCCCAAGCTAGCCTCTCTTTGTTGAGCTTTAGGAGGAATATATCCGCTGAGATGGGAGGCCAGGCTTCTTTTAGGACGAGATCGTTTTGCCTTTTGGGGGAGAAGGAGGAGGGGAAAAGAATAATTACAGTACAAATTAGCCCAGTGGCTAAAAATTCTAGACTTAAGACAACAACCACCACCACCACCACCACCACGCACACTTCCCTCGCATGTACTTTTTTATTTCTAAAGAAAATAAGAATATATTACAGTGTTGGGACTCTTTTGCAGTATGTAGGTTCAGAATTATTTGTATTTGCTTACATTAAATAAATGTATGTTAGATGGACTAGGTAATTTAAGCCCTGATTTCAGAAACTCTTGCTAGTTACTTTCTTAATGGATGAGGGTAGAAATGAGAGAAGAATTTCCAGAAGAGTATGACTTACTTTTAATTTCAGCTTTCTCTTATCAGGATCATGAACAACAGCATGTCTTACAAGGCTTTGCTAAAATTGAAAAGGAAGTTATGTTTACATAGCCCAAGAGAAGGTAATCTCAATTTTAATACTGTCCAAAAATACCTACTTTCATTGCAAACACTTTCCCACAGCCAGCATAGTCACATAAGAATGGTTTTTTCTCCTCATGAAAAGAGAGGATGTGGCTTTGAAGATTAAACACCGTCGTGTAAGTTCTCTCACACCCTTCTCTTGGGCACCTACATACTTTCCTTTCTTCTGCGTGTGTTTTCTGATGTTGTTTGAGGAAGTCTTTACGTTTGAATGTTTTAGAACACACATTACAGATTATTGGCTCTAGATGAAAAAAAACCCAAAGTTAGTTACTGAAAGTGCTTGGGAAAAAAAAAAAAAAATTCAGAATCAACTCAGAAGTCAGTCCTTTACAATAGGCTTGTCAAACATAAGACCTGCAGAGCCTCTTTATCTGGACCTTTGGTCTACTGGAAAGCACCAGAAGTTAGGCCCTCTGGTAGTAAGCTTAGCTTGCTGCTGCCAGATCTTGCACTTCTGCTGCCCACACTAGGCCCTGCACTCCAACTGCCACCTGACTCCACGCTGCCCCTACTGGACCTCCATGCCACCAGAGTGGCTGTTGTCAGAGCCCTTACGCCATGGGTTGGATCTGGCCTGAAGGAGTCCTGCAGTCCCAATCTGGCTCAGGGGCCCCCTTGTTTTACAACAAGAAGTTTCAGTTCATACTAAATGCAAGAAATTCAGAAACTTTCACCTATCTTCCTTCTTCACCTAGCTATATGATATCCTTTTATAAAATATGCTGTTGATCACCACACATGGCAAATACTACTGGGTAACTTTTGGTTGCAAACTATTATCCGGAATGGGAGATCTAATATATTATGTTGTACTAACAAGTTACAAATCATGTCCTGTTCCCACTGCCCCCCCCCCCCCCCAAATGCATAATAGGTTGATAAGAGGGAGATCAATAAGGAGCTCCCCTTTATTTTGGGTACTTATTCAAGTATGCCAAAACATTAAAACAAAAATCACTATCACTGTACAAGCACTTATGACTTACTTGCATGACTTTCTCTCATGTGTTTTAGAAGTTCTGTCCATGTTTTTCCAACAAATGAACAGTTCTCTTTCTTGCATGCATATCCTATTAAAGAAGTCACACTCAGTCTGGCAGTCAAGTCAGCTAGTCTTATATATGCACACACAGCTCAGAGCTAAAGTCTCCAGCCCCAAAATATTAAAGTTATAGTCAGTGAAAGAGAAATCCCAGTACATTGTGCAAACCTGATGATTCTGGGGGAAAAAGGTCACTCTAATTTGAAAATCCCCTTCCACATATTTGTCATCAAGATCAAACTGGCACTAGGCAAGCCTATATAATGTTCCCAACTTTATAGGAAAACAGCTCCACTCTGCAGCAAGTGTAAAGTTTGCCTTTTTCAAGTCAATCAGGTAACAAGATGGTAGGGAGTTGGACTTGCATAGCATTCAGGAAATATAAGATTAAAGTTCCTTGTAAGTGTGTGCTACAAGTGATTCTTTTACGTATTAAAAAAGTTCAATTTCTAGACCTCTCACAAACCCCCAACAGCCACTAGATACCTTCAGTGAGATGGACTCTGACCCTTAATCACTGACTCTGAGCTTCTCCAGGAATAAATACTTCATAGATTCAGGGTGTACAGACACCATGGTGACAGGAGCCATAACAGTATCTTTTTAGAACAGTAATTCTCAAAATGCATACATGAACAGCCATAATATTGTAATTAATGCCATGCTCAAGAAGCATGGCATTAATTACAATATTATGGCTGTTCATGTATGCATTTTCCAGTTTGTTTAAATAGTGTATTTCCAGCCATGCTTTGCATGCACCATATTTTTTTTTAAATGGGGTGCCACTGAATTCTGAAGAATTATGGAGGAGTAGTCCAAGTCTAAAAAAGGTTGAGAGAATCACTGTGCTACAGTCTGTTTTAACATATGCCATGAAGTGCCTAGTATCTATCTGCATGTGCAACATGATCAAGTCCACATGCTTCAGCAGCTGTAGTTGTTCATGGAGCAGTTTTAGGGCTGGAGGTTGCAGAAAAGTTAGCAGTAAGAAGCAGATATAGCAGACTGTGTGCGTGCATGCGCACTAGTTTCAGATTCAGCTGAGGCTGAATGGCCAAGAGGAGTTGGCCGTTCAGCTTGTATGAATAAGAGCACTTATTATTTCAAATTGAATTCAAACTTATTTTTATGAAAACTGGGACCAGCTCTTTTGTTGGACAGTTTGCTGAGATGGGTAAAAGCCAAGCTAGCCTCAATTCCTAGAAAGGACTCTACAAAGACTTGAGGTGGGGGTAGGTCTACATCTGACAGACTGTAATAAGGCTGCCTGTTTTGTGGCCAAGTAGAGGATTTTAGTTAACCATGAATTAAGGTCACTTAAGGTATAAGAACTATTGACTTAAGCCAAATCTAATACCTTAAATTGGACTTCAAGAGGATATTTGATATTTTTCATTGTACCAATAGAAAACAAGTTATTGCCTCGCTCAAGTCAAGTGAGTTTTTCCATCAGGCAGAATCAAACAAGATTTACAGGTTGTTTAGGCCACATCAAATATGGAAAAGAAGTAGTCGAAATATGGAACATCAGTTTCCATGTTGCTGTTTTTATTTTGTTTAGAGGCGAGACGTGGAGGTACAGGGCGACTTGAGTCTATATTTTAGAACTATTTAGGAGTTTCTTCATTCACTGCGAGATGGCTAAATCACTAAGGTCCATGTCCCATTCTCAAAGCAAAACACTTCAAACGAATTCTCAAAAGGTATGTAGGTAAGCAATTCTTTTTCAAATTCACAGAAGTTAAATTTAGCATCTAAATACCTTCCTGTACGAGCCATGTTTTGGAAGCATGAAAGCAAAAAACTGTTCTCAGTCTCCTAAATCCTAGACAACAGTCCTCATGACCGACAGTACTTTTATCTTGAAGATGATCTGTCAGTGTGCTAACCTATATTAAAAATGCAGTTATATGCAAAATGCTGCAATACTCGGTCATATTCCAGATGGTGAACCAGATTAAGTCTGCCTTGCTTCTTTCTATATCCAACTGGACTGCTAGTCTCACAAAATAGAGATCTGAAAAACAGATGGCCCTAAGCAGGTCTACATCAGTAATTCTCAACTGGGGAGCTGCGAGACTCTTCCAAGAGAGCTATGGTACAGGCACAACTGCTATGTCCAGATGGAATTGCCTTATGTACTTCATGCAGACTCAGACTAGGAAGGACTGCTGCCAAAAGTGGGTGCTTCTGCCTACTTTTAGGCTTATCTGATAACTTGAAGACAAACAGGAGTGTGTGCTCATGCCGCAGCTGTTTCCAGTCTGGTTGTGCGTGGTCTCTCACAGAAACAGGCATGTGATGCAGATGGAACAGTTCCATACACCTCTATTTCCAGGAGGAACATATGGAGACCAGACTGAAAAGGGATGCGATAAGAAGGACACTCTTAAAATTGTCCTTCCCCAACTGAGCATGCACAACACACAAGAGTACTTTTACCCGGCAGCAGTAGCTGCACCCCAACAGAAAACCACTGAGGTAGTAAAACCGTGTTCTCTCAACTGGGTGATGCATTATTCAAAAAGTTTACAGATGGGAACCCTGAACATAGTTAAGAACCAGTCTATATTGGTAAATAAAAACTGGTTTTGCTGTACTCGTCCGGCTGAAGTAAAAGCAGAACCTGAGATTACCTTCATGTATTTTTTCATGCCGTTTCAGTCTAGCTGGAGTAGAGAAGTGTTTTTCACATCCTTCTTGACTACATCTAGGTAATAAATACATTAACTGCAGTCAAGCCAAAAAAAGCATAAGGACCCACCCCTCACTACCACACATACCACAACTAATCAGGACAGTTTTTAAATTTTCCAAAAAGTTTCCATCTTTGTTAAGGTACTGCAGAGCATTTCATTATACAATTCTTGTAGGGGACTCGGATCTATCAAACTATATTGTAGTTAAGAAACATTCTCTGTAAAATTAGCAACTCATCTCAGGCTCTCAAACCGACATGTCAACATTTTAGGGCAGTTCCTCCAGCCATAAAAGCCATGTGGAAGCTGGGGGATAACATGTTTAGCCCAAAGCTATAGAGCAAGTCACTAGCAAAGCCTGCAATGAAAAGCAGTAATTTATCAACCAGCAGACATGGATTTTACAGGGCTACAAGGTACAGTAGAATGCATATGGAAGTTCCACTAAAGTGAAATAAAACATCCAATTTTGCTTTACTCAATTAATAGACTCAAGCAGCTAAACAGCTCAAAAAGGTAGAGTTGCTTGGTCAGAGCAATGATCCCCTTAAAACCATCTCTCAGTTTATTAAATTGGGGCAGAAAGAATAACCAACAGTAAAACAAAACAAAAGAAGTGCTGCTCTGCTTATGGGTTTCATACCAAACGTAAAATTTAGATTATTATAGGAGTCACCCAGTTGAATAAACTCAAAGCACTGATTGCCCAGACATGTACAGTTATGGAGCACTACTGCTCAAGCAAAATCATGAAAGTGAAAGAATATTGCATGCCATAGTTCTATTCTCTAGACACAAATGCAAAGTTGTTGAATTACATTCATTTTAACAGATGTTTAGAACGCTAAAAGAGAGGTTTACATACGAGGTCCACAGTTAAACCAGAATACTTATATTTTTCACCTGCACTAACAGTCTCAGGCTCACTCAGACACAGCGTTTAAGTGAACTAGCTAAAGTTTGGTATTAAAAAATTATTCACTTACTTGAAAGCAGGTTCATTGGTGTGTTGACACTGATGAACTTTAAGCTGCTGATGTTTTCTAAAAGACTTTCTACAACCTTCAAAGTCACACTGTTTGGAAAAATTAAGTTGTTATTAGAAAGAGAAACCAATCTGAGAGAAAATGTGATTTAGAAGTTTCTGCTAGTATATAAAATCTGTAGAGTTGGCACAAAATCCACAGTTGTTCTTCACTTTTTGAAGAAGTTATCATGCTTACAGGTTGTGAAATGTTTGTTTGTTTTTTAATTTATTTAAACAAAAGAGGCGACTTCACATTCCTCTCCCTGAAGTGCGCTCTGTGGTCAAGGACTCCTGGGAAGAGATGGCATTCACCTAACAAGGAAAGGCAACTCCTTGTATTATGGCCAGGATGGCCGATCTTCTGGACAGGGCTTTAAACTAAAATTGCTGGGGTACAGGGATACACAAATTCAAACATGTCCATGGACCAATATACAAGCAAGCTCATTAGACAGGGACCCTGGAAGAGCCACTCTTGCAGAAGCTGAGGGAATAGTTCTCCATCAGTAGGACAAGAAGACGTGGGCCTCAGTAGGACAACTCAGGTGCCTATATAAGAATGCCAGGAGCATGGGGAACAAGCAGAAAGAGCTACCCCTCATGTTCTCCAGTGTGCATTATCATCTAGTAGGGATTACAGAGACCTGGTGAGACTTCTCACTCTACTGGAGTGTAGCTATAGAGAGCTACACCCTGCATAGAAGGGACCGGGTGGGGGGGGAAAAAAAAAAAAAAAAAAAAAAGATGGAGGCAATGCTCTATGTGGAAGAGTAATAAACAACCTTGGAGGCTTACAATGGAAACAAAAATGGACACATTGAAACCCTCTGGGTCAATCTGCGCTGGGAGCCACAGCAAGAGAAACTTAACTGTAGGCATATATTACAGACCAAACCAGGGGGAGGAACTTTATCTGGAGTTCGCCTGAGAATCAATAAGTTTAGATCACTAGTAGGGCAAATCCTGCAGGACCACGGACCGAAGGCGAAAGGTGTGCACAAAGAGTGGTCGTTTCTTGAGGTCATGATCCTTGAAGCACAGGGGAAGTCCATTCCCATGCAGAGAAAAGTTAACAGAAGGTCTGGGAAGCCCTCTTGGCTAAACAGGGAAATCAGTGTCCTCTTAAGAAAGAAGCTTATAAAACAAACAATGGAAGTTCAAGGTAGGCCCAAAGGAGAACTGTTCTATGATGGCCTGCATTAGCAGGGAACAGACCAGACAGAGTAAAGTGGTGATTGAATTTAGATTAGCAACAGGAATCAACGACAAGTCCTTCTTTAGGTACATAGGAAACAGGAGGAAGACAAATGGGAGTGTGGG
Source organism: Caiman crocodilus (assembly GCA_030014935.1). Taxonomy (NCBI): domain Eukaryota; kingdom Metazoa; phylum Chordata; order Crocodylia; family Alligatoridae; genus Caiman; species Caiman crocodilus. The sequence continues at coordinate 162,567,952 of JAGPOW010003316.1, forward strand.
GCCACTGCTCAACAACTCAGGAGATCTGGTTATTGGCACCCAGGAGAAAGCTGAACTCCTGAATGATTACTTAACCTCAGTCTTTCACTGGACCAAGGGGAAAACCACACCAGGTAGAGTAAGAGGATGAGCACGGTAGGAATAAAATCGCCTGCCTACTATTGCCATAGAATTGGTGTATGACCAACTAATAAAAGTAGATGCATACAAATCAGCAGAACCGAATGATCTTTATCCAAGAGTGCTGAAGGATCTGGCTGAAGTCACTGGGGAACCCCTGGCAAAACTTTTCCACAACTCGTGGTGCTTTGAAGAAGTCGCCAAGGACTGGTATATGGGCACAACATTGGCCCTCTTCAAGAAGGGCAGGAGGGTGAACCTGGGTAACTATTGGCCAATCAGCTTAGCTTCCAACCTAGGGAAAAATCCTAGAAAAGTTCATCAAGGAGTCTATCTGCAATAAGCTTGCAGAAGGTAAGAGCCTAAGTGACAGCCAGCATGGCTTCATCACGGGCAGGTCTTGCCTTACCAACCTCCCTCATCTTCTTCTATGACCAGGAAACTCGCCACCTGGACACAAGAGCAGGTTGACATTGTAAACCTTGACTTCCAAAAGGCCTTTGATTTAGTATCCCATGATGTCCTCATGGAAAAATTGAAGGACTGTGGGCTTAACCCCAGGACCGTCAGGTTGGTGAGAAACTGCCTGCAGGATAAGACGCAGAGAGTCATAGCGAACAGATCTGTGTCATCCTGGTGAAAAGTGGGCAGCAGTGTCCTGCAGGGGTCAGTTCTCAGTCTAGTACTTTTCAACATCTTTAGAACAATTTGGACATGGGCGTGAAGAGCTCATTGGCCAAGTTTGTGGAGGACACGGACGCATGGTCACACTTGAAAATAGGCAACAGATATAGGCAAAACTAGACAGGCTAGCAAGTTGGGTCGACCAGAACGTGATAAAGTTCAATGTTGGCAGTACCAAACTGACTAGCACCACAAATGAAAGGGATCCAAGGGTAATAATAGACCGCAGTATGAATATGAGCTGGCAGTGCAATGCTATAACCAGTAGGGCAAATACTACTCTGGCATGCATCAATCAATGCATCTCCAGCAAAGCCAAGGAGGTGATACTTGAGCAGCCGTCTCACCAGTGCCGAGTAGAGCGGGAGTACTGAGTCTAATTCTGGGCACTACACTTTAACAAGGACATGGACAAGCATGAGACAGTCCAAATAAGAGCCACCCATATTATCAGTCTTAAAAAGTCAAGCCATATGAGGAAAGGCTGAGGGATCTGGGACTCTTCAGCCTGAGGAAAAAGAAGGCTGAGAGGACCTGGTAGCAGTTTACCACTACACTAGTGGAGTACATCACAGGCTCAGTGAGCAACAGTTCGCCAGGGCACACTAGGGGAAAACCAGGAGTAATGACCACAAATTCCTGAAAGATCGGTTCAGCCTCAACATTAGGAGAAACTTCTTCAGTCAGGGTGTCAGGACTGTGGAACTGGCTCCCTCCAGAGGTGGTGCAATCACCACCTACCCTGGTAATCTTCAAGAGGTGACTAGACAGTTATTTTGCTGCAGTCACCTTGAACCCAGTTATCTTTCCTGTTTGGTACAGGGGGCTGGACCCAATGATCTTCCAAGGTTCCTTCCAACCTTACAATCTATGAAACATTATAGTAACTACTTTTTCCAGTATTTACTTACAACATACTGCTTCTGTTGATTTTCATGCTTGCGTTCAACATGCTTTTTTAAGTTTGATTTTGTGGTAAACTTTTGATTGCAGTCATCAGCTGTGCACCTACAAGTGAATATAGTATTAAGAGAATTCAATTTAAATTATGGGAGAATTCAGGAAGAGAGCTAGAGCAGGGATTCTCAACCTTTTCAGTCTCAAGGTTCCTCACAAAAGTGCCAGATCTTTAGTTTTCACTTGGTTTTTGATTACAGAGAATACAGCAATTCTTTTACAAAGACCACAGCAGGCCAGAATGTTTTTTAACACTCTGGCTTCTCTTTGAAATCTCTGGGCCTACCTTGTGAAACCTGTTTGCACACCTAACACTGCATTAAGTCTTACTCTGCAACATCCTTGAAAGGATCCCAAGGCATCCTAGAGTGCTGCAGCACTCTGGCTAGAAATCACCAAATTAGAAATGAAGGTACTGTAGTTTTTATACATATAAAGAATCAGTTCTTCTATCAGCTTAGCACTTTGTACAATGATTTGAAGACTAAGGTATAGATCAATCGACTCTCACAACCTTCTACAAAGCACCCATTTTAAAACCAATGAAAACCAGAGGTTAAGGCCCAGATCTAAGAGTACAAAAGCAATCCAAATCAGAGTAGAAACTGATTTCAAATTTATAAATTTTTGGCTTCCAGACCTAAAATCCATATTCAGTCCACTTCTTGGAATTGCTCAACTGACTTCATTAACTGTAAGTACCTTTCTACTTTTCCCTGTCCCTATCATATTATTTGTGTACCTTACTAAGGGCTGATTGGAGTGGGGCAGCGTTTCTGGCTTAATTGGGCACAGGTGGAGCCCCAAAGCTGCTCCAGACATAGACTGCAGCTGCATATGGTACCAAACCCAGCAAGGGACAGTAGTGGCAGTGGGCAGGTTTCTTCTTCCTGCATCTGTTCTTTGCCACCCTCACCCCCCAGCATCTCCTGCTGGCTGGGAGCTGGCAATGGACGAACCCACCCACCACTGCTGTCCCTCAGCTAATGCAAGTATAAGGAGAGTCCCAGAGCCATTCCAGCCACAGTTCCTCCTCCTAATGCCTGCTTCTAGCCAGTATGGTATACTGGGGGCAGAGAGCAGATGCTGGAAAGAAGAACCTGGTGGCGGCATATAAGCTGCTGAGGGGTGATCAGCAGGGAATAGGGCAGGCTCTTTTTTCCAGGGCACCACCAGGGGTAACTAGGACCAATGG
>JAGPOW010003316.1:162581428-162592695 GCA_030014935.1 Caiman crocodilus
TTAATGAGGATGGGGTGAGAGACCATGTCAAATGCCTTCCTGAAGTCTAAAAAGACTACATCAACAGGGACCCCCGCATCCATGGATTTGGTCACCTGGAGGTGGTTCCTCTATGTCAGTGTTTCACACCCCATGGGCCATGACCCAAAAGTGGGTCACAAGAATGTATGAAAGGGTTGTGAGCAATCATGGAAAAATGTAGAAACTCACAGCTTTTCTCCTTTAAAGGAGAAAAATGTGGGAAACCAGGGGCTGGCAGAAGGCTAGCTACTTAAACTATTTACTGGGTCAGGACTGGCCATCAATGTTTACAAATAGGCTGTGGTACAAAAAAGGTTGAGAACCACTGCTCTATGTTCTTTGTTGATGATCTTGAGTTGCTTTGCTGCTGTTTCTGCAAATATTACATCATTTCCTCCATCAGGGTCTTTCTAATCAGTTTCTGTTCTCTGCCCCTCCTTGACCAGAGAAGAGAGAAAGAACTATGTGGCAATGGAACAATATAGGCTTATGGGGCTTGCTGAGAAGGGCATTTTCCCTTAGAAGAGGATTCCTATTAATGCCAGTGAGAAAAGAATCCCTTCTATAAAATAGCTAAGAAAAACAGTTGACAGCTTCCACTCAACAAAATGAATGTGGGAAAAGAGGGGAAGGGACAGCACAGAACAGGAAATGTAGTACAGGCTTCCTAGCTTTATGCTGTACTTCGATTCCTTGAAAACAGCACATAACTTGAATTCGCATAAAGGGAACCCACTTCACAATGTAACAAATAGGGATAGGTTCCAAGACCTCAACTGTATTGACCTGCAGACCTATTTCTACCACTTTTACAAGACAATTTTGGTACTCACCAACAGCAGATAGTACACACAAGCACAGGGTGGTGGTAAATGAGCTAGATGTGGTATTCCCCAAGCAGCTCCCAGATGCCATTCAGGTGAGGGAGGCAGTGGTCACAGGGGATCTAAATTACCCAGACATCAGCTGGGAGGAACAGATGGCCAAAACAAGTCACTCAAGGAGGTTCTTACACTGTGTGCAGGACCTCCACCTAACCCTGATGGTGTCCAGTCCCACCAGGGGTAGCACCTTGCTAGACCTGGTCTTAGCAACAGAGGATAATCTCATGGGGGACCTGTGGGTACACAGTAACCTGGGTGATAGTGACCACCACTTGGTAGAGTTCACTATCCAGTGAAGGGTGAGAAAAATATCCAGTGATGCTAAAGTTTTAGATTTCAGAAGGGCCAACTTTAGTACACTTAGAAACCTAGTTAGTGAGGTGGCGGAACTCAAGAGCGTCAAGCTAGTGGGGATCCAAGAGGGTTGGAAGTTTCTCAAGGGAGTGATCCTTGGGGCATAAAAGGAGTCTATCCCCTTACACAGGAAAGGGGTTAAGGGGATAAAAAAGCCCCCTTGGCTGAACAGGGAGCTTCAGAAAAGACTGGGAGCAAAAAAAGTGATGTATTGGCAGTGGAAGCAGGGGGGAGCCACCAAGGAGGTATACACCACCTTGGCGCACTATTGCATGGAGTCAGGCAGGTCAAGGCAGGATTGGAGCTTAGGCTGGCTACAACAATTAAGGACAATAAAAAGTCCTTCTGCAGATACATAGTGAGCAAAAGGAAAGCGCAGAGTAGCATAGGACCCATGCAAGACAAATCAGGTCAGTTGGTGGTTGACACAGAGAAAAAGGCAGAGCTCTTCAATGAGTTCTTTGCTTCAGTATTCCTTAATACTGATCAAGACAATTCCCCCACCTTGAGCATAGACAGATGTTCAAAAGGCACCAGACTGCCAAAGGTTAGTGCTGACTTAGTTGAAGTGCACTTGGAAGGGCTGGATGGGTACAAGTCAGCTGGCCCGGATGACCTCCATCCATGGGTGCTGAAGGAATTGGCTATTGTCATTGCTGAGCTCCTGGCATGGCTGTTTTATCTCTCATGGTGCTCCGGCCAAGTCCCTGAGGACTGGAAAAAGGCCAACATGGTGCCCATTTTTAAGAAGGGGAGAAGAGATGAGCTGGGTAACTTTAGGCCAGTCAGTCTTACCGCTATCTCTGGGAAAATACTAGAACAAATCATCAAAGAGCGCATTTGTGAAGGTCCAGCAGGGGAAGTGATGCTGAAAGGAAACCAGCATGGGTTCATCACAGGTAGATCCTGCCTGACAAACCTTATAGCCTTTCCTGACCAGGTCACACACTGCTTTGATATAGCAGCTGAGGTTGATGTCATCTACCTGGATTTTAGGAAGGCCTTCGACACAGTTTCGCATCCTATTCTCATAGGGAAGTTAATGGGCTGTGGAGTGAATGCCTACACAGTCAGGTGGGTGACCACATTGTTTAGAGACCACCCCCAGAGAGTGGTGGTGGACGGGTTGCTCTCGGCCTGGAGGGAGGTAGGCAGTGGGGCCTCACAGGGTTCAGTCCTTGGGATGGTATTATGTAACATCTTCATCAGTGATTTGGACGAGAGTGGGGTGAGCATCCTCTCCAAGTTTGCAGATGATACCAAGTTACAGGGCCAAGTTAATACACTGGAGGCCAGGGGGCAGATACAGGCTGACCTGGACAAGTTGGGTCAGTGGGCGGAATGAAATAGGATGCAATTCAACAAAGGTAAATGTAAGGTACTCCACCTAGGAAGGAGGAATCCCCAGCACAACTACAGGTTGGGGGATGACCTCAGCAGCTCAGAGGCTGAGAGAGATCTTGGAGTCATAGTTGGCTCCAAGATGAACATGAGCCGGCAGTGTAACGAGGCCATCAACAAAGCCAATCCCACCTTGTCATGTATTACCAGATGCATGACCAACAGATCAAGGGAGGTGATGCTCCCCCTCTATGTAGCATTGATCAGGCTGCAGCTGGAGTACCATGAACAGTTTTGGGTGCTACACTTCAAGAGGGACATGGAGAATCTGGAGAAGGTTCAGAGAAGGGCCACTTACATGATTAGTGGTCTCCACAAACGACCCTACAAGGAGAGGTTGAGGAATCTGGATCTCTTCAGCCTCTACAGAAGATGGCTGAGGGGTGACCTTGTAGCCACCTATAAGTTTATCAGGGGAGGACAGCAGGGAACTGGGGATGAGCTGTTTACCAGAGTGCCCCAGGGAGTAACTAGGAATAATGGGTGCAGACTAGTGGAGAGTAGATTTAGGTTAGACATTAGGAAGAAATTGTTTACAGTAAGGGTGGCCAGAGTCTGGAATAGGCTTCCAAGAGAGGTAGTACTATCATCTAACTCGGAGGTCTTCAAGAGGAGGCTTGACAATCACCTGGCTGGGGTCATCTGACCTTGGTCCTCTTTCCTGCCAGGTGACAGGGGTTTGGACATGATAATCCATTGGGTCCCCTCTGTCTCTATAATCTATGAATTTATGAATGTTACCATAATGGGGATGGCAACCACAGAAACACATGTTGCAGACAATGAGCGAGGAATACAAAACACACAAGAGACTATTTTGGTGCATGTCACTCCCACAATGCACTGCACAAAGGAGCCGACTGTGGGCTTCCACCACACTAATCACATGAGTGAATTTACCTCGCACATAACAAATTGTTGGTATAAAAAGGGTCATCACATAAGAGCAAATTTGCACATATAGAACCCGCATAAAGCGAGGGAAACCTGTAATTGATTCTCCCTAGCATAAATTATCTGGCCATGAGATGTGCCTCCTGTACTGGCTTAATCCACTGTGTGGTTTTTCACAGCTTAGCTCTACTTGCTAGTTTATATAGATGCTGCACTCCTAGCATTATCATTATTCTTCTTTCATCAATATGTCACTCCCTCCAATTTTCTCAGAATTAATGGTGTCTATTTCACTGATAAGTTATGGTGGATAAAATAAACTTGAGTTGTGTAAACTAGATACCAGAGGCAAAGGGTAGGTAGGATAATATTTTCTTGATGTCTCTGTAGAATTATATATGATTTATACTGAAACCAAATCTTCTTACAAGCCCTTTATAGGGATTTCTGATAACTAAAATAACATTTTAAGAAGAGGACAGGGCAAATCAGATGAACTTTCCTACTGCTGCATCTTAACCTTACAAGCTGATGTTTGTGCTTTTAGGTCAGTAGGAATTTTATAGGTTGCTTTCCCCATATGTTCATGAAGAAGGTAATCAGAGTGAACATTTGCTGAAAACATGTTTTTTTGATAATAGCAATTTTTTGGCAGGTGATTTTTTTCTACTAGCTCTTGCCTAGTAGATTTTAAGTTTTTCTAGATCTGCTACTTCCGCTTCAGAACAAGAAGTCAACGTATTTATGTGACTGAAGAGAAATATTTTCCTTCCTGGCTTATCTCTTTTAAACTGACTTTCTCCTAATTTCAATTTGGTAGCAATCTAACCTCCACTGCTATTTATCTCCAAGACAGTATTCCCTTAGGAGATGAAAACAATGTCACCTGTGCTGGCTTATCTCTTAAATGTATTCATATAAGCAGTAAAGCAAGTCAGATGACTAGTAGGTGGTTTGTCACTGTATTTTAAAAGGTGCCAATGCCTGAGGCATGTGAAACAATAAGCAACAGGAAAAAGTGTTACTGCCTTGGGTATAAAAAAAATTCCAAACAAATCAGAGGTAAGAGAATTAGAGGCATGGAGAGCTGAAGTGAATTTATCAAAAAACTGGAAATGAAATTCAGGTCACTTGACTCCTGGTCAACACCCCCATCCACCAAAACATGTTGCCTGCTTTGTGTGGTAAGAAATGAGATTGTGAATTATAATTCCTGAAATGAGAAGTTTGTTATATAGCATGAATACAATCGCATCAGCATCCAAGTGATATTGCAGCTTGTCCAACAAGAATGTACCAGTTAAATATCCAGGCTAGTATATTAGAAGTGGTGTGGTCTACAGTGGCCCCTGACTCTTCTTGTTCCTAGCTCCCCAGTTGCATTACAAGAAGCTATAATGTGTAATCTTTTAATGTGTAAATTACTGCTGTAGGTGTTCTAGGAAAATTATCTGATCATGAATAGGAAGATAAGTCTCCTCAAGACACATTCTGTAAGGAAGTGGTTCACACTAACTCTGAGGCTTTCCAAGAGAACAGACTTTCCTAATCCCCACCCAAGTTCTGTTTTAAAGGTTGCATCTACTTAATATTCAAATCACAAACAGAGATTAAATAAAATGAAATTAAATCATGTTTAAGCAAAATGTCCCAGATTCTGTCACTGGTTCCACTGCTGGCAAAAATCCTGAGCAACTCCACTAAGAGCTAAACCTAGCCCTAGGGGAAAATTAATCTCCCTTCCCTTCCCCTCTCTCCCCCTCTCCCCCCCAACAAAAAACCCCAAACACACCAACCCAAAACCCCCACTCCCTTCCTCCTCATTTACTGAGCCAACCATACTGATTAATCAGAAGCCATTGCTCACTGGGCATATCTACACAAGATACTTTACTGTGCAATAGATTAATCTACTGCACAGTAAAGCATCACTGTCTAGATGTGTGCATTTACTGCACAGTAAATTAGTCTACTGTGCAGTTGGTGACCACCTGTATAGATTTACTGCACAGTAGCTACTATGCGGTAGCACGTGTAGACTGCTTACTAGTAGCAAATTAATCTTAGTCAACCCAGAATGCAGGGGAAATTGTCCCCTCCCCCAGGCTTCCCAGCCCCAACTCCAATCAGCAAATCACAGCAAAGGCTGGTTCACTGTCCCCTGATCTGGCAGCTGCCTGATGCTAGGTCTTCACTCCAGTCTTGGAAAGGAGTCTGGAATATTGTTCCTTGCCCCCACAGCAGGTAGTTGTCCGGCCCCTCCTCCAAGATTGGAGCAGGGGCTGGGACATTGTTCCCTGCCCCAGCAGCTGCCTGCTGCCGGTGCAGGAGATGATGTCCCAGCTCCCACTCTGAGATCTGAGCAGACCCCAGCAGCAGGCAGGTGCCTGGGGCACTTGGGAGGCAGCTGCCCCAGAGGAAGCACAGCTTCCCCCACCCCCTAGAGCCCAGGCTTGACCCCAGTGACCCATGCCAGCCTGGAACTGGCACCCAGGGGAACCTGGAGCTTTCCCTGGCTGCAGTAGGGAGCAGAACAGGGCAGAAGTAGTCCTGCACTGAACTACTCCAGATGGGAGCAAGTTTGCTAACCAACAGGTACACCTGTAGATGCGCTCCCAGGGAAAGCTTACGTGCAGTATTTTACTGAGCATTAAGCTTTCAGCGCACTAACAGAACATGTAGACACACCCACTAACAAGCTTCAGAAATACTGACCTCCCTATTCGGCTGCTGTGGGCAGCTGGCCAGTTTGTCCACAGGGGAGGTTAGGCCCAACTCTATAAAGTCAAAAACATTACTCCAAAGAAGGGTGGATTAAAAAAAAAAATAATAAAAAAATTGGATAAACTAATACATTTCTCTCTCGTTTAAAAAATAACGGTTACAATTAAATCTCATCAGAAACATGCTAAACCTATACTTACAGTCTCATAAAAATGAAATGATTAATGTCTTTGTCACATTAACACACATTGAGGTACCTACCAGTCAAACATGGACATTCATTTCAGTTTTTCATCTCATGAAAATGGCTGTAGTCTGTCTGTCTATCCTAACTACTAACTTTGGCTTATTGAAAGTTCTGGACTCTCAGTTTGTTTCTCAGCAGACTAAAGTCACATGTGCAAAGATACAGGCTGGATAGGATTTCTGTTCTGTGCTTAGGTGGTGGTAGAGCTGCACCAAGCAAGGCAGAGGAGTTAGTTAAGACACTGTCTTAAAAGACAGAGACAATATAGGAAAGGACAGAGGCAGAGTAGAAAGGAACAGTAGAGTGGACCGGAAAGAAAAAGGGAAAACATTATTCAGTAATACACACACAGCTTCCTATATTCCCCCATAATTGCCACAGAAAACTGTCATGGCTTCTGGGTGTAAGAAAGACCCTATCTGGAAATATTTTGAAGAAATTCTTTCCTGGGTAAAAAAGGAAAACGTGTCAAGTGTAAGCAGTGGAAGAAGGAGATGCAGGGCCTAGTTGCAAGAATGAAACATCATAATAAAAAATGCTTATTGGGAGAAAATGTGGATGAAGATATGCTTATGTCTGAAGAACAATGTGGATCAACTGTTTAGTAAATTAAATAATTCACTTTCCAATGCATCATTTTGCAAGACTCTCTCTATTCCTTTTAATATAAGTGTGATTGAACAAGTAAGTTCTCAAGCTATTTGCTATGTTGGATGTTGCTAGAAAAATAAAAAGTTTAGCTTAGCTAATCCTTATGGCTTGTTTAATTAGTTAACTAGGTTTAGAAGCTATCACCCAAGCTTATGGTACAGAAAGCTGCAGTAAGAAAAATCTAGAGTTGCCAGTTGCCACTGGGTATCATTTTCTTATTTTATATTACATAGTATTTGCTGCTTATTTTGGAACTTCATTATGCCATACTTCACTGGCATAATGATGATGCCATAATTCTGTTCCCTATTTTATCTCAGCATAACTCAGCTTTCCCAAGGAAACTCCATCTTATACCTGTTTTCTCAAAAAACAGAAGTGCCAGTGAGTTCAGTGGGCTTACTCCAAAATTAACTGCGCTCTAAGTGCAGTCAGTCTTAGCTTTTTTGGCAATTTGGAATCGGATCTGCATCCTTGCTGAAAAAATGTAAATGATTAGCTAAATAATAGAGTGAGAAGAACTGAGAAGAATTACTATTCAAAAATCATTTTTGTTTCAGGATCCCATTTAAGCATGAAAGACTTTGACTGTCTATCTGCAACAACTTCAGAGTCATCTGCTGGTACTTTTAGCAGCAGTGCTGCTGCAAACTTATTTCAGACAACAAGCATCAGTAGCAAGCAGAAGATTTCAATCATCCAGTAAAACCAGCACCATGGATGGGTTTGTAGTAAGGACCAGCAAATATGACCAAAACACCATAGATGAAAAGATTGTTCATTTATGCCACAAATTTTCCTTTTCACATTGTTAAGCATAAACACTTCATTGACACTGTTGAGTCCTTATGACCCGGCTACATGCCACCGGGTAAAGCAGACATTGGTGGAAGGTTGCTAGATACAGCGCATGAGAAGGAACTTGAACAGTGTGCAAGAAATACTGACGGGAAATTTGTCTTGATGGGTACACAATCGTCTAGCAATATTTGTCTGTGTGACAACAGAAGATGAGATTGCATACCTTTCAGAAACAATAGATATATTAGGAAATACCCACACAGCAGAATCATTTAAAAGAAGTGGCAGTGAAAGATGTAATAAAACTGTGAACAAAAATTCAACTGTCATGTGCACAGTTTTGTCAGACAATGCTGCAAATGCAGCAAAGATGAGAAGATACTTAGAAGAAGAAACAGAAGGATGCTTCTTAATAACATATGTCTGCAGCGCCTATTTAATGCATCTTTTAGCCAGAGACTTACGTACTTCTCCAGGAATAAAAGAAAATGTTGTTGAAATTGCAAAATACTTCTGTAACAACCATTTTGCTTCAGCTTCACTGAAGAGAGCAGGAGAAACCAAACTAATTCTCCCACAAGATGTTCAAAGGGATTCTGTGGTTGATTGTTTTGAACAATTTATTAAGAACTGGCATATTCTCATAAAAATTTGTGAAGAAAACCATGATAAAATAGATGGAAGCATCTCATCCAAAGTATCTAACATTGGATTAAAGAGGAATGTAGAGGATATGCTCAGTGTACGAAAACCTATATCAATAGCCTCAAACAAACTTCGGAAAGATTGTTGCTACATTGCTGATGCTGTCAAAATTTGGAAGGCATTTCAAGAGACATTGAAGAAAGAAATACCTAACCAGAAAGTTAGACTGCAGGCGCTAAAGAAGTGAATGGATCAAGCACTAGCTCCATTTTCTTGCAAATATTCTCAACTCCAAACATAAAAGGCAGATGCCTAACTTCTGAAGAAGATGCTGCTGCCATGTCATGGGTGTCTCAAAATCACCCCTCAGTTATGCAAGTCATAATACATTTCAGGGCTGGAGGGGAACCATTTAAACAGTACATGTTTACTGATGATGTTTTGAACAAAGTCACTTCCCTGAACTGCTGGAAATCATTAGGCAGGCACCTTGAAACAGAGTTACTTCAGTTTCTAAGCCAACTTTTCACAGCAGTAGCTTCCTCCTCCGTGCAAGCACAGAGAGAATATTTTCATCCTTTGGTATTATTCACTCAAAGCTAAGAAATCGAATGGGAGTTGAAAAAGTAGGAAAAGTCATATTTCTGTTTCAGTCTATGAATAAAAATGACAGTGGGAGTGGGGAAGATAAGATCTAGTTGTAGAAGTTTTAAGGACAGAGTACGTTTAGTATTGTGATGACTTCTCTGTTAGTATTAATAAAATTTGAAGAAAAAAAGAGTCTAAGGACAGATGTTGTATCAAGTTGTAAATTAACATGTTTTAGTGATCAGATTTATGCCATTTAAGAAATATGTGAAGAAGTATCAGTGGAAAACTTGATTTAATTCAGTGATTTAAATCAGGGTTCTCTCTTGGTGATTTCAGTCGCCTTCATTTAAATAAATCCACCCTGCTCCAGAGTCCCACAGATGCCGTTCTGGGTATGATATGGCCTGGTTAGATCAGACCTGCAAGGGGAGCACTGTCTTCCCATGTAATGACACAACTGGTTTTTGGTAATTAACTCAAATGTAATTTCCAGATTTTTTTTTTTTTTTGCTCACAATTAATCTCTTGGATGTCTAATTACCAGTATGCAGCAAAATAAGACAGATAGACACTTGTCTGATGAAAGAGTTGAGGTACAAAATTATGCCTACAATTATTTGTGGCCATAAAACAGAGGCCACTATCTGAAGACCAATTACATGATAGTTTTAGGGCTTAACAGATCTCCTTTTTATTCCCACTAGCTGAATCTCTGGAGATGTTCAATATGGCACACAGCCTATTTGCTTGGAGAAAAAGGAAACACTATAATTTACATTCACCATGTCATGGCAGCATGCCTTCCTGTGATGATTATTTTATTAGACTATAACAAGTTATTCCAAAATGCAAGGAGGATGAGGGGAAAGGGACTTAATGGTGGGTGTCTGCTACAGACCACCCAACCATAGGGAGGAGCTGGATCTCCAATTTGCTGGCCAGATTAAGGAAGTGGCTAGGACGAGGGATGTCATTGTCATGGGGGATTTCGATTACCCGGACATCTGCTGGGAGGAGCAGTTGGCCAAGTCTGAGAGGTCCCGGAGGTTCCTGGCAGAGCTGCAGGACTTCCACTTGGTTCAGGAGGTGCATGGCCCCACTAGGGGGGATGCGCTGCTGGATCTGGTCCTGGCCTCGGGGGACGATCTGGTTGGAGGGCTCCAGGTACAGGACTCCGTGGGAGACAGCGATCATGACCTGATAGAATTTGCTGTCCGGAGCAGTGTAGATAGGTCCCACACTATGATTAGGGTCCCAGACTTCAGAAGGGCCAATTTCAGAGAGCCCAGGAGGCTAGTTGAGGAGGCGCTGAGGGACTGTAGGGTTGAGGACATGGGCGTCCATGAAGGGTGGACGTTCCTTAAGGAGACGATCCCCCGAGCCCAAGGGGCAACCGTTCCCGTCCGATGCAAGATAGGCAAAAGTGCCCGGAAGCCCCCGTGGCTTAATAGGGATATTCGGGAGGCCCTGAGGGCAAAGCGGGAGGCTTACTATCTTTGGAAGAGGGGAGCAGCCTCCAAAGAGGAGTACTCCTCTTGTACTCAGGAGTGTAGGAGGGCTATTAGGGAGGCCAAGGCAGGAGTAGAGCTTCACCTGGCAACTAGGATCAAGGACAACAGGAAGTCCTTTTTCAAGTATGTGGGGAGCAAAAAGAGCGCCCCAGGAAACGTCAGGCCCCTGAGGGACTTGTCGGGCAACCTGGTGCTCGCGGCCGATGGGAAGGCAGAGATCTTCAATGGGTTCTTTGCTTCAGTCTTCCTGAGGGGGGACCGGAACATCCCTCCCATTGGAAGCCTGTATTCCCCCTTGGGAATCACTGCTCAATCAATGCCTCACTGAGGCCGGGGGTGAGGGCTGACCTGGTGGAAGGGCTTCTGCAAGGGCTAGATGTCTTTAAGTTGGCGGGCCCGGATGAACTATACTCAAGGGTGATGAGGGAGCTAGCGGGGGTGATTGCTGAGCCCTTGGCTCGGTTATACAAGCGCTCTTGGAGCTCTGGACAAGTGCTGGAGGACTGGAAGGTGGCCAATGTGGTTCCCATCTTTAAGAAGGGG
>JAGPOW010003316.1:162592795-162607443 GCA_030014935.1 Caiman crocodilus
CAATGGTCACAAGTTACTGGAGAGCAGGTTTAGGTTGGACATTAGGAGGCACTACTTCACAGTTAGGGTGGCTAGGATGTGGAACCAACTTCCTAGGGAGGTTGTTCTTGCTCCTACCTTGGGCATCTTTAAGAGTAGATTGGGTAGATAGTTGGCTGGGGTCCTGTGACCCTGGCGCTCGTTCCTGCCACTGGCAGGGGGTCGGACTAGATGGCCTGCTCTAGGCCCCTTCTGACCCTAGATACTATGATACTATGAATTTTACGTGCTTATGACAACAGACATGGAACATTGCTCAAGAAATGTAATCTCATAACATTATAGTAGCATTAGGTCTGAGCTTCGTGCTTCCTTATATTCAAACGTATGTAGAAGTTGTACATACATTCTGGGGTTTAAGGCCATTTCTGACATGTACACAACTCAATTTCAACAGGTGCTTTGAGTGCATCCTGAAGACCGGAGTGAGTCCTACATCATTTCCACAGAAGTGACTAGCTAAACCCTAGCTGGCTACACTGGGAATGCCAACTGTGGCATACACACTTTCCTATATCTAGCCAAGCCACTTTTATGGTGTCCTTCACTTTTGTACTGAAGTAACATTACCAAGTGGAGGCTTTACCACTCTTCTGAGTAGCAGCAGCAGGTAGTTCCAAAGACCTGTCCTGGCCACAGATGGACAAAGTCTGAACTAACCATAGTACTATGGATTGATGACGGGGCTGCTTGTACATGCCATGGGGGTTTACTTCAGTTTAATTTTCCCTAAACTGAAACGATGGGTTTTTAAAACCCTGCTTCAGTTTAAACCAAAGTAAACCCCTTTGGCATGTACACAAGAGTCAGGCCCGATCCTTACCTGCTTCTTCAGCTGTTGGGGGCAGAGAAGGAGACCTGCCAGCAGGGTAAGCGGTCCTTGAGCTGCAGGACTCAGGGGTGCTTCCCTCCATGGTGGTGGTAGTGCCCCCTAGGAGGCATCTGTCTGCAGGCACCTGGTGCAGGGAGTCCCGGAGCGAAGCGCTAGTAGGGCCTCTGCGCAGCTCAGGCAGGCTCTGGGGAGAAAAAAAGATCAGGCTTCCCACTTCCCCACCCCCTGGCAGTGAAGCCTGCCTGCACAGGCTGCCTGGTGCTTTGCTCTGTGGCTAAGGTAGCAACCTAAAACACCTTGGACATGTATTATTTTGCTACTTCCCAAAGTCATTTAATGTGCAATACACCACTGACAGTGTAAGCAGCAGTGCCATTAAAGCAGTGCAAAAGGGCATTTAAGATGCTTTAAAGGTCAATTTTTGTGGAATATACAAAGTAGAAGATTAGAGCTAGAATTTAAATTTCACTGGGGAGCCAACATGGTGTCCAGACCATTGGGGCGATGTTTGTATCATCCTGTGTTATTTAGCACTGAAGTTGCTACCTGTCTGGTTTTTACCTAGACATTTCTGGGCACTGCACTTCAACAAGGACATGGAAAAGCTTGAGAGAGCCCAGAGAAGAGCCACCTTTATGATCAGAGATTTGCAAGGCAAGCCATATGAGGAAAGGCTGAGGGACTTGGGTCTCCTCAGCCTAAAAAAGACAAGACTGAGAGGAGATTTGGTAGTAGCTTACCACTATATCAGGGAAATAAATCAAGGGCTCAGTGAACAACTGTTCACCAGGGCACCCTTGGGGAAAACCAGGAGTAACAGCCACAAACTCCTGGAAGACTGTTTCAGGCTTAAAACTAGGAAAAAACTTCTTCACTTTTAGGTGTCCAGACTGTGGAATAAGCTCCCCACAGAGGCGGTGCAATCAACTACCCTGGAAATATCAAGAGAAGACTGGACAGTCACCTCACTGGGGTCACCTGACCCACAGTTATCTTTCCTGCCTCCTGCCAGGGGGATGGACCTGATGATCTTGCAAGGTCCCTTCCAGCCTCTAACAATCTAAAAATCTATGAATCCAGGAATTAGGGGTCTGTGTTAGACACCCGACTCTGATGCCACAGGGTGAAATCTCTTGTTGGAGCAAAGAGTGAGCAAACACTCATGCCTTTGTGCCAAAGCACGCCAATTCCTTCCAGGTCTGGGTACTGCACACAACGCTTGCCACAGGGAGTGGGGTCATACACAGGTGAATAGAGTACCAAGCCCAGAGTGGACAGTGTGATGGGTATCTGGGAATGGCTTCAGGAAAAGGGGGCACCTTTACTTAGCAGACAAGTTGCTGCATGTTGAACCAGTTGGAAATCTTCCAAGGCTCCTATTGTTCCCCTCATGATACAGTGTTCTGTAGTACCTGTGCCTGGGGGTCTGTCACGGTAGGTCAGCACTTGACAGGATGAGACGTGGCCTGTGGGCCAGGTGCAGATGGGAGAAGGTATTTCTGGCAGCTACAATTCCTTAGGAATCCAGTGTCAGCAAGAAGTCTGGGAAGACCCTGAGGCTGCCCACTGTTCTGATATGGCAGCTTATTCCGGTTTGGGGGCTGGAACAGCAGCTTCTGCCTTTCTCTGGCCATTAGGTCAACACAGGCCTACATCCTGGGGCCATTCTCCTGAATGCTACCATATTCAGGGATGGTTTAAAGACCCTGTGCCTGGCTCCTGTGCCAGGGCACCCCACAGGGTTGGAATGGTTCAATTGGTATTGCATGAGAACCTGCATCTGAGGGATTTTCCCCTTAATGAACTAGGAGAATTTCTATTCACTGAAGGTAAGAAGAACTTAGGAAAACACAGTACTTCAGTATTTACCAACTGCCTAACTTGACAGCTACAACCTGCACCACTGTAACTTGATATGACTAGTTTGAGTAAGGTACAACCCTGAATAAGAAGCAATACACACTTGTGAGGCAGTTATAGCTACCTCATGGAAGGACCGGACAGGCTGTGTTGGTGGCCTGCTATTAGGATAGCAAAAGCTACTCCATCTGTGCACTGAGCCTTCTCTTTACCATGTTCTCTGCGGTATGATATGGGCAAGTCCTTGTATGACCTGAAATGCGTAAGGTTCCTTGCACCTCAATTCATCACCTCCCTGGGTGGATAGCGCATAGCCAAACAGGGCACTGTGAGCGCAAGGTGGACAGTCTAATGGATGTCCATCATACTTTGGCCAACAGTAAGGTGACACACAATTTCTGTATCTTCAGAACAAGGCATGTGTGGTAATGGTAACTTAGGGTTCAGTTACTGATTCTTCACAGAGGCCCAGCTGCTGTGGATTTCAGTAAGATATAGCCTGTTATATAGTGCATGATTCTTACCTTGCTCTCTCTCTCTCTCTCTCTGCGGGTGCACTATGCCCAGCTAGGGGACTGTCAGCCCCAACAGCTGCTGACTCTCGGCCCTGGTAGCACAGGGGTGTGTGAAACCCCAAGGCCTGGGGGAAATCACAGCTGCTGTGATCTCCCAGGCTCAGGGATGCATGAAAACCCCAGGCTTAGGAAGTCACGGCTGCTGTGATTTCTCAGGCTCAGAGGCATGTGCCACTGCTGGGGATGAGGGATTGCAGCTGCTGCATTTTCCCAGGCTGAGGAGCTGTACATGCCCCCAAGGCTGAGGGATCATGGCTGCTTTGATTTCCTAGCCCCTGGGGTGCATGGGGTGCCCAGCTGCTGGAGTTTGCTTCTTGCCAGTGCTGAAGAAGGCTGGGTTCAGATTCTCTCAGCAATAAGATATAATGGGATCGAATGTGCAATACCACAGTCATGCCCCCTGCCATGCACGTGTAGCATGGCAGGGGGCATGACTGTGTAGATCATGCATTAGATTCCATTGTGCCTTTACCTGCATGTCTAGAGAGAACTGGACACAACCTTATTTTGTGGTATAAAGGAAAACATATTTGTTTAGTGAGATCACCCAGAGCCATCTAATGGTAAGAAAAAGAAATTCAGCTCCTCACTGTAGGAATGCAAGTTTTGGACACAACTTAGCACCTGCTGACATAAAAAAGAAAAACTGATATTTACTAACTAAGTAACATTATTTTACATATTCATCCTGGAGTGAACTATAAGAAGTGAACTATAAGCTTTGCCCCAGGCTTGCGGGGTGGGAAGCCTCACTAAGAATATCTGAAATTTGTTTGAGGCACAGTCCTGAGAAATGCAGGTTTGTGGGTACAATTCTGTTTACTTTGTTTTAATCACTGTTTAGAATTTCCTAGAGGAATGTATCCCTTTTAGAGAATTGTTTA
This sequence comes from Caiman crocodilus, assembly GCA_030014935.1. NCBI lineage: Eukaryota > Metazoa > Chordata > Crocodylia > Alligatoridae > Caiman > Caiman crocodilus. Next base: position 162,596,986 of record JAGPOW010003316.1, read on the forward strand.
AAACTATTCAAGGCATATCATCCCCTTTAAAATTCTATAGGTATTCGAAAGGATTTCTATAGAACACAATTAGCTTTCTATAAAAACTCAATTCCTTGCATCCTTGCTAAGTTCTATAGGTCTTCTTCCATAGGGGAGTCAGCATTGTGTTGGCAAAAAGGAAGTGTAGAGCATCCTGGACGAACAACAGTTCCACCTTCTGATTGCATACCTCAGGGTTACAGAATATTGTGCTCAGAGGTGGCCTAAGGGCCACAACAGCTGGTAAGAAAGTGCATACAAAAAGTACTATTCACTAATTAATACACAGTACTTCCTCTCTTGCCAGTGGCAGAAAGTGGAAAGCTAGAAATCCTGCTAAGCAGTTGTTACTGATTTAAAATTAGATTTTGAATGTGGGGCTGTATCCTGCTATTCCTCCTATTCATTTCTAGTGCACTACTTCTTGAAAACTAAAGTGTCACAGACTACAGCAGGGATGATGTGGAACTGCTCTGACCAAGGAGAAGGTCCCTAGGTGCTCCCACAGAGGAGCTGCCAGTGTGTAACCTACTCTATGTTCAGCCTGGACCATTTAGGTGGTAGTGTGCCATCATGACCCTGCCTCTTCTCCAATCCCTGTGGAGCATCATATACCCTTAAAGCAGGGGCAGGAAATTATTTTGGCTAGAGGGCTACTTACTGAGTTTAGGCAGCTGTTGAGGGCTGCATAGGTATCCCTGTCCCTTGATGGGTGCCCTGCCCCTGGTCATCATCTTGTGACTGGAAGTCCCGCCCCCTAACACCTGACCTTTGCCACTAGAAATCCCTCCCCTTGACCACCACAGAAGTACTCCTTTCAACAAGGGGTTTTGCCATCTCAGAACCAGAAAAATACCAAATTATATTCTAAAAAGGGAACATCTAAAACATTCATTAATTTGATTTCAAAAATATTTTTGTCCTGGTTTACATGCATTTGTGTAGTGTACATAAAGGTGATTATGTCTTGTATGTTGTGGGGGGGTAGGTATAGGTTTATGGTAGGTTGTAGGTGTGTAGGAGGGGGTGTGGGTGGGGATATGTGGGGTGTGGGTGGGTATGGAGGAGGGTGGCTGCAGTGTGTGAGGGGGTGTGGGTGTGGAGGTCTGCGTGTATGGCAGTGTAAGGCGGTATTAGGACTCACCCCACACACACACACACACACACACACACACACACACACACACACACACACACCCCCCCCCTGGAGTCTGGTGATGCAGCCAGGAGTCATGATGTGGTGCTGCAGCAGGAGGGCAGAGAAATGGCTGGGGGTTGGGTGGGGCTGGGCTGCTGCCTCCTGCTGATGGCTCCCCCTAAGTCTTACTGCTTCTGGCTCCTGTGACCTTTGACAGGCAGTCAGAAGCAGATAAATACACTTCAAAAAATTTTAGATGCCCCACAGGCTGGATAGAACAGCATGGTGGGCCAAATCCGGCCCATGGGCTGTATTTTGCCCACCCCCGCCTTAAAGAAAGGCATACTGGGACCTCCCTGCAAAGTTCTGAGTGTGAAGTGCAACCTGGCTGAGCCTGGGACTGCAGGTGCAGACCCACAGCAACTGTGGAAATAGTCACGATGGTTGATCTGAGTTCTGAACTAGCAGGGATACATGAAAGTATAAGGATTGTAATGATCCTGACTGAATGGTAGAACTAGGTAGGGGTCAGAACAACCATTTCATGGAAAATTTTATAGTTTTGAAATCTTCATTAGTCTTAAATTGGAAAAAACAGAAAATGTGATTAAAAAGAAGTTTGGAGTCATTCAAATATTTTTGTTTTGATTTTGACTTTTTAAATAAAATTAAGTTTAGAAGACAAATAATTTCAGAAAAAGGAGTCCTGTTCTAAAAATGTTACAATGGAATATTTCAAACTTATCAAAGTGTTTTCCTCTCCCCTCGCCCCCTGAATAAAACTGGTGTCTAACTAGTATGTCCCCAGGTTTTCAGTGGTATTTCCCTATGGAAAGGCGTTCCACTGGGAACATTCTACTGGGACCTTTTTTACTAAATCTACTGAACAATGTCTTTATCTGTTCTACAGTCCAGTCAGGTTGTTGGCCTCTCTGTCCTGCCCCAAAAACCTGACTGTCTACTTCAGACAAGATCATGTAAGTGAGTGGGGAAGGCAAATGAATGGCATGGTAATAAAAACACTCATTTCTATGGGGAAGACATTTTTACATTGTTTCTGATGACAAAGATGTACCTCAGGAGTGATGCCTGTGAGGCAGATTGATCTAATAGTGGCTGAGATGTCTGCTGCCAGAATGTCCAAATTTGTGCAATTTAGAAGGTGCTACCATTCCTTGAACCTGTCAAGGCTTAGATATTATCTGCCCTTCAAAGGCACAACCCCTCAAAATATTTAAATTACTTATCATTTAATTATTAATGACCTTTAAGAGTGAATAATTCATTATACTCTTCCACAAGGACTTTCAACTCCTCAGGGCCTCCTACGTTCCCCTGTAGAGCTTGTTAAATAGGCTATAAGTTTATGCAAAACACTTTTAATTTAGTCTGCAATGTTTACATTTTTTCAGCAGAAGAAAAGAAAATCAACTTTTGACCCTGTCTTAGTTTTGTAGCAGAAAAATAAAACTGATCAAAACAACCAATGATTCTCCACAACTTTTGTCCGCTGCTATGTTAACGAGTCTTTTCTCAACGGTCTCATTTTTACCAGCTTAATTCTTGTTTGAAAGATCAGAGCACATGGTAAGAAGTCCTATTCACACTTGGGATACCAATTACTCCAACTATCCCCTCACATATATAATCTGCTCCCAGCAGGATATTCCTGTCTTCTAACTGTAATAACCTTTCCTGTTTGGCTAGATACTTATGCAGGACTGAGCCCTGCAGCTAAGGTGCTCAGTGAAAGCATCTTTTTCCAAACCAGAACCATTCCCTTGGAAAGATAAGGTTTTTAAAAAAATGCCTTTCATCTGTAACCAACTTTAGCTGTTTTATGTCCTGTTCCCCTTCCCCAGCTCTATGTTAACCTCTTCTCTACCATAAGAACTGCCATGCTGTGTCAAATCAAGGGTATAATACAGTATGCTGCCTCCAACAGGCCATGACCTGTCATCTAGCACACAACTCCCTCCTACCTGTTAAGCTGCTCCTGCTGTCAAAGAGATTCACCTCAGTGGCACTCCCCATTCCTTTGATTATTGAACATACACTCATCCCATTGGTAAATCCTCCACATTTCCACTTAACACATATGCAGCTATAACTAGGGATCCTGATTTTCTCTAATAAAAAAAATCCCAGATTTTCCAATATAAAAAAATAACCCCAAATCCACATTTCCCAGGATTAAAATGGAACACCACTAATATGTATATGCATATATTGTGGTGTTTCACTTAAAAATCACAGAAAAATGTGGATTTGGGGGTTGGGTTTTTTTGGGTTTTGGGGGTTTTTTTAAGAAAAAATCAGGATCCCTGGTCATAACTAATTGTCATGGAGTGAGATCCCCAGGGGTGGCTGTGATGCCCTTGGTGGCTCTGTGAAAGATCTGCCCTGAGGGCACCTTCTTATCTCTCCTACCACGTCTTTGATGGAAAAATACCTTGGAAGTCTTTGCTTAGTCCTGGTTCACTGAACCTTACTCAAGCTCTCTGACCCGTAGGCTCTTTGCCAGGCCTCTCTTCAATATGGTGCTGCACGAGGCACCTCAGGCCTTATGGGCCAATTGTATGGCTCCAACCATCCCTTTACCACACCCCATGCCTCACAAGTATTACATTGCTGTTATACTGTGTTGGGGCCCTGGCCTACTTGGACTCTGCCCCTTTGATATAGCTAGGCCTTCTAAGTCTAGGCCCACTGTGTTGGGCCTGGCTTTGAGGCACTAGCCCACAAACTCCTCTTATTATTGGGCCCCTGGCCTTTGCAGCTCGCACCCCTCTGGCACTAGGCTGTCTACAGCCCCAGAGACTACACCCTTCTGGTGCTGGGGCTCTACACAACCATGTGCCCCCAGTGAGGCCTCCTTCTCCCCTATTAACTTCTTCCTGGTCCACCAGTTCAAACAATAACACAAACCTAAGCTCCTAGGCTACAACATAACATTAATAATAAAGGCAGCACTCTGCCTCTTTAAGAGGGCCATCCCCACCCTTAGAATACCAGACCCCTTTATCTCTGGGTACCTTGTGAGCCCCTAGAGTCTTACTGCATTTAGAGGTAGCAAAGTAGGCAGCCACATGCATTGGGCCACTCTCTTGTGCAGGAGCTCCTTCTCCTGATAGTTATGAAAGACAAAGCGGCCCCCAGCCAGCCTCAACCCTGAGCTTATATGTATCCTGGGCTCCGGCTCCTTCCAGTCCACTGACCACCTGCGGGTGCTGGCTAATTACCTTGTTAGCCTGTACTCAGGCAACCTGCACCTGTGGGGCTCTGTGTAGCCTGCCAGGCTCCTTTGCTAAGCTGTTTTGGCTCTTAAAGGTGCAGACACCCCTTGATGCCCTGTGACACTAATCAACAGAGCTCAGGTTTTCAACAGACACTGTCAAATATCACCGTCAAATACTTCTAGGAAACTATCTGCAACCAAGCTATTGTACCATTGTGTGCAATAGAGTTTTGCCAACATGAAATCAGCAAAAGTCAGAAGAGAGTCTGTAATGTTTAATGCTAGATGCATAAACAGAGTCACAGACAGGTTCCCTCATCCCTTCCAAACTTTTGAAACATTAAGGTGGGCAAATTCAGTTTTATGGAGCTGGCACCTTGTTCAGCTACCTGGATTGTCCTGGGCCATCTGGATTCTCCACTGGAACTTTTGCTGGTAGACTGTCGGCTCTCTCGTGTTTCCCATATCCTGCTCCCGATCTTCCCTTAGGATCTGGAGTAGGTCCTTCAGATGATGTTCTAGTACCAGCTCAAAGGGAAAGTATTTTGTTGAATCTTGTGGGGTGTCCTGGATTGCGAATAATACTAGCGGGAGGAGCATGTCCCATCTCCGTTGATCCCCTCGTATGCACCAACGTAGCATCCATTTTATTGTTCTTTTGAGGCGCTCTACTAGGCCATTAGTCTGAGGGTGGTACACTGAGTTGCGAAGATGTTTTATCTGGAGCGTGTGGCACACTACTCATAGCACACCAGACATAAAGTTTTGCCTTTGATCAGTTAGTATTTTGATCTTGCCAAAGGGTACTGGCAGATTCCTGTGGCCAAAAGAGACCTGCCAAAGACGGTTTTCGGGACCCCTTGGGGACTCTCTGAGTTTATTTGCATTCTGTTCGGGCTCCACGGATTGGCCGCTACGTTTCAGCACCTAATGGACCAGATTTTAGCATTGCACAATGCCATGGCTTACATAGATTATATTGTTGTGTTTTCACAGACCTGGACTCAACATAAAAGGGGGCTCGGGGCCATACTGTCAGAGTTGCAGAAAACAGGGATGAAAGCAAATCCACAAAAATGTGCTCTGGCCCAGGGACAAACCAAATAACTCGGGCTTTTGGCCAGAAGAGGTACAATCAGACCATGAGCAGACAAAGCGGAGACGATTTGGAACTTTACAACGCTCCAGAATAGCAGACAGCTTAGATCCATTCTAGGACTAACCAACTATTACCGATTATTTGTTCTCTGTTTTTCCAAACTAGCAGCACCCTTTACAGAAATCTTAAAAGGATGGCGGGCAGGGACCATAAAATGGGAAAGAGAAATGACACAGAATTTTGAATTACTAAAGAAGGCCCTATGTGAGGATGTCATGATACGTGCACCTGATTTTTGTAAACCTTTTATATTGTAGACAGACACCTCAGAAATGGCTGTCAAAGCACTCCTAACCCAGGAAGATGATGGGATAGAGAGACCAGTCGCCTATGCCAGCTGCAAACTACTACCAGTGGAGACACAGTATGCAATGATACAACAAGAATGCTTGGCAATCCACTGGACCATAGAACATTTTAGGCACTACCTGATGGGAAGGGAGTTTGAGTTTCTGACTGATCCCTGACATCACCCACCCATGCTGGCTGCAGCTACAGACAAATGCAGCTAATAAACCATGCGGGTGTTTCTCCTTGGCACGGTTCTTCTTGTGCATGGTGTCCTGAAATGGGTGATTCTTTTTTTCAGGGTTTTTCCTTTGGAGTTGGGTTACCCATGTCCTGGTTCCCCCGTGGGTGAGGCTTCTTGTTCCCCCATTCTTGTACCCCCAGGACAAGGAGATTTGGCCTGGTTCAGTGACCAAATCTCCAGATCAAATCAGGAGACCAATTAAAAGGTCCAAATCAATTTGAAGCTCTCCGAATTGATTTGGAGAACTTCAGCAATTCAGGCAGACCCAGCTCACTGAAGCAGGGAGCTGGACCCAGACTCCAAACTGATAAGTAGGGGGCAGGGGAGGGGCGCTGGAGGAGGGAGGAGGAGACTATGGGGAGGGACCCCTGCCAGGCCCCATCCCTTGCCTGCTTCCCTGACCCAGCCCCTCAATGGCTGCCCTGCCCAGCCCCAGCTCCTGGCTCTTTTAAAAAAAAGCCCCCACTCACCAGCTGCTGCTAGGCAGGGTTGGGGGAGGGCAATCCCCTGTACCTCCCACTGCCCCATGCCACATGGGGGCTCTGTCATGAGCCCCCCCAACCTCTGCCTGCTCTCCCAGCCCCCTTCTTGGCTGCTCTAACTGCCCCAGCTCCTGGTTTGTTTAAAAACAAAAACAACTCTCCCCCAGGACTCACCAGCTGCTGCAGCAGCCTCCGGGCTTCAGGCGGCTTGTGGCAGAGCCTCCTCCCCATGCAGCATGGGGTAGCAGGGTTTGCCCCTCACCTGGCAGGAGCCAGTGAGTGTAGGCTTTTTTTTTTTTAAAAGACCTGGGAGAGGAGGCAGGGCAGCCATTGAGAGCAGGTGGGGGATGGGTCCGATTTCGCTGATTCAGCAGTGGCCAAATGTCCAAATCAGATTCAGACAAATCAATTCAGGACAGTGATTCAAGTCACCAAATCTAACTACTGTCAACCGAATTGGACAAATCTGAAGCGAATACCAGCTGCTTTCAACAGTTCTAGTATCTAGTTGTTTTTCCAGGGCTGTTACATTGGCCTTTTGTTTGTGTGTTTGTTTGTTACCTCCCCTGGATTTTCAGGGCCTCTGACTTTTTGGGCCATGTCCACTTCCCCGGCCCAAGAAGCAACTGCGGCCACTTTCTCTTGGAATGTTTGCAGCTTCTCCTCCCTCTTTTGGCTCCTTTCTGACTGCCACAATTAGCTGCTTTATCTCTTTGTTTTTCTCTGCCTCATCTGCCAATAGGTATCTCAGGTTTTTACTTTTGCAAGGCATTAGCATTCTGTTTGTTTCCCCTAGCAGCACTGGTGCCAGCTAGGAGCTCTCCTGCTCTAGAGCTTCTTCCTCTGCAGCCTCCAGAGCCAGGCTGAATGCACAGGCTCAGACCCTGAGCTTATACACAAGTTAAGCCATGCCCTCTTCCAGTCAAGTGACTTGGCAGCCATCATAGGGGGATTCATTCTGACCCCAAGGCCCTGCCTGTTGCTCTTGCAGCTGCTTTGCTACTGTTTGCAGCTTTTCATCCCTGTAGCCTGGCTATCTGTCCCTTGTGCCTATTACTGCTGGCTTTCAGCTATACCTTAGCTAGCAAGTAGCTAGTTTCTTAGCTGCTAGCTTTCCCTGAGCTAGCTCACTTTGATGCAATTTCCTATTAAGTAACAGCAGCCTTCTAGCTCCCTGTTACAGCCTCCCTCTTTTCTAAGACATGTTGATTTTTGTAGCCCTAGTCCTTTTCTGATTTGGTGAGTGGACTGTAAACCTGTTCTTTTGGTAACATTCACACTCCTTAATCAGGTCTTCAGGCTAATGGTAGACTGTTAAACACATGGTCAGGCCAAAACCAACATTAATCAAATATCATAAAAAACGGTGCGAGTGGAACTAAATTCCCCTGTTGTGAAAGAGATGAACTTGTCACTGGTGAGTTTGACGTTTTCCTAATTAATGTACTTCTGCAAAGCACACACAAAAAATGACTCAGTCCTTTGTTAAACTTGGCTGTTCCACAGTAAAGATTTTTTTCCAGCAGTTGAAGTTTGGCTTTTGAAGATGTATGCTGTTCCCATGAGATTTGGCCAATCTCACAAGCAGGCAAAGAAAGTACCATTTGTTGTGTATGTCCATTAGACAGGCAGCAGTTCGTTATTTTATGTATTAATTATTTACCTAGGGAAAGAAAATATACAAGTTTAGGAATGGTTTGTTTTCTTTGTAGACAGGAAGAGATATGGGTAATGAATGGTCAACATCTTGTGACATGAGAATAAAGTAATGATTGTTTCTGGTATTAAACATGTGTAGACAAAAACACATACGTGCATGTCTGGGTTAGATCTTAATTCCTTAAAATGAACACGAGTTTTTCCTGATTAGGGACTTCGAGATTAGACTCTCATACTGCATATTTTCTTTGAATTAAGTCATTTGTAAGGAGAGATGCATAAACTTAAAACAATCTCTCAACCCTTCTATAATTCCCTGGTGTTTGGGTAGCATTCTTTCTTAGGGTGCTTTATAGACATCTAAACACAAAAAGTGGCAATATTAGTCCTGAAGATGACAGACTGGGAAAAGACTACAATTTTGTATCAGGCTTTATCTTCCATATTCCCAGTGTGCCCATTAATGTGATAATCACATTATTTCATCTGCAGAGGATGCTAGTCTCAACTATTCCCATTTCTTCTCCTATTAACTGGGGTAGTTTATCAGTACTATTTATTTATCTGGGAGTGCACTCAGGCAATAGAGTGACAGCATGATAACTATCTCCATGTGGTAGCAGTTTCCAGATTAAACTCACTCTTCTAGGTTAGGTAAATCTTAGACATAAGGCAACCTCAATTTGGGAAGCTAAAAATTACTCATTTAGGGTGCTTGTACATGTGACATATTTGGCCTTTTTATCAAAGTAATTGCCCTTTTTTACCAGTTTAATGGCATCACAGTTTATACCTGCAGCAGCATATTACGATTCAATTTTGTCACACTGTACACATGCAGTGGCGTATTTCAATTTTAAAAGAATGTTATGTAGCAAAGTAAAATACATCCAATATATTTTAGTTTTCTACATAACAAATTGCAGCAATACAGCCAGAGAAAGTGGCGGGGGCAGTGAATGGGGCACTGGAAGACCAGGCGTGCTTAGGGAAGCTTGGGCTTGGCAGGTTTCAGTGCCTCATGCACTATCCCTGCTGCTTTCTCCAGGCACAAGCACACCAGTCGCCCTCCTGCCACCTTCCCACACTGCCCCAAGGGCAAACAAGTCCATTCCCAGGTGGTCCCAGGCAGTGAGGACAGTGCACAGGACACTAGAAGCCTGCCAAGCTCAAGCTTTCCCAAGCACACCCAGGCTTCCAGCACCCCATGCACCAATGAATCAGCCTGTGTACTGCCTGGAGCTGAGGCAGCACCCATGCAGCTAGCAGCCCACTTGGGCAGTTCCAGGGGCTGCTGCTGCCTTAGAGGGAAGCACTGGGCCCCCTTGAACCTCAGGGGTTGTATGGCCCAGCAACAGCTCATGTGGGCAGGGTACTCCGAGGGGGGGGTGGGGAGGGGAGAAGGGGGAAGGATCAGGCCCCTCACCCCCTTTTTTTTTACCCCCCTTCTGTGGAGCCTGCCTGTGTGAGCTGCTGCTGGGTCATGCAGCCCCTGAGTTATGGGGGTGCTCCAGTCCTTCCCTCCACAGTAGCAGTACTTCCCAGGGATGCCCAGGAGGAAAGGACCAGGCCTACCCGCAGCTCAGGGCCTGCCAGCAGTTTGCCCCTCAGCCACAGGAGAGGCAGGCAGACTCTGCATAAAAAAAAAAAAGGATTGGGCCTCCTTGCTGCTGGTTTATTTGTTCTTTTTCTGGTGGAGCCTGCCCATGGCCAGAGGGGTGAGCTGCTGGTGGGCTGTTACTGTTCTGTAACAAAGATGGAAGTCCCTAAATTGAAACAGTGAGTTTTTAATTGTCACAATTAAAAAGCCACCAATTAAAACCACACTGTTTTCAATTTAGGGGAACGAAACACCCATCATGTGTACAAGCGCCCTTAATGTGACTTGTCTTAGCTTGTAGCAATGTGTCATGGAAAAAGTAGGGGACCTGCTTGTCAGTGGGGGCATATGTTGGTTGGGCTTTACCTCCACACAGAGTTCTGCAAATCTTGAATTCACCATTACAATTTCATGGCACTTCAACATCCCTGCTCATTTAGCATTGGATGTATTTGTTTACAGCCCACAAAATAAGGTGTGATTCATAGATTCACAGATGTTAGGGTCAGAAGGGACCTCAACAGATCATCGAGTCCGACCTCCTGCATAGGCAGGAAAGAGTGCTGGGTCTAGATGACCCCAGCTAGATGCCTATCTAACCTCCTCTTGAAGACCCCCAGGGTAGGGGA
>JAGPOW010003316.1:162607543-162617734 GCA_030014935.1 Caiman crocodilus
CTTGTTGAACTGCATTCTGTTGTTTTCTGCCCACTTGTCCAACCTGTCCAGGTCTGCTTGCAGCTGTTCCCTGCCCTCCGGCGTGTCCACTTCTCCCCACAGTTCTGTGTCATCTGCACGCTTGGACTGAGTACACTTCACTCCCTCGTCCAAGTTGCTGATGAAAGCATTAAAGAGTATCGGTCCCTGCAGGACCCCACTGCCCACACCCTTCCAGATCGATACCAACCCATCCACCACGACTCTTTGGGTGCGACCCTTTAGCCAATTCGCCACCCACCAGACTGTGTAGTCATCCAAGTCACAGCCTCTTAACTTGTTCACCAGTATGGGGTGGGATACCGTATCGAAGACCTTCCTGAAGTATAAGTATACGACATCCACCCCTCCTCCTGTGTCCAGGTGTTTTGTAACCTGATCATAGATTAGTCAGGCAGAATCTGCCTGCTACAAACCCTGATATATCCCTGAATATCCCACAGTTCGTGGCTTTCTTCTCTTTACCCACCCACAGTGTACACATAGCCATAATACAATGTAGGCCTTAATGAGCATGACTACATGTTCCATTAATGCACCTTAGATACTACACATTTAGCTTAGTACTTCATTAATAACATACTAACTAAATGCGCAGTACCTAAGGTTACTTCGGAGTACTGCCAGCAGACAGTTATTTAGTGACGCTTACTATACAGTAGCCTAATAACACTGTGCAGTAAGCTATTGGCATGTTTTTTGCTGTGACACACTACTACACAGTTTTATTAAGCTAATGTGCAGTAAACATCTTATGTAGATGTTCCCAGTAAGTATTATTTGCATTTCAGTTGAGGCAAATATTACTTGAATATCAATAATAGACAGGTCCCAATTGCGCTGAGTGTTGTATAAGTAGATAGTGAGAGACAGAAGGATGCTGACACAGAATTAAAATAAACTGAAACATTTTGTACATCATTTGTATAAAGATAATTCTTAGGAAATAACTCTGTGAGTGGAAGCTCATCTCAGTAACAAACAGCACAAAGAAAACGGCTGAAAATGGTGTAAGTAAACTTGTTCATTGATGAGAGCTACTCCATTATGTATTACACTAACACATTAATCTCTGAACTCTCAGCTGACTATTCAGGACAGCATTTCCCTGCCTTTCTTAGAAAGAAAATGGTCATTCTGCTCTGTAACCATTCACAATGAGGTCAGTCCCTCAGATCTTACTCAGGGAAACCTCCCCTCCATGGCAGTGGGTATTTAGGATATCACAAGATATAAGCATGTTTTCATTTTTCTATATTCAGTGACTGGGTCAGAGCCTGGTGTAAATAACATTGTACTGGTTTGCACCAGCTGATAAGTTGACTTTTTCATATATATTTTCCAAGAACACAAGAAACATAACTCTCGTAACAACTTATCTTTCAACTCTCTTCAGCCCTTTTTACTGACTATACACTACTCAAGCCCATCATTTAATAACCTTTCCTTCACTGACTCTCTCAATCCAATACTAACTTAGAAAGCCTTAGACTATAGGCAATTAGACAAGTGACTTAATGTTAATATTTTGCTTAGCTCTGAAAAATTTCATAAGGTTCCATAGATAGTAAGTAGCCACAAATAGCAGTAAACAAGCTGAAGGCACAAGAAGATCTAGAAGAAACAAGTAGCATACTATGCAGTAAAGCTATGAGAAACTGCCAAAAACATGGATTTTTTCAGAGCAGAAACTCCCCTTCATGATGTATGTATAGAGATGTCCATCTCTAAAATATCTAATGAGATACAAATTGTAGTGTCCAGAAGGTAGCTAAATTGTCTGCAGTGAGTATACATATTTGACTTTGGCACCTTTTTAGTAGTGTAAAAAGCATTTGTAAGGAACCATAAAAAGTCATTACATATGCAGAACAATTGAATCTCCTCAGCATCTGTGGTAGGAAACACATCTGTCTTCTGTCTATTTCTTTCCTAAATGTCTCCTTGAATCAACTTTTATGGGGGGATCGTAAATATCCCTTTCTATTTGAACCCAAGAGTTAACAATACCCCCTGTGACTATAAACACAAGATGTTTCATTCAGGAAAGAGGTGCACTGAAGTAAGCAGAGATCTTTGTGACAGTAGCTCCTAGTATGGTCCACATGCACAGCTAATCCCATTAGCGTAAAAGTGAAGATGTGGCTAGTAGACAGCAAAATAAAGAAAGAGAGAAAAGCAAGACTAATCTTGTTAAAAGGGAAGCAAAGATAGACGCTACTTTTACACAGAAGCTTATAACGTCCCAATTTTCCCAGGATGGGAATCACCTGGATGTCCTTGGGAAATGTGGGTCACTTGGTGAATAGTCTGTGCTTCTGCCACCAAGGCAAACAACACACATCTCTCTTGTGTTAACAGAGAGGGATTTTTTTAAGTTCTATGCCCACAACATTCTCTTCATTTTTTGTGTCATTGGCTGACTCGGGATGACCTTAAAAGAGGTAGGAATGTTTTTTAACCTTCAGAATGCCTGCACTTTCTAATCTCTTCACATACAGATGCACCATCTTAAGAGAAGGCCAAAAGAAAAGCTTGATGTGAAATTCTTACATCTTTCCAGGGCACCCATATGTGATACTTTTATTAGCCTTCTCTCACCAGTGATGGTGCAAGTCATGTATTAAATATGCTCCAGCAATAAAATATGGTTTTATGGCAGGCTTTTCCTATTTAGGGAATATCAAAGCACCCTATCAAATAGTGAGTCAAGATTTAGAAGATCAGTGATTATATGAGCAGTGACAATATCCACAATGTGGTCATCCAAATCTTAATCCTGCAAGTCCTTGGGAGGTGTGCAAGCTTGCTGTGTTCAAACACAAATGGGAGTGGAGTCGCAGTGTAAGGAAATGGATGTATAGATAAGCTTAGGCAAGAAATGTAACTCTCCACATTGAGTATGAACAGGCCTCTAGTGATTCTCAACCTTTTCAGACTTGAGGCACCCTGAGATAGATCTGAGGCACCCCTGGATAGACTCAAGGTACCCCTTGGAAAACACCAACTCTTAGTTTTCATTTGTTTCTTGACTACAGAAAAGCGATACAGGAATTCTTCTGTTGCAAAGAACGCAGAAAACCCACAGCAGGGCAACATGCTTTGAACACTATGGATTCCTGTGTGAAATCTCTAGATTTATCACATGAAAACAGTTTGCACACCTGATGGTGCTAACATTGCACAACACCCTTGAAAGGATCTCCAGGCACCCCATGATGCTATGGTACTGTGGTTGAGAATCACTGATCTAGATACTTGTGTTCCTCCTCCATTATCTGCAAGTGTAAAAAATAGGTAGGATGTGAGGAAATGGGAGGTGTCTTTGAGCAGACATGGGGGTAAGCATGAGCCTCACCATGCATAAACCTTGCTTAAGAATGCTCTCACCTCTTCGGCTGCATCTTTGCTATCAAGCAGGAATAACTTGGTGGTCAATCAGTAGGAATCATACTACTGCAAAATCCAGTACCTATCCTACTGAATACTCTTCATCTTATGCTTCTTTGTCCCACATCATAGATCTGAGTTGAAGCCTTGTCCAATTTGTATTAGGACCAGTCAAGCAGAGAAGGGGGCAATGTTGGCCTGGACGTGGGTAAAAAATGGTCCTGCATTTAGGATAATAGCCTGGGTCTTGAGACAAACAGGTTCAGGTCCTTGCTCTGCCGTGTGTGTTATTAGGGGCAGTAAACATATGATTTTATGGAAAGCCCTGAGGCTCAGATCCTCAAATATTTAGGTACCCAAGTCCTGTGCAGGGGCAGAGGTGTGAATTGTTACAGAAATCAATGGGACCTTAGTGCCTAAATAACTTTGAGGATAGGAGCCAGAGATCTTTTACTTCTCAACTGAACAGCCACCAGAAATGGACAGAGGTAGTTCTGATCTCTCTGCAAGATGTTATTGCTTACCAATACCCTGCACTTATACACAACCCCATTCTAGACATCTTAAAATCCAGCTACCAGCAAGATGCTTAACCTTTAAGCAAAATTCTGTAGTAAGGGTGGAATTTATGATAGCCTGCAGCCAGTGGCAACACAGCTCTCAGGTTCATAAGTAACAAGGACTAAGAGCAGACTGATGAGTGAGTTGACAGAGCTGCCATTCTCCTTAGGAATGCATATTCAGTATCTCCTTTGCCTTTCTTGTAGATCTGTGATATTTCTAAGCTGTGTCCCCTTCCAGAGTCACAATTCACACTGCACTCTGATTGCTTGCAATGGCATAACACCTAGAATGTCCACTCAAGATGTAGGCCCCATTATGCTACATTTTGCATGTACATATAGTAACAAGCTCTAGCGGCCCTCATACTAAGGCGCTCACAGTCCAAGTGGTCATCACATCATCATGCAGGAAGAAAGAGTGGGGGAATATTATCCCCATTTTTCAGATGGAGAACTGAGGCATGGAGCATGTGAGTAACTTGTCACAGGGAATTGGTAGCAAAGCTACTGTTTCTTTAACATCAGTCAAGGGCCTTAAGCTGAGGACCTTCTTCCTTTTCATGATTCATTCCTGTAAAACTTACAGAATTGTTTAAAATTAATTCCCTCCCCATACACATACATACAAACACACATGCACATGCGCGCGCGCACACACACACAAAGTTTTTATGTAGAAAAGGAAAATGGCATGTTGCTACCTAAAAGGGGCCTAAACCTAGTTTTATATCAAGTATTGTTTATTCAGTGTTATACCATACAGATGATGAGATGAAAAAACAAAGCAATTGCATCAGTGGGCATGTCTACACATGATATTAATGCAACACAATAAACTCCAGCACAGATCACTTCAAAGCTTATTGCTTCTAGGTACAGCATTTACACATGTGCCCAGGACTGCAGTAAACTGAGCCAGGACAGCACAACCCCTGCTAGCAAGGGCCTGTGTGATCAGCTTGCCCACCCAGAGCTGCTCCCTCCTGACTCAGTGTGCTGTGGAGGGGCTAACTGGGGCACAAGGGTGCTACAGTGAGGGGGCTAGCCAGCAGGCAGCCCCCTCGCTGTAGACCCTCGTGACCTAGCTAGCCCCAGTCACCATCTACACGTGCATTGCAGTGCACTAAGTAACTCCACCATAGGATAGTTTCATAGTAGTTAGGGGTCAGAAGGGACCTGAATAGATCATCTAGTCTAACCCCTCGCCACTGGTTGGAGCACATGCTGGGATCAAGCAGTACTATCCTATGGTGAAATTAATTAGTTTACTCCAGCCTAATAGGGGTGCACATGTAGATGGTGATGCTTTACTGCAGAGCTAATTAGTCAGCTCTACAGTAAAGTGTCTTGTGTAGATGCACCCAGTGTATCAAGGATCTACATCTGTGTATGCTCTTACTAATCGAGTAACGCAGCAGAGAGGGAAAAGGGTTCCATTCAGCAGGAGAAACCACTGATAGAAAATCTCCTTTACTGTTGCCTCGTACAGCATGGGTCAGGCCAGAAAAAGAAGCATCAAATGGAAGTCCTGCAGCAGCACTCATGATTGAGAAACAATAACAGCTTGTGTTGTAGGAGACACAATGAAAGGCTGCCTGTCAATACAGGGCTCAACTGGGATGAAAGCTTTTATAGCAGAGAGCCCATGAGCCACAGCACTCAGGAAAGGAGAATCCACATCAGTTGCTTTTTGAGATTTTAATATTTCCTGGTGCTCTGAAACACAGAAGGAAAATATTAGCCTGCCCAGGAGCAAGTGCGCTCAGCTGACCATGGCAGTAGCTAAGTCAGATGGTCACTGATCCTTGTCAGATCAAGAGACCACCAAGGGCAATGTTGAATCCATTTTTTGTTACTGCAACTGAACCAGCACTGAAATTATGCTCTTCTTTATAACATAACAAGATCCTGGTTGTAGCACCTTGAATCAACAATAGTCTAATAAATGATCCCCAATTCATATCTTGCTTGGCTTCTAGCCTTCAATTAACTTTCCTCAAGCATCTATGTGTTCTCGCTGGGAGAAATCCATGAAGTGGCTCCTGGAAGAAGATTTCAGGGAAGGATACGAGTTGATGATGAGAGAGAGCAGTGGTGTTGGTAGCAGGAACCTGCATAGGAGAATTGAAAGGTTTTATATGCAAGTAGAAGCAAGATTAGGAGGAAAAGATTGGAGAACCTTGCAACAGGGCTGGTGGGGGGGGTGGGGGCTATCATTGGTGTGGGAAGACTGGTGTAGAAAACACAGGTCGGGTTAAAGCAAGTTACCTGCAACAGAAAATAGCCCAGGTGGACCCTAACATTTCTAACCCTCTCTGGGGTAACTATGTTCATCCAACACTTTTGTCCAACTGTGTCAAGCATTGTTCGCATAAGTCAGGTGACCCCAGCAAGGTAACTGTCTAATCACCTCTTGAAGATTTCCAAGGTAGGCAATTGTACCACCTCTGGAGGGAGCTGATTCCACAATCTGGACATCCTGACTGTGGAGTAGTTTTTTCTAATGTTGAGGCTGAATAACTCTTTCAGGATTACTCCTGGTTTTCCCTTTGGGTGCTGAGCAGAGTGGAAAAAGCACCTTCTTGGTTTTGCTGGAGAGGCATTGGTTGATGCATGCCAGAGTATTATTTGCCTTACTGGCTACAGCATTGCATTGCTGGCTCGTATACATTGTGGTCTATTATTACCCCCAGGTCCCTTTCATTTGTGGTGCTGGTCAGTTCGGTGCCACCAGGACGGTAGGTGTGTTGGGAGTTCTCGTTCTGAGGTGAAACGCTTTACATTTCTCGACATTGAACTTCATCAGATTCTGATCCGCTCGACTTGCTAGCCTGTCTAAGTCTGCCTGTATCTGTAGCCTATCTCCAAGCATGACCACGCTTCTCCATAACTTGATGTCATCCACAGACTTGGCCAGCGAGCTCTTCACACTCACATCAAAATCATTAAGATGTTGAAAAGTACTGGACCAAGCACAGACCCCTGCGGGACACTGCTGTCCACTTCTTGTCAGAATGACAGATCTGCTCACTGCAGCTCTCTGGGTCCTATCCTGCAGCCAGTTTCTCACCCAACTGACTGTCTTGGAGTTAAGCCCATGATCCTCCAGTATTCTTGTGAGTATATTGTGGGATACTAAATCAAAGGCCTTTTGGAAGTTAAGGTATACAATATCAACATGCTTTCTCATGTCCAGGTGGTGAGTTATCTGGTCACAGAGGGAAATGAGGTTGGTAAGGCAAGACCTGCCTGTGACAAAGCCATGCTGGCTGTCATTCAGAATCTTACCTTCTGCAAGCTTATCACAGATAGACTCTTTGATGAACTTTTCTAGGATCTTCCCTAGGATGGAAGTTAGGCTGATTGGTCTATAGTTACCCAGGTCCTCCCTCCTGCCTTTCTTGTGGATGGGCACAACATTGGCCCTCTTCCAGCCCTTGGGGACTTCTCCAGAGCACCATGAGTTATAGAAGAGTTTCTCCAGGGGCTCCACAATTACTTTTGCCACTTATTTCTTGACTCTTTTCTCCTCCCTCTCAGTGAGGGAGCTTGTCTCAGCAGACAAGCTATGTCATTATTTTCTCATCTTTATCCCCTGTAATCAGCTCCATGCAGACTCCCCTTCTGCTTCTCATTTCCTGCTAGGAGTTTTGTCTAGAAACCGAGCATTTCTGGTGAGTGGAGCCCTGCCATGCTGTCTACTTATTCCATTCCTAGGTGTGCTTTCTCTGTCACTCACACTTTCTTCCTCCAGCTGAATAATGACAGAAAACAAACGTGCTTGTAAAATGAAACTGGCCCCTTTTCCAGAGACCTGTATCCAGAATTGTTCTAGCTGTTGTTTGGCCTTCAAGCCACATGCATGCAGACTGACTTCCCAGTGCATCCTTGCAGCTCTTCCCCCAGCAACCTGTGCTTCTCATTCCAAGCTCCATCCATGTTGTTTCAGCTACTGCACAGTTTGTTGTAATACTCTACTTAGTAAAAAACTTGGAAAACTTAGTGACCCTGAGAATGCTGAATAAATAATTATTCTTGTTATTCTTATTAACTGCCTTCTTTTTTGCTCTACTCAAGTGCATATACCTCAGGTGAATAGCAGTCTGAAGGAAGAACCCTTCACACACAAGACTAGTCCTCATAAAAATGCTTTATCTCAGAATCACCCTGGCTAATGTTGTTTGCAGTTTGATTTTGCTCCTGAAGATTGAACATAGCCTACCACCATTTTTTTTTCTGATAGTTGTCCCCTCCAATGTGGTTGGTACATATAAATTGGGTCTCCTGTGCTAAGCCAGCTTGTTGACCTTTCTCTCAGGTTTTGGCCTCTCTGTAGATTATCTGTTTACAGAGTTATCTCTTGCATTCTTGTCTTTTCAGCAACACACAAAAGTGGCAATCGGTTCAGATAAAAATGATCCACTGGGTGTAAGAAAAGGCATAATAAAGAAGGAAGGTGCACAAGGCCATTGGAGATTTCTTTCACATTACATAAGCTAAGGAAGATTTAGTTCAGCATTAACTAGCTTACGTGACTGGTTTGCCCTTTACCTATATCAGGAGTTATAGGCTATCTGTACACAATACTAACTAAATGCACACTGGCTTTCGTTTATGATTGAATGAATTTGAATTAAACTTAGTCCTGCTGTTTTGTTCAATCCTGGAATAGATTAATAGACTTGGAAATACAGAAGGAACTACTTCAATTGTCCAGTCTGATACCCTGCATATCACAGGCCACAGAATCTTAGCAAGTAATTCTTGCCTGAAACCTTCAGCATCTGCTTGAGCTTGGATGTAAATGCTGGGAGGGTATGAGAAACATAAATTAAGATTTGAGATAGGATTACCTTAAAAGAAATTAATTACAGGGTTATAAAACAACCCTCAATCCTTGTTCAGGAGATTAGAGAACCACATGAGACTGATGGTAATCATGATGCACTGTTGGAAGGTGTCTAAATAATATAGTGGTGATGTTATGTAAGAACCAGAATAGAACAGAGTAGCCCTTCTCCCACTGGGGCCAATGTAAGTCGCGTTTATATTGCTGCAATACCTGTGAGGAGATTTTAACAGTACAAAAGTAAAACAAAGGAAACTTGGTTTCTGCTCCCTATATGAGCTGTAACACAGGTACAACCCAGCTAAGGCATTGTTACTGGGAAAGTTCAGAGGGCCCCCTTTTCCATAATTGATGGCATTTTCCTAGTCTTAGACCATCCTCAGTCTACCCAACTTGGCACTATCAGACCTTGCAACAATTAGAGACAAAACCTTTTGTGTCTATCAGGGCCCATCAGGGTAGAACCAAACATGGTAACATTTAGTCCCAAAAGCACATATTTCAAAAATTGATGAACCTATGAAAGCAGGAGTTTATAATGTTGACTGCTTGCAACCTCAACTTTAGTCATCACCACCAACCATTGCTATCAAAACAGTGCAAGTACTATACTCTTGAACCTGGTTTTGTTTCATAAAGTATGGCAGGGATTAGGGAGCCAGTCTGAGACTCAAGAGACCCAGGTTTGATTCCTTGCTTTGCCAAAGAATCTCAATATGAACCTGTGTAAATCACTTTCTATCTTAGCTTCCCATCTGGAAAACATGAAGTGTACTTCTTCCCTACCTGCCCTGCTGAGATCCCTTCTACCCTTACTTTTTTATGATTCTGATGTAATGATAGCTCTCCTAGGGGTTGCACGGGAGTACACATGCACCCCCTGAGAGCACTGGTGTACCCCCGACAGGCCACCCTCTCCATTTAGGCGACAAGTAGGGGGAGCAGGTGGGAGTGCCAGTGCCCCCCTATGACAGCACTAGCCGGGGATTGGGAGTGCCGGATGAAGCGCCACAGCCACTTCCAGAAGCACCACAGCTACTTCCCAGTTGGCAAGAGTGACCCTCCCAGTCGGTGGGATTGGCTGAGGAAGGAACGCCCCCCATCCCACATCACTGGCTGGTCGCTGGGGGACACATGCCCCCCTGAATAAGCTGGCACCAGTGTCTGACACATTTCACCAAAGGGGACCAGTAAGTGCCATATCTAGATAGTAAATGATGTATCATCATCATAGTCTCATCTTCATAGTGCCTAGGGTCAGAAGGGGCCTAGAGCAGGCCATCTAGTCTGACCCCCTGCCAATGGTAGGAACGAGTGCCAGGGTCACAGGACCCCAGCCAAGTACCTATC
>JAGPOW010003316.1:162617834-162641780 GCA_030014935.1 Caiman crocodilus
CCCACATACTTGAAAAAGGACTTCCTGTTGTCCTTGATCCTAGTCGCCAGGCGAAGCTCTACTCCCACCTTGGCCTTCCTAACAGCCTTCCTACACGCCGGAGCACAAGAAGAGTACTCTTCTTTGGAGGCTGTTCCCTTCTTCCAAAGATAAGAGCACATATCAAGCAACTGACACTGTTGAAAAAGTAAAGCAATATAAAGTGGTAAAAAAACCCCTACAAGCTGAAAAAGCTGTTTCTGATGTTTTGGGCAGCAACCACTTCATGCATCATTAACAATAAATCCATTTTCAACAGCTGTGGTCATCTAACCCATTTAACTTGTTCACAGCTGCTACCAATTACTTACTTATGGGATGGTGGCCAAAATTGCTGACCAAAATTTTAGAGAACCCCTAAGTTCTGTTTGCCTGCAGGTTTTTGTTTTTCTTTTTCTTTTCTTGAAGGGTAGTGGATAAGCTTGGAAGAATACTTTGACTATTAAAACATAGTTCTTCTCATTTAAAAAAGTGGGCAAGTTTTGGGCCATAACTTCATGTTTTGCCTTTATGATTTTTCACATGTTTGCTATACACTGGGGCCAGATTCATAGAATCATAGAAACTTAGGGTTGGAAGGGACCTCAGGAGGTCTTCTAGTCCAACCTTCTGCTCAAAGCAGGACCAGCCCCAACTAGATCATCCCAGCCAAAACTTCGTCTAGCTGGGTTTTGAAAAACTCCAAGGATGGAGCTTCCACCACCTCTCTGAGTAACCCGTTCTGAGTAACTACCTTTCTAATAAACACTTTTTCCTAATATTTAATCTAAACTTCTCTTGATGTAACTTGAAACCATTGCTCCTTTCTGTCATCTGCCACCACTAAGAATAGACTAGCTCCTTCCTCTTTGGAACCAACTTTCAGGTAGTTGAAGGTTGCTAAATCCCCTCTCAGTCTTCTCTTCTCCAGACTAAATAAGGGCAGTTCCGTCAGTCTTTCCTCATAAGTCATGTTCCTCAGTCCCCTCACCATTTTGTTGCCCTCTTCTGGACTTTCTCCTTTTTGTCCACATCCTTTCTGTAGTGAGGGGCCCAAAACTGAACACCGTACTCTAGATGTGGCTTCACCAGTGCTGAATAGAGGGGAATAATCACTTCCCTTGACCTATTGGCAACACACTTACCAGTGCAGCCCAGTGTGCTATTAGCCTTCTTGGCAACAGGACATGCTGCTGGCTCATATTCAGCTTATTGTCCACTGTAGCTCCCAGGTTCTTTTTGGCAGAACTGCTGCAGTCAGCCCTCAGCCTGTATTGGTGTATGGTATTGTTCTGTCCTAAGTGCAGGACTTTGCACTTGTCCTTGTTGAACCTCATGAGATTCCTTTTGGCCCAATCTTCCAATTTGTCTAGGTCATTCCGAATCCTAGCCCTACCCTCTGGTGTATCTACTACTCCCCCCAGCTTGGTGTCATCTGCAAACTTCCTTTATGCCATCTTCCAGGTCATTGATAAAGACATTGAATAAAACTGGCTGCAGGACTGATCCCTGAGGCACTTCACTTGATACTGGCTGCCATCTAGACATCGATTCATTGATTACTATTCTCTAAGCCCGATGTTCCAGCCAGTTTTCTATCCACCTTACAATCTATTCATCCAGCCCATACTTCCTTAGCTGGTTTGCAAGAATGTTGTGGGAGACCATATCAAAAGCCTTGCTAAAATCAAGGTACATCACACCCACCAGTTGCTCCACATTCACAGAGCCAGTCATCTGTGGCAGAGCACAGTTGGCACTTTAAGGACCATGTCAAGCAGCCAGCAGATGCTTGATTGCAACGGCCATTTTAGAACCATGGCTGCCTATATAAACAGAGCTGTTCGCTGCTGGCAGGTAGGCAGAAACATTGCCTGGCTAAATGAAATATCTGCAGGTAGGAGTAGGAGGCTCTTAGTCCTGGGCATGACCTAAAACTGCACCCTCCTGGGAGTGGGTGGTCTGGTAGGGCTCCCAGTGGTGCAGGAGCTCCCAGGAAATACCAGGCTAGTTACCACCCCAATGGAGGGTAGGTCGGGATGCCTGAATAACCCCAGCTCCCACATCCCTAGTGGGCTCAACTGGTTCAGGGGAAGCCCAGGCTCATGGGAGTCCTGAGGCAGGGCCCAGGCTGGCAGAGGGACCTGGAGCAGTGCCCAGCCTCTTCTTGAGTCCTGTGGCTCCAGGGACCCTGAGAGGGGGCCAGGAATGGCTTTGGCCACCTAAGCCTCACAGGGTATAATATCCTCGGCAGAGGGCCAGGCAGAGCTATGGTCACTTGAGCCAGATGGGGTGACAGACCACAGTGAGCCCCAGTGAGGGGGCTAAGGGCTTGGAACCCAGTATGTGTTTGTCTGTTGGTGTGTATGTTTTATGAAAGGCCCAGTGCAAACCATGGGTGGATGCCATCTGTGAGGCTTGGGCTGCGGTGCAGGTGAGGATTGGAGCCACAGACAGCGCCCCCTGGCATCAGGGCAAGAATGGGAAGCCTCCTGCCTAATTGGAACTAATTATAAAACAGCAAGGTGTGTCAGGGAACTGAGGTGGGTGGTTAGCCCAGGAACAGGTAGGTGGACCAATGGTGGACTGGTCCCAAGAAGGCCCCCTGTTATGTCATCTCATCATAGAAGGCAGTCAGGTTGGTTAGGCCTGACTTGCCCCTGGTGAATCCATGCAGACTTCCTAATCACTTTTTTCTTCTTCAAGTGTTTACAAATGGATTCCTTGAGGATCTGCTCCATGACTTTTCCAGGGACTGAAGTGAGGCTGACTGGTCTGTAGTTCCCTGGATCCTCTTCCTTCGCTTTCCTACATATAGGCATTGTTTGCCATTTTCCAATCATCTGGGACCTCTCTTGATCACCATGAGTTTTCAAAGATGATGGCTAATGGCTCTGCAATCACATCAGCCAACTCCCTCAGCACCCTCGGGTACATCCAATCCAGCTCCATGGACTTGTACACATCCAGTTTTTTAAAGTAGTTCTTAACCTGTTCTTTCAGCACTGAGAGCTGCTCACCTCCTCCCCAAACTGTGCTATCCAGTGCAGTGGTCTGGAAGCTGACCTTGCCTGTGAAGACTGGGGTAAAAAAGGTATTGAACACTTTAGCCTTTTCTGTACCTCTCCCATGAGGTTGCCTCCCCCATTCAGTAAGAGACCCACACTTTCCCTGAACCTCTTGCTACCAACATACTCATAAAAACCCTTCTTGTTACCCTTCCTGTCCTTGTTGTCCCTTCCTGTTAGCTGCAACTCTAATTGCACTTTGGCTTTCCTGACTTCATCCCTGGATGTAAGAGCAATGCTCTTGTATTCTTCCCTAGTTATCATTCCAAGTTCCCACTTCTTATAAGCTTCCTTTTTGTGATTTAGTGTATTGAAGAGTTCCCTGCTAAGCCAAGCTGGTCTTCTGCCATACTTGATAGTTTTCCTGCACATTTAGATGGTTGGTTAGTTTCTGCACTCTCAGTAAGGCTTCTTTAAAGCACTGCCAGCTCTCCTGGACTCCTCTCCCTCTCAGACTGGCTTCTTGGAGGATCCTGCCTATGAGTTCCCTGAGCAAGTTGAAGTCTGATTTTTCTGAAATCTGGGGTCCTTATTCTACTGCTCTCCCTCCTTCCTTTCCTCAAGATTCTGAGCTCTATCATCTCGTAGACACTGCTGCCCAAGTTGCTAGCCACTACTACATTCCCCACCAATTCTTGTTTGGGAGCAGCAGGTCAAGAAGAGCATGGCCCCTAGCTGGCTGCTTCAACACTTGCACAAGGAAATTGTCCCCAATACTCTCCAACAATGTCCTTGATTGCCTGTGTACTGCTGTATTGCCCTCCCAGCAGATTTCAGGGTGACTGAAGTTGCCCATGGGAACCAGGGTCTGTGATTGGGAAACTTCCACTAGCTGTTTGAAGAAAGCCTCATCCGTCACTTCCTCCTGGTCTGGTGGATGACCCCCACCATGACATCACCCTTATTGCTTTCCCCTCTAACTCTAGAGACTCTCAACAGACCTGTCTCCAGCTTCATGCTGGAGCTCTGAGCAATCATAACTCTTTTACATAAAATGCATCTTCTCCTCCTTCTCCTCTTCTCCCATGCCTGTTCTTCCTGAATAGTTTGTACCCATCCATGACTATGCTCCAATCATGCAAGTTATCCCACCAAGACTCTGTTATTCCAAATGTGTCATAGTGCTGTGACTGTGGGCAAGGGCTTCAATCAGGTCATAGTGCTGTGATATAGGGAAAGGACTTCCATTTCTTCCTGTTTGTTTACCAGACTCTGTGCAGTTTGTGTATAGGCACCTGAGGTACGATTGTCCTTATTTCTCAGGAAGTACGAGAGCTCCTTCCCTATTGCCTCCTCCTGCTTGTTCTTCCTCCAGGTCTCCCACTTCCCCCACTTATTTCCTGCACTTGCTTTCACCAGAGAGAACCCCAGTGCAGTGCCCCAAAAATGAAAAGTCTGCAAGGAGTAGAAGCTTTGCTGGGGAAATCTTTGCTGTAGTCAAGAGTCTTTTCACTGAAAGGCCAAAACAATTGAAAACTTAGCACTCTTGGCCAAGGAAGTAGAGTTGCATTGTTTCAGTGGACCTTGGTCTCTGCCAGTAGGTATTTAAGGAGCCCTTGTTATTATGCAAGGCCATCTGTCCTGGTAGAAACCATTAGTGAAGGTGATGAGGGCAGTATATATGCTGTTCTCTGCATCAGCACAAATGAATCTGGACCTCTGTTATTAAATCTACATAACTGAATGAATTGGATGCAATGCAGCCTATCATCTCCAGGCTTTTGGAGCCTTGTTTTTTGCAATGTGGTGTCACTGCACACCATACAGCAATCCTAAAACTAGTCACATGCCACCATGTCGATCATAGGACAATACATCCAAATGTTCCAGGCCAGTCTAAAATGCTTTTGTTACTGTTTTTGACTCAAATGGTTAACAGATATTTGGGGTTGTGCAGAGTGCTTCCAACAGGAAGATAACATAGTGATAGGGTCAGGAATTTCACTGACAGAATCCTATTAATATACAAAGAACATGCGGAGTCTTGTTTCCCCTTGAAACAACAGGAATCACAGTACAAGAGACAGTTTCTTTTTTCAATACTCTGCTGCCTGTGTGCCAGATTTCCTTAGCTTTTCTCTGTGGAAAGCTCTGAACAAGTCCACAATAGTTTACATTGCTAAACCCAGATACAGCATCTACTGAATGTAGAGCTAAACTATTCCCTGCAAAATAGTAATATAAATAATTTCTCATTTAAAGTTCTTAGACTCATGAACTGACTGCCCAGATGAGTTTTCATTCTATTGACTCCTCTGTGAAATCCTATAAAATATGAACTTTCATTTCTACCCAGGAGAACTTTTACAGTCTTTTATCCAATGCCTGATGAAGGGTGTTTGTGCCCAAAAGCTTGCAATTAAAGAATTTTTTTTTGATTGATTGATTGATTGCAAAAATCTTTTTGGTCTAATAAAAGATATCATCTCTACTACAAGTCCTGATTAACTTTGATTTTATTACACTCACCTGGAAAATTTAGCCTGTAGTTGGCAACTATAACCTGAAGGTGTAGTTCCCTTGTATCATATATTGTGGGCTTGCTTCCTCCCAATCATTTCTCCAGATTTATGCCGGTGTAACTCAGTGAACTCAATGGAAGTCAATTAAATGATAACTCTTGTAAGATGGGAACAATACAGAAGTGAGTCAGACCATAGCTATTTGTCATTTCTGCCTTATAGAACAAAACTGTACCTGAAGCTATTATAAGAAATTCACTTTAGAATTAAGAGAAAAAATATTTTGTTTTAAGTTACTGCATCATGTTGAATTCACATAACATCCCCCAAATAGTCAGCAGTGGATATTTACTTAGCTGGTGGATAGTTTAGGCTGAACACATCCTTAGTCTTACAAGAGTAGAACATTAAAAGCTTAGCTCACTGTGTAAAACCTGTTGGTGTCTTTGAGCCATTGTGCTCCAATGGTTATTGCTTGCCTGTAAACAAATTAATTACATGAAAAAGAAATGTTCCTTTTTACATGCTAATGCAACTTGGATAATATACTTGTCTTTTTATGATCCCCTTGAATGGATAAAGAATCTTGTATAACACACAGAGAACAAAGTCACTGTAGGCCAGATCCTGTAAGCTGCTGAGTCCCATTGAAGTCAGTGGAAGCTGAAGCAATTCAGTGCTTTATCTCAGAATCAATTGGGATCAGATTGTAAGGCCTCAATTCAGCAAAGGACTGATACATGCTCAACTTCAGGCTCCTGAGTCATCCCACTGACCAGCAGATGCTTGTGACAGCAAGTAGGGATCAACAACATTTTAAATCTTTTCCCTATCGTTTCCAGGGCTTGAATAAACTAATGAAAACTAGAGAAACAAACTGTGCTGTGCTTTTAGGATAAGAAAATCACAAGGAAAGGGGAAATATGGGGAAAATGACTTGTGAATTTTCTCCAGTGGCAGCGAGCTGGGTAAGCCACATGGACAAAGATCTGTAAGTGACATTTACCCAGTTGTGGTGACCCTTTTAAGGAAGTAATCACTCCTTGCTCATTACTGTCACCCTAAGTCACCCCACCCCCACAGAGCACATCAAGTCAGTCATGTCCCTGTATTGTCTTTATTGATCCAATATCACTACACTGAGGTGAGAAGATCTGGCAGGGTTAAGGGAACTACTCACCACTCCTTTTATGCTTTATCTCCTTATAATGGTGAGATTATTGTCACTATATTGTGAATGGGGAAAGACCTCATGCTACTTTGCCATTTCTCTGTGGACCATTTTATTACTACTTATGTTTTCTCTTCTCTCCGTAACTCCCCACCAACACACACATCTACAGAGTCTCCCAGAAAGCTACTCTTCTCTGCAAGGTTTCTCTGGCAGAACATCATTTCCTTTAAAGCAGTCTCCTCAGGCTGGAGTTAGACCTTGTAACAAAATTGGAAGCTTTTGAGTCACAGGATGTGACTAGTAGGGGTATTGGTCGGGATTGTCATGTTATAGGGAAGCTAGGAGCCCAGCACAGGCCCATCCTAGGATTCTTTCCCTTGAAAGGAACTAAATTAACATTTTTTCAAATATATCTTATTACCTGAAATTATGAAATCAAGCACTAATAGGTTTAGTTTTCCTTTCATCTCTCTCAAAGAGCTACTTTGAGTTCAGTGCAAGTTAGTGTCATCTACATGTGAACTGTGAGCATCTCATAGTAACAATACAGGCTCTGGTCTCCATCTTCCTAGCCAGTACTCGTCTTCATGCCTACTCTGTCGGGCAGCCTTGTATAGCAATAGGTTGCCAGTCTTTGGAGAAAGCTATATTTTGCTAATGCAAAAAGTCCTGTCTGAAGGTACTTAATAAATGACGGAGGTTTTTCAGGGTGGAAGGCACTACCTAGCAAAGTTAAAAAAGTATTAGTTATTATTGACTTCTTATGAACAGTAAGCTCAATTTGTAAAGCAAATGGAGAAAGAAATAGGTGGGAATGGCAATGACATAAGAGGCCTGCTTATTTACAACAGACTAAACAGTAATTGTATAAGGGCTGGGTTTAGGCATTAAGCAGGTTTCTCCTCTTTTGTCACTGAAGTCTGTCATATCCTCCTGACCCCAGTGTGACCTTTAACAACCAATCACTTAAATCTGCATTCTGGTCTGCCTGTCTCCAGCTGAGCCTTTCCAACATGACAACATTAACCTCATTGTAGTTCTGATTACTGTAAGTATTTGCATCTAAATACCAAAATGTTTCCCCTTCCCTCTTCCTATTTCTCCCCTCCCTCCTACCCCCAACTTTTAGTCATTTGAGGTCATTCTCTGCTCTCTGTGGTCTGTAACTACTTCTTGACTTGAATATATTAGTTCACTATAACAGTGTTTCTCAACCCATGGGTTGCAACCTAAAAGTGGGTCACAAAAATATATGACAGTGTCACGAATAAACTTTTAAAATAAATAAACAAACTAAAATTGGAGAAAAACATGGGAAACTGTGGCTTTTCCCTTGCAGGCTGTCAGGCCTAACACACCCACCCCCTGCCTCACACACTGAGGAACTGCGGTCTGGGGATGCGGGGCGGTGGGTTGGAAGTGAGGGGTGTTGGGTTGGGACTGGCCATCAGTGTTTACAAATGGGTATAAAAAAGGTTGAGCACTTTAATACTTAGAAATAATGGTGTCTTTGGTAAAAAAAACACATTGCTTGTGGCAGAGCATGTACAGGCTCAGTGAAGGCAGGGCAGGGTGTTCAAATGGCTGTGCACGTGTGGTTTGCGGTGCTGCTAATTTGGAAATCCTTGTGTCAAAAAACCTGTGCCTGAAAAAAGTAGGACAGCTCACGTGGTGGCAGTGTGTGCTGCCTGAAACCGGAGCGTGGTTGCCCAGAGCTAGGCTCTGGGTGCTGGCCAGGCTCTGCACACCAGATCACTGCTGGTAGAGCCCTGGATGGCCCCCAGGACCCCAAGTAAGGCTGCTGGGGCCAGGCCAGGTACTAGCCCCAGCCTCCCCTACCCCACCTGGGGCAACTTGCCACATGCCAGAGTATGCATGCAGGGTGTTCCCCAGGGACAAGTAGCAGTGGCACAACTATGTGCTGCTGCTATTTGTTCCTGGGGAAACACATGCGTGCACTCGTCTGGACGTGCCCTTAGAGGCTAACTGCTTCAGAGAGGCACAAATATTCTATATTTGGTGGGTACAGACACACAACCTGTGCCTATACACATGGCATCTTTTGCTATTATTTGCTCCTACAACACTTAGTGGTGTTGTATACGGTAGACAACTGTCTAGGAAAAGATGGTCATCCATCCTACTTGATACTGTCATAACATACTTTGATATACAAAGCAGTTTAAGTTACACCAGTATTAATGCCTTATGTCCACAATTAGTGTAAGCTGCTGTTGCCACCTACCCACAAGTCAAAATCCCTATAGCTCTCCTTATTGTTGGATTACTTTTCTTAGATAAATGCAATGGGGCCAGTGGACAAGATGATGTGAATTCCCAAATCCCTCACCCCACTCAATGTTACCTGCCTTTTCCCCATTGGCTGATCCCAGCTCTGTACATGACTTTCTAGATGTTCTTCTACCTGAACCTCAGCTCCACATCTACATGTGAAGTGAGATCCTCATGTGATTAATCCTCTCTGCATACAGGTTGGATCAATATATATTGCTATGATTCTAAGATCTAGATACTGTACTTTAAAATGGTGCTGGAATTTTTTCCATGTTGGAATTTGGCCAGAACCCTGGCAATCACCTGTCTCCTCTTATCAACAGAGCCATGGGACTTTCAGTGACTATAAAGGGTCAAGACCCCAGTGCAATCATCTAGAAGACAGCCATCCCATCTAGAGGGTCTTCCTATACCACCTTATCAGGGTCACTTCTGCTTATGTATGTACATGTAGCAGTGTCCCTAGAGAGGCAGAGTTGCCAATTCTTGAAATTTAGTTCTGAGAATTGCAAAAGATGGTGTTTTCTTTAAAGCACCAGCCTTTGCAATAATACAATTGTAGGGGTATCTCACATTTCATTTTTGAGGTAAGTTTTTCTCCTTTGTGGTTGTGGAAAATCTGAAAGGCCACTACATTTATTGATTTTAAGAGTGCATGATTTTTACATTAGACTCATGTTTTTGGGAGGCCTTACTCATGATGTTCAAGAAAGTAAAGTTAGCAAAACACAGGGAGATGTACCAAAGGCACAGGGCCACTAACCCATCCCTATAAGCCTTCCATGTTTTCAATAATGCTACATTACCATGGTGGGTAGCTAGAACTTCCATGAGGGCAGTGCACGTGGTGCAGTTGTGGAGGATACATGACACAATTCCACTGGCTCCTAAATTGAAAGCAGAGCTACTTAGCCCACTTGCAGCATGGTGCTAAGTGGCATGCCCAAACAAGAGCACACACACATTTCCCTGAGGACAAATAGCAGTAGCACATAGTTGTGCCACTGCTACTTGTCCCTGATGAATGCCCTGCATGCACACTATGGAGTGCAGCAAATTGCCCCAGGTAGAATAGGTGATGCTGGAGTCAGCACCTGGGCTGGCCCCAGCAGCCTTACCTAGGGTCCTCCAGTAGCAGACCCAGGTGTCCAGTGGTGGCAATGTTGGTGTGCAGAGCCTGGCAGGCAGCTGGAGTGTAGCTGTGGCTGGCCAGGCTTTGGTTTTGGTTGGTGCATGCTGCAGCCATGTGTGCCACCATGCTTTTTTTCCTGCAGATTTTTTAGATACTGGGATTTCCCAGTATCTAATTTTGCTGCTGTATCTGATTTCCCAGTATCTAATTTTGAAAATATGCAGCACAGGAAACAATCCACATGCACCACAGGTGTTTTGTGGCATCTCAAAAGGCCAAGGTGGGTATATAGCTTCTGGCTCCAGCTAGTGGAGGTGTTTTGCCTACGCTCTATTTTGACTTGTGGACTTCTGAAGAAGATGGACCACACCCTGGCGGAGGAAGACATATGCTTCTGGGGAACCCTGGGAACCTGGCAGATAGTGTGAAACTCTGCGGGTATGGCTGCACAACCAGTTAATGCAACTGAATAAACTGAAGCAATTTGCTTCACAGTAAACTACTGCCATGCATAGCCGCTACACGTGTGCCCAGGACAGTGGCAAAATGAGGTGGGGAAGAGTAGTTTAGGCCAGGGCTGCTCCTATCCTGCTGTGTCCCCCTGCAGCAGCCAGGGGAAGCACTGGGCTCTGGCAGCAGCTGCCCTAGTGCCAGTCCTGGGTTGGCAGGGAGCTGGGGGATTAGCCCAAGGCCCCAGTTGGTAGTGGCAGTATGGTCTGGAGTCCAGGGGGCAGCCCTGGTCTGGCAAAGGACATTGGGGGTAAGACCCAGGCAGCAGGAGGCTGTGTTGGGCAGCAGAGAAGCTGACTGGGTCACTGCAGCTGCCAAGCCATGTAGCTAGGCAGCAGGCAGGAGTGTGGCCCCCTGCTGGCTGAGCTGGCCAAAAGCAATTTATACCCAGGTCAGCATCTATACATGCATGCTATACTGCATGCAGTAAATAACTCTGCAGTGGGATAGTGATTGTATTTACAAGTACTACCCTGCTGCGGAGGGCAAAAATTCTATTTACTTCTGTGAGAACAGATTAAGGTCCTGAGTTTGTTAAAAAGAGGCAGCTAGTAGTGGGAATGTGTTGATATATTAACTAAACACTATAAGGTTTATAACAGCATAACGGTTTCAGAATTATCATGTACTAGAGTATTAACTACAACATCAGGTATAATACCTAGATCATAAGTCTGATTTTTTTGATGTCTAGAAAAAGTTTCTTAGTTGAAGATGTCATTCTCCATCACTCTATTGTATTCATTTAATAACTATTACTAATAATAATACATGTGTATTGCATTTGCTAGGTACGATAAAGGCACATAATAAGTATGGGAGTAACTATGCTTCAGGGAGCTTACAAGAGATAATTTACTGTAGATGACCCAGTCAATATACCTGCCTCAAAGGAGTTGTACAAAGAATCTGCCCCCCACATATCACTTCCCCAATCGCTTCCCTTGTCTTCCTCTTCTTTTTACAGGACTCTTTATGTTTGCTTGTTAGTCATTCCCCTACTCGCATTGTCCTGTTAAACTTGGTTGTCATATCAAAGAGAATCATTATCTGATACGAGGAGGTAACATTGTAATCAGGTTTTCTGCCTCTTGAGTCAAATGCTTGATTGAAGTGATCTGTCAGTTGTTGTTGGCTTAGTTTCTTGATATAATTCATTTCTGGATATAATGCATGCCAAACA
This sequence comes from Caiman crocodilus, assembly GCA_030014935.1. Lineage (NCBI taxonomy): Eukaryota > Metazoa > Chordata > Crocodylia > Alligatoridae > Caiman > Caiman crocodilus. The sequence goes on from JAGPOW010003316.1 coordinate 162,629,677, forward strand.
CTTTTTGGGGGAGGGGGAGTGCCATCTGTACAAGCTAGAGTCTTCAGGAGCAGGGGATCATAAAAGCTACCAGCTCTGTCTTTCAAGTTATCTAACACATTCACACCTGAATTTCTGTTACAAACATTTCTTTGAACAGGGATGGCTGTCTCTCTACCTGGTTAAACATTCTAATTAAATATGCAAGAAATATTCAAAGTAAAACTTATACTATTGAATGTGTAACTGTCTTATTTATGGAAAGAAAGGCTCTTTGACCCTTTGTAAGCATGTGAATATATGGTTTCTGTAACATGCCTGATTGAAATCCCTGGGTATTGGCGCCATATACTCCCCTGCTAATTTGCCCTGACCTTTACAGGATTCAGGGTGAGAGATTAGTGTAGGTTTCAAGCCATATCAAGTCCTTGATTCATCTTAGCTACCAGCTGGATTGCCAATCAGTTGTAATGTAGACAATTATCCAAAGGGAATTGGATGAGGCCACCTACTTGTCATCAGATAGCAAAACTATTCAATCATTGCTAGCCAGAGCAGTATTTCAAATCAGTACTACCTACAGGTTAAAGTCTGTGTATGCCAGCACTAGTCCATGAAGCTACCAGTCCCTGCATTCTGTTTCATTTTGTTCAGGCTAGGCAAAAGCCAATCTGGTACAGTGTCTGTGTCATAGCAGGACATTACAAAATCAGCTTAAGAGCAGGAAATTAAAGGTCACTTCAGAAAGGAATTCAAAGCATTGTGTTATGCCCCCACTCCCATTATTTTTTAAAATAAAGGATATAAATCTGGTTTCTGTGTACATGGAGGAAGCAACTTCTCCCTTATTCTACTTTCAAGATAAAGTACCTTGCCATTGTGAGATGATCAGTACAGAAGAATGTTGCCTGTTTTACACCCTTTAGTCTTGGGATTACTCCACTTTCTAATAGGGTTTCACAGACCACAGACTTCTTCTGAGAACAGCTAGTTTCCAGTTCATAGCACATGGATCCTGATTCTTTCAATGAGTCATAGATGGGGAAGTGACTTCTGAGAAAGCCTTGCCTACTGCGTGCTTTTAGTACAATACTACAGCTTTGAATTGAACCTGGGAATGAATAGGCAGCCAGGGGAAGGGATGGGATGTTGCTGTAAAAAGTTTCTGTCTGTCTTGCCAAGGACTTAGTGTGGCATTTGTTGGTACTCCTGTCCAGGCAACCCAAGTTGCAATATTACCACCTAGAGGTGATGTGGGCACATAGCATGTTATGTACTCATTGCACTATTTAGTTTAGTGGTTTAGCCGTTCTGAAACTTTTTAAACTAAAGGCACCCCTTAGAAATGCCAGTTCTTGGCTTTTACTAATTTTCTGATTATGGAAAAATAACAGGGCAATTCTTCAGTTATAAAGAACTCAGAAAGGCCAGAACAGATCAGAAATGGTTTTGACTCTATTTGAAATGTCTGGGTTTATCTTGTGAAACATGTAAACGTGTGCAAACATTTAACAGTGCTAATATTGAGTTGCACCCCACAGTGCCCTTACAAAGGATCTCGTGGCACCCTACACCCTGTTGAGAATCACAAGACTAGTTTTTTGGTGCATCAATAACAGAAAAGAGAATGGGAGGCTAGAGAACTTCTCTTTTCCCAAGTTTGACCAAATGACCTGAGATGGTATAAAACCACATCTGCAAATGAGGTTTCTGTCAAGGTGTTATTTTATGCTGAGGCCAGCATGCATATTACTCTTCCTCTGGTCACATGCGAGCAGGCATACTTAGGTGGGAGAAATGTAATTCAAATAACAGGTCAAAGCTGCACCTGGCCACACTGAAACAGCAGTCTCTGCTCTTCCTGCTCCACCTTCAGACTAATAGTTTTAAATCCTTCACAGATAGGTAGAAGTATGTAGGTGATGGTTTCCCATAGCCCACATTTCTTCAATTTGTTTATGATGAAATTGCCCTTGACTTTATCAAAAGCCTTACTGAAGTTGGAGTACACCGTATTCACTGCATTCCTTTCATCTACTCAGTTAGCTGCTTTGTTGAAGAATGCAATCAAGTTTGTTTCAGGGGTGTAGGTTGTAGCCATGTTGGTCTGAGAACTTAGGCAGAGAACCTTGTCCATAAAGTTTGGTTGGTACAGTTTGTTCCTAGCATATCCATGCTGGCTGCTCATGACAAGACTTTCCTCCTCAAGATGCTTACAAACAGACCTCCTTATAATTTGCTCCAATAACTTCCTGGGTATTGAAGTTAGGTTAGCTGGCCTGTAATTCCCTGGGTCCTCTTGTTGGACTTTCTTAGAGAGGTACTATGTTGGCCCTTTTCTTTACCAGTTCTTTGGTAATAATTACCAATCTTCTCACCTGTGTCCCACAAGTTGGTAAATATGGTTGCCAGGGGCTCCGAGATCTCCTTTGACAGTTCCTTCAATACCTTTAGATAAGTTCATCAGCAGGGTCCTGGTTTTTCCTGATAAAATAAATTCAAGTTCTCTGATAAAAACCCCAAAATCCATGAATAAGACAAAAGGGCCCTCACCCCCTCCCCACCTCCTGGCCCTGCTCATGCCCCTTATTCCCCACCCCCAAACTCCTGGCACCCCTTGTCCCCCACCCACATGCCCCAAGCTGCCAGGGCTATGGGGCCGGGAACCCAGGCCTAGAGCCCCCTGCAGGAGGCGGTGGATGCTGCAGTGGAGTAGAACCTGGCTCTCCACCCTGCTGCCTGCCTGCAGAGGGCTCTGGCAGGGTGGGGCCAGCTCCCCACCACTGTGCACAGTCCCAGGAGGCCAGAGGGGACCCTTGCCCTCCAGATCTGTGCATGGGGTGGGGGTAGGTGTGGACTGTCCACTGCAGGCTCAGGATCCCACCTTGTTGCCTTCCCCCGGGGCCTCTGCAGCAGGGCATTGCATTGCAGGGCACAGTGAGGCCATGCAGGAAAGCTGGTTGCCACTGTGAGCTCTGTGCTGCCCTGGAAAGCCTTCCCCTACCCATGCAGCAGCAATGAGGGGCGCAACCTCATGACACCACCTCCACTGCTGATGCATGCACAGGGGATGCATTGCCAGGGCAGCACAGAGCTCACAGTGGCAACCAGCTTTCCTGCATGGCCTCACTGTGCCCTGCAGTGCTGGGTTGCAACTGCTGAGCTGCAGGGGCCCCAGGAAAGGGCAGCAGGGTAGGAGCCTGAGTCTGCAGTGTGCAGCCCGTGCCTGCACCCACCCATTTTTCCATTGCTTGTATATTTTCCCCTTGATTTTGAGGCATCCTAGCTCCTCGTTACAGCCACACAAGTCTCTGTTCTTCATGTGCTTCCACTGTGTCAGAATAGTTTCTTGTTGAGCTTCTAATATCATAACCTGTAGAAACTACCACCCCTCCTAAACTCCTTCAACTTTCTGTCTCTCCTTCCATGACACCTCACCTGCTGTTTCTCTGAGTTGCCATTGTAACAGGCTGCCTACTCAGGACTGGGTCTCATCCTCAGCCTGCTCATCTTTTCTTGGGCAGTCCACCCAAATGTCACTTGCCATGACTTGTTGTCCAAATGATTGATGTAAAGTGTGGGAGGCTGCCGATTTTAATACCTGATATCTAAGGCTATGCACATGACTCCAAACTTCCCTTACTGTGCCTGATGCCTTGCAGATGGCATCCAAATGATTACAATGCTTGACACCATGACCAATGCTCCAGTGTCTCACCAGGACTGTCACTCCCCACTGAAGCACAGGATCACTGTGCTCTCACTGGCAGGTCTTAACACTGTTACAAACATGGCCTCCAGCCCAACTGCAACCTCAGATGTCTGTAAACTTACCTGGGCCTGGCTGCCCCCTCTCTGGGGCTTCCTCCTTAAGTCAATTTCTCATGGGGGTTGGCCCATGTGCTACACTCCAGGTTGCTCTCACATCCCCTACTCAGCACACCCCTGGTGCAGCTCATCAGGTCCTCCTTATCAGACCCAACTCTACATCAAACACACAGCACTTCAAGGTAGGTTGTACACCCTACTGTATGCAGGTCACTCTCTACTCAAACCACTACAGCTCCCCATTGGGGCCACAGGGATCCTTACCTCCTGTGGGCTCAGGTGCCTGGAAATGCACCTGGCCCCACATTTTCTACTGAAGTCTTGTACCCCATGGGGCTTAAGTGTCCAAAGATGTGCCTGGCCCCCACTATCTATTGGGGTCTTGCACCCCATAGGGCTCAGGTGCCTGGAGACATGCCTGGTCCCCACCCTGGGTAACCAGGGTGTGGGGACTGGGGTTATAAGGTACTCCTATCTTCCTACACTGGGGAGGTAACTAGCCTGGCATTTCTGCGGATTGCCCCACCACTGGTAGTCCCATCGAGCCATCCTTCCCCAGCAGGTGCAGTTTTCAATCAGACCCAGGACCAGGAGCCTCCTTCCTTCTCCAGAGCTCCTCCAGGGTGTCCTGAGCAGCAGTTTCGCCAGGGGCTGTTCTTGGCTGCTTGCAGCAGACTGCTGCTACAGCTGTGAGGGCCTGGATCTAAATCGGAGCCTGCTCAGCCCCCTCCCCCAATCCCAGGGCCCTCCTGTAGTCAGGTGACCACATTATTAGGGCTAGCCATGCTGACTGCTGTATAGCCCTTAAAATGGCAGGCACCAAGTGTGCTGTGCCACAGCCCTCTTCAAATTCAGTGTCCTAGTTAAACTTATCCTTTCTTTATCTCAGAATTGTGAATTCTACCATATCATGATACCTTGCTCCCAAGTTTCCCATCACCTTCATGTTCTTCACCAATTCTTCCCTTTTGGTCAGGACAAGATCCAAGATAGATGATCTCTTGCTCATACCCTCAGCTTTTGGAACAGGAAGTTGTCCTTCACACAAATTAATAACTTTCTCAACATTTTGTTTGGCTATATTATTCTTCCAGCTGATATTATCTCATACATTTTGGATAATATTGTCTTCTCCTTGGACATTGCCACATCTTCCTCTTTCTCTGGGCATGGCAGTCTGTAACAAACCCTGACCATAATATTGTGCCAACCATTCAGCCCCAGAAACTGACCCAAGAAGCAAGAAAGGGTTTTCACTTTTATGTAGGGGTTAGGGCCACAAACCAACAGTCCAAAGGGAGTACAAGGTAAAGAAACACCAACACTGTGGTGACATTATACGTAGAACTTTAATTCCCCTCCCCTCCCAACACATACACCATTGGAGGTGCCCCCAAACAAGTCTTTAGTTCCTAGAGAGCTCAAACTAAAGCCTTCAGTTGCCCCGCAAGTCTGAGTCCGGCTCCACAGTCTTAGCTGAGTGAGTTAATGAGATTTCCAATTAGTGTGCCTTCTTCCTCCATGTAGGGCTTGTGTGGATACCTTTAAAAGTGTTATACATAACTTGTTGCACTTGCCTGGGGATTGAGGAGGGAACAACAGAACTGCAGGCAAGGCACTGTTCTCTGAATAAACAAGCTTTATTGTTTTTAACTCCTTGATCTTCTGAGAACTACAGGGGGCTGACCAGGTTCCACTGCACACTGCTCCCTCTTTCTCTTACTCCAGCCTCAAGCTTCCTCTTACTTTTTCCCTTGCTCCCAGTCTCTGGGAGTTTATGGGAGTTGTAGTGCAACAAATTAACAGTCATCACTGCTGTGCAAAGGATCCCTTGATCCCACCTGCTGTTATGCACGTTACATTCACATTACAATATTACCACTGCACTTTCCCACTTCATTTTCATCCAGTGCACTCAGAAGTACTATCTTCCGCCACCTGGACCAAAAAATCAAATTTGTATATTTTGAACATATATGGTACCACTTTTTTTTTTCCAACACCATCCTTCTAAAACAGGATAACATTCAGTGCTGGTGTTTCAGACGTAATTGTCCCACAAGGTCCCTGTAATACCAATCAGGTAACAGCTTCCTTCATCTGCTAGAACATCCTGCTTGTTCCCCATACTCCTTGCATTTTTATACATGCATCTGAAGTATTTTGCATTTTGACCTTTTAATTTCTCTCTTGCATCCCTTTTTGCTGTCCTGTGACTCTTTAGTCCTTCTTTTGAACAGAGCTGCTTCTTCTGGTTTTCTTCCCTCTGGATTGTTTACCCTGTGACTGGAGGCTTGTGTTCACCTCCCCCCACCACTGAATCTACTTTAAAGCCTTCCTTACTAGATTAGCTGGATGATACCCAAATATATTATTTCCAGCCCTTGTCAGGTGGACCCCAAATCTTGATAGCAGTCCTCCTCCCTGAAACATCTGAAGAATCCAAGCTTTCACGTTGTCCCCACCTTCTCGGCCGTGCATTTGTCTCTGTGATGTGATGGGCCCTACCTAGGTCCTTGATGTTTCCTTTAAAATATTTCCTCTGACCCATTCTCCCCAAAATAGAGCCAATATGTGAGTAAATGAATTCTTTGGCAGTGGAGAGAACCTGGGGTCATCTAAATCTTCCACAGTGTCTGAACCCTGACCTGGGGATTTAAGTTGAGGGGCTCCTTCTCATTCCCTGTGTTCACTGGAAGGGAGAACCTCTCCGTTTTCAGTCCCCTGTGGCAGTCAACCTTGAGCCTAAGAGTCCTTTGGGATAGTATGGTTAGGGCACACCTGTTTCTGTAGCCAACAGCACATGAGGAAGTGATGTGGCCAGCATCAGATCCAGCTACCTTTGAATCCAGGTGCAGGAGGGAAGGGGTTCACACAGAAACCCAGGTCAGGACTGAGGTACTTTGACAAAGCTGGAGGAATGCAGGTAGTTCAGCACTGCTTCAGAATAGGAGTTATATTTTCTGAAAAGGAGTGGATCTGGGATTTGTACTGTGTCTTTTAGGCCTACACTCTGCCTGGCTCTGGTAAAACTATTTATTTACCTTTGCCCCTCAGAACTGTCTTAATTTATCTGAACAGTGGCCATTTGGTAGTTTAAGTAGAAAAGTTCTGTCTGTAGCACCAGAGAGGCACTGGCCTGGGTAGAGTGGTCTGCTGGGTTGGGGTTAAAGTTATGGTTCCTGGAAGGCATAAATGACAATGAGCTCTGTTGCCTCTATGTCACAGTGCTATTGCTCAGGCTTCCCTGTTTGCAGCGCCATGCAGCGAAAGGGGAATTGTTGGTATGAAGCTAATAAAATAATGAAGAGAAAAAGGGCATGTGTAGACATCTTAATATAATGTAGGCTTATAGGTAGAATCCTATAAAAGTGCTGAAGTTACAGGGACAGAGACTGTGGTTCTGCACCCTGTGTCCCCTATGTATCCACTCTTGGCACCCAAAAGCATCCTGGGAATTGTAGCATCAGAAGCAAATCAGCCAATCCCCCAATATGAGTGGAAGTCAAGTTATTCTAGTTTTCCATTTCCTGATACCTTCTAAACTCTTTATTCCACAGGTGTTAATGACCCTCTTCTTTTTAATGTTCTTGATGATCTACCAGTCAAGCTATCCTTTGTTTTGCTGTTCTGCTGTTTGTTAGTTGCTCCTGGTAATGAAGTTCCTGTCCCATAGCCCTCCAGATTATTTTTAACTAATTGCAATGGATTTATATTTGTTTTTGCTTGAATCTTAAATTGAACAATACAGCCTTAGGTGCCAAGCATATTAGTAAGGCTTCTAGTTTATTTTTAACTGGAGAAAAATATGTTGTTTTTATATAGGATGATCTACCCTACCATCTTTACTCCCCTTTTCAAAATTGTAGATCCACCTATGGACTAGAGCCTCTAGAAATCCTGCAGTCCCCAAGTCTGAGTCAGTGAGTATAGCAAGGCTGATCTGGCACAGCTGGCCCTATACACCCAGCATCTCCAGCAGCCCACCAGATAATCTGGTGGGTAGAAACACAACAGGGCAGTTTTGTGCCCTGAGCAGTGGTGGAGCATTGGGCAATGGTGCAGCTAGGCATTAGCTGCAGTGGAAGCTATTCTATTTTTGTGTCTCTTCATTCCACTCCCAAGGCTGCTGCTCCAGTCACTCCAGGCCCCTCAGTTGAGATGCTCCTGGTGGGGACACCATGCTATATGTCACCGAAGGTCATCAAAACCAATTCCCATTCACAAATTATTTCAGTTTTGACAAATCAGCATTGTCCACTGAAAAGCTGTTGGACTCTAAAATTGCCACTGGATCTAACTGTGAGTTTGGCTCTGCTCAGCAGCAATAGGAGCAGGCCTCACATGTAGGTCAGTCTGCTTTACAATCTGTCAAAGGGTACCTCACTTCCTTGACCTTTCTCACAGAGGTTGGATCTCTTTGGCATGTGATAAGTGCTGCACTCTTGTTTGTAGAGCTTTGCCCTTGCTGGGTGTGGGGACCTTATGTCAAATGTTGGCTCATACACTGATGATCTAGATGTTTAGGCCCACGAGGTTTGGAGAGTGTTAGCTTTTCATGATCTAAATGCTTTCATGGAAGGAAGAATTAATAGTGTCTGCTTCTTTCTTTTATATTTCTGTAAGACTCGGTCAACTCCAGGGTCATGATTGATGGAATAAGTAAATTATCTGTGGCGCCGTCTCGGGGGGGCAGGTACCTGTTAGTGAAACAAAATGACAAGGAAGAAGGTGTCATACCAGGGCTCACAGCTCCCCTATCAGTGCTGGAAAGTATGAGCAAGTGGCTTGTTTAGGGTGGTATATTTGCTGACAAAAGTCTATGCAAACAAGAGCTTTTGCCAGAACGTAGAGGGAACAGCTGCTCTATATGCGGTGAAGGTAAGTGCAGTTTGCAGAGCAAACTTACTTTAATTTGGGCAAATACTGTTACAAGCTCTGCAGCTGAAAGAAGAACATGTTTATTGGGATGTTAACATGACTGCTATCAAGTGCAAAAAGGAAAATGGCTGTGGCCCGGAGACTGGCTGCCCGAGGAACAGAATGTAAATGATGATTGCTGCCAGAAAAGGAGCCCCCCCTCCTCACAATGTCCCATCATGATTAAGGTACCCCAAGATCCTGGGGACAGGACTGACTCTCCAGAATTAAATGTGCTCAGCACTTTTCAGGATCGGGTCTCACAGCATTATAATCCTACAGCATGTTCAGGAAAAGTTACAAGTGATTTTGGATCCTCAAAATGAAGCCTGGGCCTCAGAGGGCAGGTGCTCAGCATGTTGAGTATTGGGTCCTCGTAGGTGCTTCAAACTGAGCAACCCCAAATTAAAACCTCCTCAGTTTAACTTCACATACCCTATGAGGGGGCTCTGCCCCACTACTCCCATTAATATCAGTTGTTGTATAGATGAGAGAAGATATCTGTAAGAACAGATGCATGGTGAGGATCTAGCTACTTACACCCCAGTTCCCTTTTTGTTGGTGGGCCCTCTAAAGACAATGCAAAGTCTGGTGAGGCAGCCCCACCTAGTGGAGGCTTCTGTCTTAGCTTGAGACAACTTTGCAAGTGGCATTTTGGGTATTTTTACACATGCAAGGGCCACAGCTATGTAAGTCTGGCACTGTGACGCTTGCAGTTATATAAGCAGTAAAATGCGCTTCAGCCCTGAGGAAGTGGTAGGGGTGTACTTTTGAACTAAAACACATCAGAGGTGCTTTAGTTCAAAAGCGCACTGCCACCATTTTCTGCGCGCTGACGCACATTTTGCTGCTTCTACAACTGCATGCGGCACAGCGCAGTTCGCCTCAGCTCGTGTGTGGAGCAGGCTTGCTTAATTGAGTCTGGTCAGAAGCGGTGGATCTCCAGCATGTCGCGGGACAGAAAAGTATGTGTATAGATGCCCTTTGTTTTTACAGCAGATGAGGGGTGAGAGAACTTGGCAAGAATATGCCTCGTTCTCTTCTCAGGCTCTCGTGGCACACCCAGCTTTCTCTCCAGCATGAAGACCCTCTCTGTCTTTGGACAGATCTACTGGGTTGGATGGTGTTAAGAAGCACTGCTGTGAAAACGTGCCCTATTAATTTCCTCCCACTCTGCTCTGCCACATGCTGAAAAAAATGTCATATAGTCACTTTTTGGTGCATGCCCTGAAGTCACCCGGTGCAGCTGTCAGGCTCTCAGTCTTGTGTATACTGATGAAAGGAGACATGGACACACCCAATGCTGCTTTAATAGTAGATTTATGACATTTTTTTAGGTACATCGCACACATAGAGGGAGCAAGTAGGTGGGGTGTGCTGTTATAGCAGTGTTGCCAGGCACTATCTGACACAGTGCAGGAATGCCTCATGCACTGCCAAATCCATTATGGGCACTAAACAAGCAACAGTGGTTTTTATATACTCAAATTGGTCGTCCTGTCTCATTTTGGCAAACCCTGGATTCATGCCTTTGCCTCCTCCAAAAAACTGTCTCCCTTCCAAATAGAACCAGCAGAAAATATCCTTCATGGTTTGTAAGAGATCATGTTTTTCTCTTCCTCTTTCTTTTCATCTCCTCCTTCCAGCTCTTGGAAGAGCATTGTTCCTTCTCTCTGGGGATCTGAGTGGGACCCTCAACAGTAAGAAGTGCTGACTAGACCTAGCCCTAGCATCTTCTTCCTTGCTTGTGGTAGGACAAAGAGACGAAGAGACTTTATAGTGAAGTACAGAGAAGTCAGTGTTCCTGTCTTCAGCAGAGCCCAGCTAGTGAGTTCTCAAGAGCAGTGAAGCTAGCCACAGCTTTGCCCACTTCCTTCTCCATATACCTCCAAAGAGCTGGCAGAGCTTAAGGCCACATTACCCTCACGAATGAGCTGCCCTCCAGGGGCCTCAACTATTTCTTCTAGGGTCTGTGCTTCAAATAATTGGGATGGAGTGATAAGAAGGTCTGCTGCTGGGAATTACATATGCCTCTCTTGTTACAAGTTATTGTGATAATTTGAAGATGATGAAATGTACTCCTATCCTCCCTGATTATTACAGCTTTTCTCTTCATTGGCCTGTTGCTGTCATTCCCTGTCTGCCACTGAAAAGCACTAGTTGATGGTTTCTTCCTGTACATCATTGTGGAGAGTGTGGCTTCTTTTTGTTAACTGGAGGTAAATGTCCTCTTATGCAGTGATAACTAGAAACAATAAGAAGTCACTACCAGGGTTGCCAACTGACCACAAATTTACAGATAGTCCATAAAAAAAAAGCCTAAAAATACCTATACATGAAATACTTAAAAAAAAAAATTGAGCCATCTGTAAAAAAACCAAGAAACACTGAGTTTGTTTCAAGATACATCATCAGATGGAAGCTAGATTCAAGCGTCAATGCTGGACAGAGAGAGCAGAACAGAGCCACTTGGTGTCTAAGTGGGAGCACTGCTTGGCATCCTGCAGCGAACTGTTTGTCAGGGCTTTCTGACCCACTGGAACCTCCATCTCCCCTCCTAACCTAGCCAAATACTGCCACTATGTGTCCCAACCATTGCCTACCTGTAACAGCTGCTCACTGCTCACCCCAAAGGTATGCAAGTCCATGCAACCCTTGAGCCAGGCAGAGCAGGGAGGAGGAGGTGGTGTTGTTGAGATGCAGCTGTGGGGCTAGAAGTGGAAGAAGACATGGTGGATGGGGGTGGTCTTTGTTGGGAGAGGGGGAGCAGAGCCAGTGGGGGTCAGGTTGGGGGTGGTAAATGGGGAATAGTATGGTGTGGAGTAAAGTCAGGGGTGTAAGAATGTGGGGTGAGTAGGGAACCCCTGGAGTGGGGGCAACATGGTGAAAAATAATTTCTGCAGTCAAGTAGGGTTGCCAGTCCAAGACTTTTTTACTGACGGTCTGCACACTTTTTACTGACAACCAAATATTTTTTACTATGATGTTGATTAAAGGCAGCCAACACTGAGCATTACTATAAAACACATGACTCACAGGGCGAGTCCGCAAATGCAGGCACATGCAGTTGCATCAGCTTGATGTGAGCAGAGGGGCACCCCAGGGCTCGGTCCTCAGACCTGCACTGTTGAACATCTTCATCAGCGACTTGGATGAGGGGGTGGAAAGCATGCCGTCCAAGTTTGCTGATGACACTAAGATGTGGGGTGAGTTAGACACACTTGAAGGGAGAGAGAGGCTGCAACTAGATTTAGACAGACTATAAAAGTGGGCAGACAAGAATAGGATGGGGTTCAATGTAGACAAATGCAGGGTGCTGCACCTTGGGAGAAGGAATCCACAGCATACATACAGGCTGGGGAGTTCCCTTCTTGAAA
>JAGPOW010003316.1:162648063-162666395 GCA_030014935.1 Caiman crocodilus
TCGCCGCCCGGTTCCCCCGTCCCCGGTGAGTCTCCTGCACCTCCTTTCGACCCCCGGGGTCCCTCTCGGGTCCCTAGGGACGGCCCGGCGCCGTCACAAAGGCACATGCACACCTATGGTTGTTTGCTTATTTCTTTGAAACATGTTTTTCCTTCAGGCAAAGTAAATTTCTTAAAGTTAAGGACTAGGTCAAATACTCATGATATTACATGGCAAAAGAGAGCATGTAACACAAGGTTAAACTGAAGATGTAAGTAAGCACCATTTTACTTACAACCCCATTTTAGTCAAAGAGAAGCATCCTGATGGAACTGTCCTCCATGCATATTGTTTGTCAATGACACTTAGTCATGTACCCCAGTATAATTTACATCAGTTTTGAGCACCACCGTAAATTATACCAGGGTATATACTAAACAGAAATGCAGCTTATTCCAAGGTAGCTCAGAGTATAGGCTGCTATTACCATGCCTTGGCACAATGTGGTTGGAGAAGCAGATCACTGTCTGTTTTGAGCAAAAGGTCATCCCAGGGATAAACAGCAGACAGACACCCTCTATGGGCACATCCCCATGAGTGGGAGCATGTGTTTCTCCAGAGACAAGTAGCAGCAACACACCTTGTGCCACTGTTGCTTGTCCCTGGGGAATGTCTGTGCCCCATGTGCTCTGGCATGCAGCAAGGCACCCTGGGTGGGGTTGGGAAGACTGGGGACAGCAACCTTATCTGGGGTACTGGGGTCCTCAGGGAGCTGGAGCCCTGGCACTTCTGCATCAGGGAGCCCAGCCAGCAGCTGGAGCATGGCTCCAACTGGCCAGGCTCTGGTTTTGGGTGGCACACACTGCTGCTATGTGCACCACTCTGTTTTTTTTTCAGTTGTGGGGTTTTTTGACCCCAGGATCTCCCAAGGTCAAAAAGCCTCCCATGCTGCAAGATAGCAGCACAGGGAATACTCTCTGGAGATGCCCTCTGGACATACCCCATGATGGTATAACTTATGCCAGGGGGATTTCACCCATGATTCTTTCAGGGGTAATTTCCCTCGGATTGGGCAAAGATGTTTTGGTATAGAGGTTTGTGTCATCTGTCTCCTTTCTCACAGTACTACAATGCCAGCGTAAGTCATCTTTCCAGGCCCTTTTGCTCCTGGGGCATTTGGTGAAAACAGTCATCTTGAGCAGAAGTCATGTAAATGCTTATAACTCCTTTGGCACAGCTAAAAGAGGAAGGGAGCAGCACTCCTTAAAACAGGCACTTCTTTCAAAGGAGTATCCATATATCTATTTGAAAGTGTCCCTGACACCTGGGGCCATAAGAGCTGACTCAGCTGAAAGAACTGGAAAGAAATTCTAAAGCTTAAGATGAAGCTGCCAGCCAGCTAATTTGTCACCTAGACCATCAAATTCTAACCAAAGCGAACCTGAAACAGTTTGATTTCCAGCAAGACATGGCTACCAACACATATACAGGTGTTTACTTCCCAGGTACCTGGAAATATAGGACAAGCCATCCCCTCTGCTCTCCAAACCACCCTAAACTCAGATCTGGTAGAACTGGCATAGGGCTGCATAGAGGGAAGAGTGGCATGTCTGCTGCCATCACCCTTTGTAGACCAATGGAAGCCCCTTTGTAGGGCTGGTTGGCCTGGGAAACCTCAAGGGAAGATCCTTACAGCACTTTCCCTGCCCCTGACTGCTGCATGGCTGTCCCTTTACTTAAGTTCTTTACTTAAGAAGGGTCCAGAACGTTTCACATAGTGACCTTTTCTGAAGTCCGAATCTGAAGAAGGTAGAAGACCCCTATAGATTCTGGTGGGTATTGGATCAAGCCAAAATAAAGGGCACCCTGAGTCTGAAGTCCCTAACCGATGTCAGCAGGGCTCAAGAGTTGTGATGATGGGATGGAGGTCAAAACACAAAGGGAATGCAGCATGAGACAGACCAGCCTTTGTGGGCTTGTTTGCATCATACTGGCAGTGAGTCCCTGTATCAAATGGCTCAAGCACACACTACCAAGCCTCTGCCCACCTACAGGCACACCCCAGACCTAGGGGTTCACCAGTGAGAGTACTGTAGGCTTGTCCTTCTGTGTTTGCTCTCAAGCACTGGAATCCCTTGGGAAATGAGGATCCTTCCTCTCATACTCTGACCCAGCCTCTCTTGTGTGAAGAACCAATTTGAAGGGAATGCCATGAGATGAACCTTACAGAGTCCCTTGGTCACTTTACATTCTGCCCATGAGCGACTCCAGAGAACAACATAATGTTGCCCTGGGACAGGGACTGTTTAGCAAAAAGGGTTAGCATTCCATCATACCTCATGGCATCAGAAACATACGTGAAGCCCAAGTTACTTCATGATAAATTGAACTTGGCGTAATCTTGCCTATCTTTGAGCTTGTTGCAGTAAGGCACAGGGGCCAAGAGGTGTGTTTATATTTAAAATCAATACCAGACTCTCCGAGATTGCTTTTTTTGTTGAAACGGTTTATGAAAAGGCTGTGCAAATACTATTAGCCAGCTCTGTGCCCATTAATAATTAAGCCGGACCATTCATGGAATATTTCATTGATTTTTAAAGGAAAAAAATAGCAGAGTTTAATTTATGTGTGCTACACATCAATGTCAGGGGGAAGGGGTGTCAGAAAATTGACGTTGGGTTATGAGCTCAAGTCTTCACTCATGGGTAGAGAACAAGACCATTAGCAGCTGAAGACTACTCAGTAGTTCAAATGAAAAAAGTGCAAAGCCTCTGCCATCAAGACATACATTCACCTCATGAATAAACACTATGACCACTGGCACCCTCATGGGCAGCAATAGCAGCAATAAAAGGAAAAGACAGAATAGAAATGGGAATTGAATTAAGCATCCTGTCACAGGAGACCCCCCAAGATATTGCCCAGGTATACCAAGCAGGCTGAGTGGGAACAGCTTGCAAAACTGGTAGATCTGCTTGATGAACAGAGAGAGATCCTGATTTCCCAAGTGCCCAAGCTAATTGCCTGGATGCAGTGCTAAAAATTACAGTTGCATTCACATATCTATAATGGTATCACATGACTATTCATTAGCTATGTGGGATTATCTCTAGTTTAGGGTTCAATGACACATTCACTAAAATCAGAATTCCTATTCATTGTCATGGAAGCAGGATCAGGCCTTTAAATCTAGAAAAGCACAGAGAAAGTAAGTGACATCCCTCAGACCAGAGAGGAATGAGTTCCAGAAGGCGCTCCTTCAGTCTCTCAGCAGGGATCCTGTAGAGAAAGTCTTGAGAACACAATGACAACCAAAATCTGTCCTCTGGTGGGCAATTTCCATTTTTCTGGTTTATCATGAAAATACAACCTCTTCCTAAGTCATTTATTATATGTTCAGCCAACTGTATTCAAAGTTTTGACTATTTTGTACTTGGTAAAGTAGTGACATCTACAGGTCAATTTTATTATTTACAAAACCTGTTAATATTTTCTACTAGAAAAAATAATAAAAGGTGGTTGGAAACCACTGAAAAAAACCCTGACCTTGCACACACCTTTCGTAGCATTCTACAGAAGACAGAGCGATTTCATTTCTGTAGCAGCTGCACTTTCTGAAACATCTTAAAATTAACTCAGACTGTTGAAAAACACAGCACTTGTCTGCAGAGTTAAATCCTTTCACAGTCAACCATTTATTTCCCTTTATACTTATACAACCAGCATATAAAACTGTACCAGCAAAACAAGAGCTTACTCTGCACTGGCAGGTTCTAATATTGTTAGTCCGAAGTAAAAGTCAGTAAGTAATTCTTTTTGTCAGTAAGTCATTTTATGATTGTTAAAAGACTGGATCAAGATTTTTTTTTTGTGGTTTTATTGGAGTTCAAGTGCTGGAAATGGACTTTAATACTATGACTAATGTTGGACTCTGCCTGTGTTTGCCTTAACAGAAAATGTATATCCCATCTAAAGCAAACAAACACACAAAATGAAAACTGAAAGCTTTCTTCTCATCTGAGTTCACTTACTCAGAAATGGCCATTTCTCTAAATGGCATTTTTGCCTGTTGTAGAAAGTCTAACAAAAAGGCCTCCCACCAAATTATTAAACTCAAGTTTTTAATAAAATCAAACTTCTAGAACAATTCTATCCTGTGAGAAGGAATGCTATATTCCTGTAGTCAAACTTCACAAAATACAGTTTGAATAAATCCTGAAACTGGTTGTATCTATGTTTCTGTTGTCTTTTGAAGATAATGTTTAGATGAGCAGGTGCATGACCAAATTTTGATTCACATATCATCCCTGTGCAGGCTCCATACAATCATCGCTGTGTTATTCCAGTTTTAGGAGGAGGCCAACAGCCCTTTCCAAAATATGTTCTAAAAGAATTAGTGCCAATAATCCTTAAATTCATATATGGAAATGGACTGAGCAAATGCAGTAATGAGCAGTTATTGCAAGAGATACTGTAAAGAAAACATAATTTCTCATGCAAGTTGGGGAGAACATTTTCACTGAGCATGTGGTCACAGACCTGCTGGAAGTCTTACAATAGTAGGAGTTTTATGTGAAATTCCTGCTACTGGAGTCATGTTGTTACACAAGTGTGTCAGCTTCCAGTTTTATATGAGGTAATTATCCCTCATGATTGCAAAGAAAAATTTGGAAATGTGAACTCTGAAGTCTCAAAATCAGAAGGGACCCCCCCCTTAATTTTTGAAAATATTATTCTTAAGCTATTTAAGATTTGGGGCTTCTGACTTATGATTTATGAATTTGTGACACTGCAGCATAAAACAATAGCAGCAGTGCAGTCTTCAGTAGACCTATGCCAATTTACAAATAAATGTAAGACACCAGACTACAGACTAGAATGGACCACGTGGGTCATGGAGTCATCCCCGCTGCTAGAATAGGTACCATGTCATAACATTTTGTTCGTAAACTAATTAAACTCAATATTCAACCCAGGTAGGTTTGGCGGGGGGGTTGCTGCCATTACTCTTAATAGAAAACTATTCCAAAGCTTCAGTCCCCTCATGAATAAAAGTTACTTTTATAATTTACAGAAAAAGTTTTTTCATGACCAGCTTATACCAATTTTTTCCTTGTGCTACTATTACCCTTAATGCTAAGGTTCTCCTCCTGTCCCAGTGTTTACTGCTCATCGTTCAGAAATCTTATCCTGTCTCAAACTTCTTTTGCCAAGCTAAACAAATCATGATTTTAATGCCCACTCAAAACATTGTCTCTTCATGTCCCTGATCATCTAGAATCACTTGTTTGCTCCTTCCCTAGTTTGAGTTAATCTTTTTTGAACTTGGATAGTCATTATTTCACAAAGCATTCCAGATGAGATTTTACCAGTAGTACTTTTTACAATGGCATTAATACTATGGTTTGCTTTATTCAAATTATACCGTAACTTACAGTAGACTGAACTACCTGTGACTGTTATCACAGAGTGTTTGTGGTAGCTAAGTGACCTGGCAACCTCTAGGGTACCAATAGCTTTGTGTGGAAGAGCACCTTAGATGGGTGTACTAGTTTTATACCTTGCTAAAGGAAATGTCACCAAAAAGTTGTGGAACTGAAGTCCACTCCATGATAAGGTAGACTGAGCTCTTTAACTCTGGTTGGCAGCCAGTTTAAGAGTGAAGCCCCAATAGATGGACAAATGGGTGATCTTCACTCTAGCACCTTCTGTGATCAAGCTGGTTTCAAACCTATTGGCACCTGCCTTTCCTTTGGATTAAGCCAGCAAGGCTGAGAGGGGGACACTGGTATGCGAGCAGCTCAGTGCCTCCACACACACTATCCCAAGATAGTGATTTTTCATTTGTACTAGTAAATTTTATTGGATGTCTGTTATTCAGTACTAATGTTTGTTCAGTTTTTTCTGTAGAGTATCTTGATGCTCTTAATATTGACAGTGCCTCCAAACATCATATCATTAGTAAGTTTCATTAGCATACTCCAATCTAACTTTTTAGATCTGGTTTACTAATGAAAATATTAAATAAGACTAGTTCTAAAACCAATCTCCCTCCATCTCAATACATTCAAGCACATTCATCTTACAGTTCTCATGTTTCCAGCTTAACTAATAATTTCCCATGTGACACAAAATCATATGCTTTATTGAAGTCTAGACCCACTAGTCCTACTGCACTGGCCTTGCCTAAAACATGATTTAGCTTCCTAAAATGGTTAGCAGGAGAATCTACCTTTGGTAACCCCACACTCAGTTTATCCTTTTTTCCCATTTATCACACTAACTCTGTTCTTTCTTTCAGAGTTTATTCTATAGGCTGGGGTCAGACTCACATTCCCATGGGTGTCCAACTCATTTTCTTCTCTTTCTGAAGTCCTCAGGGGAGCTATGCCAGTGAACCTCTGCCTTGCTGATTCCTTTTTCCTCTGTCCATCAGTTTGTTTTGGCCATATTATTTCCCTTACACAGCTGTCTATATCTGAATAGTCCTTTCCCAATACAGAAATAATCCAAATCAGGCCATCTGGCCAGACATGTATCCTAATCAGTTTATACTTAGGACTGTAAACTTGACAGCTACCTGTGGTAATTTCACCTGTGGTACAAACTCAGGTTATTATTTTTTCATCTGAGTTATTAGCAGGGATCTGGGTTTTCCATTCACCATGGAAAAACACAGAAAAAATATGGATTTTATCACTTTGAAGAGAAGAAGGGAGTTTTCTCTTTTTAAGGAGAAAAACATCAATTTTCTCCTTTAAAAGAAAAACACACAGGAAATGGCGGGTTTCCCCTTGCAGGCTGGCACAGTTCCAGTCTGCAAGGAGAGGAGGGAGATCAGGCAGGGGCATCATGTGCCTGTGCACACGTATATATCCACATGGCAGCCAGGCAGTATGGAAAGCAGACTGGCAGTAACAGGAGTGGCAGTATGGAGTCATTGAGCTCCCTCCCTCACTCTGTTCTCCTGCACTAGGTCCCACCCACTGAGCCACAGAGGCCCATGAGGGGAAAGCAGCGGGACAGGGAGCCCAACCTGCAGCTGCCAGCCCACATCACCCCACGGTGCCACAGGCTCTGCTCCAGCCACGCTGCCCATAGGGAAGGGGGAGCCATGCTCCATGGTCTGCTCCAGCTGCAGCAGCTGTCACCTCCCTTGGGCAGCAGCTAGGGCTCAGGCACTGCTGGGGCGAGGGCAGGGGGCTGTATACCTAGGTCCCTGGCCCTGTAGCTCTGGCAGCTGGGGGCCTCCTGTGGCAGGGCCGGGGAGGGGGGACAGAGGACTGTGGGTCATGAGTGAGGGCACCAGCAGGGGTGGGGGACACTGGGTTGCAGAGTGAGGGATACTGGCAGTGCTGGGGGTTGGGAGTGAGGGGCACCTGGGGGATGAGGAGCTGCAGGTTGGGATTGAGGAGCAACGGTAGGGCTTGGGAAATGGGGGGCTGTGGGTGGGGAGTGACGAGTGCCAGCAGAGCCCAGGGGGCTGTGGGTAGGGAGTAAGGGGCACTGGCAAAGCCAGAGGGCTGTGGGTCAGGAATGAGGAGCGCCAGCAGGGCTGGGGGGCTGTGCTTTGGGAGTGAGGGGCTATGGCATGGGCAGGGCACCAGCATATCAGGGCTGCTCAGCGTGACAAAGCAGTGGGGGGGACAGCCACAGCTGGACCTGCATCCTGGTGAGCAAAGGGGGATGGGGGAGCTCTGATTTTCCATGATAAAAAAACCCAAATTAAACAACAAAATGTACAGGCATTTAGAATTAATTTTATTATAGTGATTGAGGCACTGGTAGGCTTCCAATTTTTTTTTAAATTGTAAATATAGCAATAAAATATTGTGTTCAACTGATACCTATATCTATAGTGGTGTTTCATTTTAATTGTGGAAAAATGCAGATTTGGGGTTTTTTAATCAGAGAAATTGCAATTTTTAGACAGAGAAAACCAGGATCCCTGTTTACTAGACTGACTGAAATTGCAAAATATAAAACAAAATCTGCCCAGCAATGTAACAGGTGAATTCATGTAACACCAGATTTTGGCCTTTTCCCAGAATAAAGTTTAGTGATTTTGAAGACAGACTTTTGAAATTCCATACATCTTATTGTATGGGAATAGTTTGGACAAGGACTTATTCTTTAAGTTCCTGTGAGTTTTGCATGGGTATTAAAGATTTTGTAGGGTTTATAATTAGAAAAGGTTTTTAATAAGTTTATGGGTTAACCTGGATATTCTTCATGAAAACTTCTCTCCTCCCACTTCTCTTAATCCTGGGATATATACTGGTTTGGTTGATACTTTCCAGTTCAGAAATTGCTGTACTTCAGCAGTATTCTGTGAATATTCCTTTTAAAGTTTGATAGCATTAAACACAGTATATTAGTATAGAGGCTCCCACAGTAGAACCCCAATCAGCGAAAAGCTTTTAAAGAAATATTATTGCTTTGAAATTCTTTACATTCTGAAAAGAAGAATTCTCTCTAAGTGAGAGTTAGTAGATTATCACATAGAAGCACAACATCAGCATGGTTTCCTTCATTCCTGATTAGTCTGAGAAGGTACACACCTTCATAAGAAAGTGTTTTGTAAGCCACAAGATGGAGCCAAGAGTCAAAGAAAAGAGTGAAGAGTTGTTACCACCAGTTACAATTATTATTTTATATCAGACCATTTTACAGAAATACCCTTTCCTGTTGGCAAATTGCACCCACTACGCCTCATGTTTGCCTAAAGTCTCAAGTTGGGTTTCGGCCAAGAAGAGATGGGGCAAATCTGCAATTAATGTCTCAGGAGTGGGAGAATGTACTATACAGAAAATGGGAACCTTCCTGGTTGGAAAGCAGTAAGCCAGGGATGGGCCAGCTGCAGCTTATTAACAAGAGGCAGCCCTTAATATAATAGTTTGGGTCCTGTTGTGAAAACACTTGTTGCCTATAAGGACTCAGTGCTTTATTGGAGTGGGATTACAAGCAAGGAAGGATATACTCCATTTGGTGCAGCTTGTTGTACTATAGCTGCCTGTGGGTTCTGGGTGGTACAAGCCTTGCAAACTCGGCTCAGGATACCTTCAGTCCCCTAAGTAGAGACGGCAAGGATTCAGTAAGACTATTCCTGATTACATGCAGTGTGTCCCCCACATACTATCAGCACTGTGGTACCTGTGTTCATACATGGCTGGCTGACTAGTGAGGCTGCAGCCTAGCAACTGAATGGTGCTGTCATCTGCTTCTGTTTGTGTTAGTTGTGGCTGAAAATTCATAGATACAGAAACTGGATATTGTTTCAGAAGTAAGTGATGACATTTCTGTTTCCACCGGGAGGTGGTGGAAGTACTAAATTAGAGGCTTTCAAGCTTTGTTCTACAGACTTCAAAAATTCAGAGTTGGCTTTCAGGCAGGATTGTCAAAATGCTGAGATTGTCTTGGAACATTTTCTATTATTGGTGTGGAGAAATCGCCCCCCAGTCTGCCTCACTGCTGCAAACAGACAGCCCCTCCCCTCCTTCCCATTTATTACTGAGCCTATATGATGGCGGGGAGAAATTCCTGAGGGAGTGGGGAGCTTGCTTGTCCTCTGTCCTGTGTAACCCTAAGCTCTCACCTGAGGGTGCTGATGTTTTTTAAACTGACCAACCAGTATCAGCTGTGGTCTGAAGATACTGGTTGATAGCTGGGTCCAGGGGTGAGGTCAGAAAGGTTATAAATAGGGTCCCTCCAGCTTGGGGAAATGACAGAGGGTGATCTTCTGGTCACTGAATTAGGATGAAGCTGTGTACCTCCAGAATCCTCTGGATATTGCTGTGGGTAACTTGTCTGATTTGTAGCCAGTAACTTAGAAAACTAATGTTCTAGACTCATGCTAAAAGAGCCAATGAGCCCTTTAAACTGTTTTGCCCAAGGCTGTTTTCCTTCAAGATTCCTTTTAGCTTGTTTTCTTTCCTTCCTTATGCCCTCCCTCTCCAGCCAATAAAGCTATCTATCATAGCAAGCCTGGTGGTAAACGTTTGAGAGGGATTGGGAAAGCCTGTTTGCTCCCTTTGCTTGGCTGACTAAGGGAGGCTACTTTCTGTGCTTCAGGCTAAACCACTCCAGTATCTCCCAGTGGGTTAAGCACCCTCAAGGTCTACAAGGCCTGTGTACCCCAGGGGCACAGAGCCCAGTCAAGACCAGACCAGACCCCAGGTGGTGGCAGCTTCTGGGTGTGCTGCAGAGAGGGAACCAGCCAGATGTAGGCACCCCAGGGGAGGCACTCAAAGCTTGGTTTTTGGTCGGGCACAGTGAGGCATGTGGCTCAATGCAGGAGTGCCCCCTACTGGTCTAACATAATTTACACATGTTCATTTCCAGGAGTCTCCATCATTTTGCCAAAAATTAGAAGATAGGAACTGAGCTTTATAGAGTTTGAGAGCCATAGACTTAGAATGAATGATGATGACAAGACAAAGCCTTCATCTGTGTAGTGTGTCGGTGGGAGAGTCGCTGAGAGACAACATAACAGTCAGAGGACACTTACCAATCACAGCATTGTACTGTAATCTCATGCAACCCTATGCCAAGAATCACAGCCACTCCAGCAAAAAGCATTTACAACCCAAGAACCTGTCAGGGAGCAATGCAGAAACAAGTGTTACTGATCCCAGATTCAGCACATGAGCTCTGTCCATCACCTTGGGGCTAGCTGGGTTCGACGGTTTGTGGAGGCAGCACTCTCTCACACTCCTGAAAGACAAGGGTCGTCTTCTGTTGCTCCTTATAAAAAGGAGCTCCTGCAATTTACATGTGGATTTTTCCTACAGCATTCAGGAGAGAGCAGTATCCAAGCTGGAATGAGGGTCTCTCAGAGTGCAATTTTATTAGGCTGGGATAGCAGTGACAAAGGAATATTCATGAACAGCAGGAGACAATAATGGATCCAGAAATGGCATAAAAAGAATGTGGCCCCCAACTTTGGTTGCATTGTACATATGCAGTGAGCTCTGAGCTCACTGCCTGGTTGGTGTAGGCTCCTGCCAGAGCTCCATGTAAGCAGAAAGCCCTGAGCTCAACAGCTGACCGGGGCAGGGTCTGGCTGGATCCCCTGCATGGCTCCAGAGTCCAGGGGGTGAATGCTGCTGCTGTTCACCCTTCCCCTCCCTCCCTCCCTCTTTCCACTGAATTCAGCCACAGGGGAAAGAGGGATGAACAGTGGTGGCAGTGCTACATGTCATCTGAGCTCTGAAGTCATGCAAAAGCAGGGGCTTCAGCCCACACTGACCGCTTATGTGTGACACTGCCACCCTACCACATGCTCTCTGGATCTGCCCTGCTACGAGGTTACTATAGGTTAACATTAAAAAAAACTGGGGGAAGATGCAGAATGAGATGCTCTAGCCACCAGTTTTATCTGTGGACCAGTTGTGGCTGACATAGCATTGGAATGGAGGTGTAGGGACTAATCAAGGCTGCCTAGAACTGCCTACAGTGCTCATTCAGTTTCCAACTGTCAGATACAGTTAGGCTCCAGGAGCGGCAAGAGATGCGCATGTGAAAGCCCGCTGTGCCTCCGCTCCCCCAAAGCTCCCAGAGACCCCCCAGCAGCCAAGGAGCCCCCCGCCAACCTCCAGCACAGCCAGAGGTAAGTGAGGCCTGTGGTGGGAAGGAAAAACCTGCAGCATGCTTATAGGCTCGGCAGTGCTACGCTGGCTAGCACTATGGAAGAAAGAGACTTGGGGTCATCACTTGGCCTTGGTGAGGCTGCAGCTGGAGTACTGCATCCAGTTTTGGGCCCCACAATTCAAAAAGGATGTGGAGAAGCTTGAGAGAGTCCAGAGAAGAGCTATGCACATGATCAGAGGTCAGGAAAACAAACCTTATGACAACAGGCTGAGAGCTATGGGGCTCTTTAGCCTGGAAAAATACAGGTTCAGGGATGATCTGTGGCCACTTACAAGTTTATCAGGGGTGACCATCAGTATCTGGGGGAATGTTTGTTCACCAGAGCGCCCCAAGGGATGACGAGGTCGAACGGTTATAAACTGCTGCAAGGCCATTTCAGGCTGGACATGAAGAATTTCTTTACTGTCCAAGCCCCCAAGGTCTGGAATAGCTTGCCATCAGAGGTGGTTCAAGAACCTACACTGAACACCTTCAAGAGCAAACTGGATGTTTATCTTGCTGGGATTCTATGACCTCAGCTGACTTCCTTCAGGCGGGGGACTGGACTCGGTGATCTTCCAAGGTCCCTTCCAGCCCTAATGTCTATGAAATCTATGAATACCTGGACAGGAGAAGTTGGGGCCACAGCTCTGGAACCTCTGTGCACTAGCAAGGACTGACAGAAGAGTATGGGCAGTAGGAATTTGCTACATTTGTGAAAGTGCTGCTCAGGCCACTACACTGCACTCAACAAGCTGTAACACTTAATGAAGACCTGGTACGAAAACAGAACAGTTCCTTCTCCCTCTTGCCAAGTGGCTTTTGTTCAGAAAACAAAGAGGCTTTCCTTGGGAAGAGGCATACATAGCAGCTGATCTCACTTTTTCTATCTCTAGAATGATGGTAGTTTTTTCTCCTTGTCTACTAGGTGTGTTGGTTAAGATTAGCACAGCATGTCAAAAATAAAGATCCAAAGTATATAAGAACTAAGTATTAGAATTTGAAATCCAGAATGCCTACTTCTGAAAGGGCAGTGTTTCACCAGTGTACTATCTGAATAACTTGGGAACTGACTGAAGTTTATTTTCCCTAATCTGTATATAACAGTGCAGCAATCTTATTGCTGACACAAATTTCCATGCGTTAAAAATGATCCTTTTAATTTGGTTTTGATTTTTTTTCCATTCTCCAGTCTTCTCAATTTGATTACCTCCATTTGTAAAATTCTCCTGCTTATTGCTTACAGCACTTACTACCTCACTGCTGAACAAGCCTGGTCTCACACGACCTGTTTACTTTGTTTGGAGTGGAGGATTCTAAATAAAGTCTCTCCCAACAGTTCCATGAATATTTGTGCTTTCCTGAACTCACCTTGATTACCTCTTCTAGGATTCAGGTCAGGATGCCTTAGAGCATTTGGTATTCACCTTTCACAAAAGGCACAAACACTTGTGTTATTTTTTTCTAGGTCCTCAGGAGTGCTTTAAAAATCAAATTATATTTTGTTCATTAGATCTTTGATGTCTTAATCCTCTTGCCTCATGTCTTTGGGGTCAAAACTTTGGCCTTTGGCTGCAAATTTTGGCTTGTAACTGTATTGATTTCTTAGTAATCTGCAAAATCTAAATCCTGGGTTTCTTCTAGAGATACAGTAGTTTCTTCTGAGTCACTGTGGGTTCTCCATAGGGACTAGAGAACCTGCACAGAACACTGCTGGTGGCTAGGTCAACTATATACTTCATGTGAGTGGCTAGCAAACCAATGCCTCATCCGAACATTTCTAAATGTTTTTGTGTTTGTCTTTTGGACTGGATGGCAAAATTAAAGCCTGACTACCTGTCATCACTGAATTTCATCAGCACTAGTTCTAATGTAGATCGGTAGTGTCCAACTCATTTCACCCTATTGCCCAGATATGGACCACAGGGAATCTCACAGGCAGGGTGACCCACCTTCAGCAGCATCTGTTGGTATGGTAGCAGCTTTTTGACATGGCTGACAGAGGTGCTGCATTGGCATGGCTCCAGGACCCAGGGGGTAATTGCCATTGCCATCCTCCCCCACTTCCCCTGCTGCGGATTTTAGTCACCAATTATGACCAAAGATCCCAAATTTGGAGGTAAGCAAAGGGATGGGGGCAAGTAGTGGATCTGGGATTTCCTAAAGGGGGCAGCAGAGAAACAACCCACACAGAGATTGGCTCATTCCCTGCTTCCAGACTCCTCCTTCCCTATCAGTATGGGCAGACCATGCCAGAGGAGCCTCCAGGGACTTTAAGTCCCAAAAGTACCTCCCCTTTCCTTCATGCTTAGAGGCATGTCTCTTCCCATTCTCTCCCCACACTCCCACCTGCCACTGCTGCTTTCCCTTTTGTCTGGGGGCAAAGAAAACACCAGAATGAGCACATGAGAACAACTCCCTGCCCAGTGCCCTTGGGAGCAGGTGTGGGGAAGGGGAACCTCCCTGCCCATCCCCACTGCTGCTGTCCCTGTCTCCAGCTAAGTCCAGCCTCTGTACAACCCAGGTGGGGCAGGCAGGAACCTCTCTGGTGCTTTCTCCACCCTGGGACTGTGGTGAAAATCACAGCTACACATGGGGGGTGGGAGTGTGGGTTGGGGGAGGAAAGGGTAGAGGAAGGGACATGTATCTAAGCATGGAGGGAAAGGGATGGGGGATTTTCTCCCGATTTAGAAACTTTAAAAATTCCCTGGAGGTTCCTGTGGTGTGCTCCAACCCAAAACAGGGATGCAGCTCCTGGATCCATCCCTGTCTGACCATACCAACACAGTGGCTCCAACAGCCACACTGTCATCTCACAGGCCGCCAGTTGGACAGCCCTGATGTAAGCCATCACTTTCTGTGACTATCCTTAATACCAGGTGTTCATATACCTATAACCCATTATAGACTTCACCAGGAGACGTGAAACAGTGGTCAAAGTAGCTTACACTAGCTGTGCTCAGCTGAGGTGAAGTGAGAATCCAAAAGAATTTCGTGCATGCATTGTGAGTCTGTGGTGGAAGCACAAGGGAGTTTGTTGTGGAGGAGAGGAATCCACTGCATTTGGAAGATATAGGCTGGTCTCTTGTTCTCTAGTCTGGACTACAATAGCAACCCATCTTGTTGTCCTATCCACAGTCTCATTTATTGTGCTCTGTGCTATACTGCAGCTTGAATGGCCAGGGGCATAACTAAGAATTTTGGCTCTCTGAGTTTTGGTGGTGGAGGGTGGGATTCGGAGTATTGAGAGTTTATATTTTCACATAGAGACTTCTGCAGCTGTGGGAGTGATGTGGGTTCCTGAATATGAACCACTTGTGTTATGGTTAAGGCAAAAGTGGTGACAACATGGGCTCCTCAGGGGCTGCTATGTTTGTGCCTGCCTCATTTGCCCAAATTACACTATTGTGAGGACCTCATTTCTAACTCTTCAGCTCTGGCCTTTTCTGCTACACTCTGTAACCCCCCAGCTTTCTACTGCTCCACTCCAGTAGTATCTTTGGCCTTCCACCATGCTCTGCAGCCCCTCAGCACCCTGTTCCATCAGTCTTTCTGGCAGGGGTTACCTAGCAGAGCTCCTAACTTGGGCTCCTCAGCCTCTTGCATAGCCAGACTGCCACTGCCAAGTCTGCTCCTGGTTCCCTTCATATATATGCCTAAGGGGGTGATGCCAGAAATGGGCAAGCCCACAGCCTTAAAGGACCATCCAACTAAATGCACTAAGGCACCTAATGGCTAGGGACACAAATTATACTTAAACTGGTTAAAGTGATCAGAAACTGGTTTAAACTTGTAACAGAACAGTAGTTCAGTGCACATAAACCAGTTTCAAAATGGCTGAAGCTGATTTAAGATAAATTTGGTTGAATGTAGTATCAGACTTAATTGATTTGGGTAAAACTGTTTTATGAAACTTCTGTCCCAGACCCTTTCATGGTTCAGGTTAAATTAATATCCCCCAACATCACAGCATGCTTTCTAGCTCTGGATTGGGCTGTGCTGTCTGCTCCAGAGAGCAGGGCTGACCCCACTCCTGTGCTCCCAGCTGGAGCAGTGAGGGCTGGCTGGCAAGGCGATTGGCGGGTAAGCCTGGCTGGGGATCCAGACAAGTCTACAGGGGGACTGCCCCCCTGGGGCAAACCCTGGGTGGGGTCTGGGGTCAGGGAGGGGGGTTAAACATGCCTTCCCCTGCTCAAACTTTCTGCTGGCTGTAACTATGGACTACAAATCCCAGAGACACCTGGAAGCAGGAAGAGGAAATTATGAGCAAGCCTTCAGAGTCCTGCTGCTATAATTCTGAACTGCAAATACCAGAGCCATTAGGGTAGCAGAAAGAAGAAGTGAATACACAGCCGGAGAGCCATGTTCTAGTGCTTCCCAGCTTCTGCCTGAACCACTGAAGGCATGTGGCTGCATTTCCTGAATCAAAGGTAAATGTTGGTTCACTTTTGTTTCAATTTAATCTGTGCATTTTAGACTAACCTACAAAGACTGAATGATTCAGCCTCAGGCTTTTTGACTATCTATGCATAGCCAATAAGTGCAGCAGAATATGACCCACACTCTTTAAACTAGCTACAGCAGGTAACAGGGAAGCTGACAGTTAGCTGTTCAGCTGCAGCAGCATAGAGCTCAGTATGGCTGCCCATCCAACTTGTTACCCAGCTTCTCACAGTGCGTATGCAACCTACAACAAGGTCCATGCTACCATAAATTCACATCAAGTAGTACACATTTTGTAATTAAAGTCTGCCCTCTGCTATGTATGACCAGAATGACTTAAACAGATTAATTCTCAGCTTACATAGTATATCTAAAGGCCAAATCTGAGTTAAAGTTACTTAATTTTTGTCCCAAAGAATTTTGAACTCATTTGAATGCTGCATACCGTGTTTATGAATAACAATCCTAGACTATAAAGGTTAGATAAGCAAGAACCAGAGCTCTCTCAGGGGTCAGCCAAGGTGGTGAAATGAACTCCATGACAAAACTCACTACCTTTCACTGTGAGTGCAAGGTGGATTTCCTTGATCTTGTCCCTTCCTTAGCAAAAATGTCTGTGGCTGTTTGTATGTGTGTGTCCATGTCCATGAAGAAATAAACCCAAAACAAAACATACCTCTAAATACACTTCACCACCAAAAAGAACAAAATTGTGACAGATGTTCATTATGTTGCTTAAAAGTGCTACTGGAAGGCACTCAAATGCTATGATGGTGACACTGGGTAGAGTAAAATAGGAGTGCTGTAACTCTTACATCACTCTTATTTCCTGAAGAAAAAATGGTTATTTGGAGCTATTCAGTGGTACACGCAAACTAACAGCATGCTAAATTATCTCTGTAGGCTTCAATCTGCAGTCTTCAATATTAGAGAATAAAAGCCTTCTGGGAGACAGGCACTTGATGTCCTTCTGTAAAGAGCAAACAAAACCTTGTTGAGTTATTTTAGAAACCTGAATAACATTGCACAAGTATGATTTCTCCCTTGGAAAGTCAGGTCACAGCAGCTTTATATATCAGAGGCAAGAATGGAAACAACATAAGTAATAAATCCTCCCAAAGTTTGCTATCCTTACCACATTGGGTATATTGAAATGTAAACACCATCTGTGTTTATCATGAAACATTATGATAACCAGGGTTAAGGCTTCCAGTTACACAAATGTTTATGAAGTGTTACAGTAAGACACTTGGGAAAGGCTTCCTCAGTCTGGACTTGATTTATTTGCTCAGCTTCCAGGCACACACATGGATGTGAAATGCTCTTACCAAGAAAAGGATTGCAAAGAAAAAAATAATATAAGAAAGCCACAGACCTTGCTTTAATGGCAGCTTCTTGTGCTGGTGAAACCAAAGATATGACTTAAAGCTTGAATGACTCTAAATAAATAAATAAGTGATCAGAAAAAGACACTTCACTCTTTAGTTATAAAATTTTAAAATTGCCATTCTTTTTAACTCAAGCTAGAGAAAAGGTTGTAGGCATAGCATCTCATGCTCCTTCACACTCCTGGGTAGAAGAAAAAACCTAAGGGATTTTACTGTCCCTCTGGCTGCATACATGGAGGGGTCTGTTTGGCCTGATGGGGTGTATCCAGTTGTGCCCACGTGTGCCTTTTGTGGTCTGTGAGGGGAGAACAGGCCTGGCCCAACCTGACCAGCCCAGCCCAGTATGCTAGCATGCCTTTGGACAGGACTGGGAGATGCAACTCAAAGCAGTTTGAGACATCACAAGAGACATGCTGAGAACTCAAAAATGTTCCCCATGATGCATATTTGCAGCGCAGGCTCAAAATTTGATACTAGGAAATCCAGATATCAAAAAAACCCCAGAAGAAAAGCGGGGCAGGGCATGGTCCAGGACCATGCCCTGAGGGAAGCTGCTCACTATGGTGCTTTGCTATGGTGCTTCTGCTGCCCCTGCACATGGGGCATGCACCCTTAGCATGCTGGGGTAAGCAGAAGAGTGTGGCAAATCTTCAGCATGACCAGGTGCTGTCCCAGGTAAGTTAGGGATGTGGGGATGGGGGTGAGGGGATTTATGGGTGAAGGGGGGTGTGAGGAGTGATGGGGAAATGTTTCATAATTTCATAGTAACTAGGGTCAGAAGGGGCCTAGAGCAGACCATCTAGTCTGACCCCCCGCCAATGGCAGGAAACAAGTACTGGGGTCACAGGACCCCAGCCAAGCACCTATCTAATCTACTCTTGAAGACACCCAAGG
>JAGPOW010003316.1:162670668-162685359 GCA_030014935.1 Caiman crocodilus
ATCTGGAACCAACTTCCCAGGGAAGTGGTCCTCGCCCCTACCTTGGGCAAATTCAAGAGGAGGTTGGACAATCACCTGTCTGGGGTCTTGTGAACCCAGCATTGATTCCTGCCTGTGGCAGGGGGTTAGGCTAGATGATCTGTTCAGGTCCCTCCTGACCCTAGATACTATGAAACTATGATGATAGAAAAACTACTAGGCTTCCAAATTGCTTTAAAATTGCAAGTATATCAATAAAACTCAATTGATCTCCGTGTGTGTGTGTGTGTGTGTGTGTGTGTGTGTGTGTGTGTGTGTGTGTACACACATACTATATATATATGTACTGGTCTTTTTTTTTTTAATTGTGAAGAACATGGATTTTGGGGTATTCTAATCAGTGAATTTGGGATTTTTTTAATCAGAAAATTTGCAGTTTTTAAATAGGGAGCATCAGAATTCCTGCTAGTGAAGCAAGTGGCAGGACCCAGGAAGGGAGAGCCTCCTCAGGACTGGCACCCGGGACTCAGCTGGAGGGCAAATGAGGTAGCTGACCTCTTGGCCATTTGGGACATGCTTCAATAGTTCATATCAGGTAACAACTTTGAGGACATCTTCCAGGCAATAGCTGCCCAGATGACAGGGTGGGTGCACACATGGCAGCAGTGATGCACAAGAGCCAAGTGTGCAGCCACAGCCCACTGGCAGCTGGCTTAGAAGTGTAGGCACCTCTGTTGTGGCGGTGAGATCCCCATCTGAGTCTGGCAGACGCACAGCCTTGGGCCACATGCTGTTGCAGATGGCAGCAGGTCATATCCAGGCAGCACTCCCCATTGACAGATTTTTGAGGGGTCCACAGGGGGCCACACAGTGTTAGCACTGTTAAGTGTGCAAGCATGATTCAGAAGATTAATTCAAATATTTCAAACAGCAATCCAGGGTATTAAAACATTCTGCTATCATGGTCTTTCTGAGTTCTGTGCAACATAAAAACTGGTCCATTATTTTTCGGTAGTCAAAAAATGAGTGAAAACAAAGGGTTGGCATTTTCTGAGGGGTGCCTCAAGTCTAATAAGGAATGCCCGGAGTTTAATGAGAAGTGCCTTGAGTCTAGAAAGGTTGAGAACCACTGTTCTTGTAATTAGAGGACTCAGGATGCAGGTTACCTGTGTAGAATGTTCCCCAAACCTGAGAGGGTTTAAATCAGGGGTGGGCAAAATGTGGCCCACAGGCTGGATATGGCCTGCCAGGCCTTTCTATCTGGCCCATGTGGCGCCTAAAAAATTTAGAAAATTAATATTTATCTGCCCTGACTGCCTGTCATGTGGCCCTTGATGACTTGCCAAAACTCAGTAAGTGGCCCTCCACCCAAAATAATTGCCCTCCCCTGGTTTAAATCCATGTTCCCCCACCTCCTAGGAGAGGGTCCTAACTAGCAGGCTATAGCCAGTGTGCATGGGAATTAGTGAGGAGCATTTTTCATTCCTCCTAATAAAGTTGTGACATTACATAGGAAGTAATATAACATTCTTAGATCCAGAGAGTAAGTTGGAGGCAGCATAGATAGCACTGTGACCCAGTGAGGGGGGCACTGCTGGAATGAGGAGTCCTGGGGACCCACCACTACTGCCAACACTGTTTATCCATTTTATTCAATGATTCTTTCATGCAAAAATGCATAAGTGGTCTCTAGAGTAGGTGCCATGGTCCAATCCCCTCCACCCCACCTCCTGAAAGTAAGTGACCTTATCACTGGTCTACAGTATAGTCAGGTTCCCTTCTGTTCTCTCTTCTGGAATTTTTGGCGGTACAGAAGCCCAATTTCAACAAAAGGAGTGGAGAATGCCCCCACACAGCTTTGGCTCTAGCCTGTTGGTTGGCACACTCTCCAAGGAGTTGGGAGGTATAGGTTTGAACCATAGGTGCTGGGGGGCCTAAGATGATGCCCCCCATACCTCCAGCAACACAATAAGATCAGAGCTGAGCAGAGACTGTGGGGAAGTGGGGGGTAGATGTGGGCTGCCTGCTGTATGCTCAGGGCTCCCTGCCCTGCTGTCCTTCCCCTGGGAGTTCACACTGGCTGTACCACCATGTCAAGGTGTCTCCTGCCCACCCAGCAGCAACAAGGGCCAAAACTCAGTCCCACCATCCCCACTGCTGCCAGGTGGGCACGTGGTGCCTCACCATGGTGGTGCAGCTAGCACAGGGCTCCTGAGGGAAGGCCAGCAGGATGGGGAACCTTAAGGCCACAGAGGGCAGGTCACATCTACTGCTTCCCTGCACACAAATCTGGGGGGAACATGACCCCTTATTCTTCCCCTCCCCAGGAATGCACACAGCAGCCAGAAGTCACCCCCCACCCCACTGGGTCCCGTGGCAGCTGGCCCTAGGTGACCTACAGCAGCTTGCCTGGACCCTACAGCTGGTGCCTGGCACTGCAGCCCTATGTGTCTGCCTGTCCTGCACCTGGTGCAGCAGGCAGCTGCCAAGGTCCTCCAGCACTGGGACTACCACACAGAGGCCAAGAAAGCCATGGAAAGAACCATGTTGGTGTCCTCCCTGATGCCACACACTGCCTCCAAGGGTCCCATCTGGTCCCAGGAGGAGACTGTAGATCTTGTGGCACTGTGGGGCAAGGCTGAGGTCCTCAGGCAGTTTGTGTGGGGCAGGCGCTCCAGTGTACTTGTCCATGAGGGGCTGTCAGGCCATATGCAGGAACGTGGACATGACCAGTTGCTACACCAATGCTGTATAAAAGTCAAGGCCTTGCAGGCACAGTGGGTCACTGTCACCAACCACAACTGCCAGTCAGGGGCTGCCTGCAAGTCCATGTCCTTTATGCAGCAACTGGATGAGATCCTTGTACCACTGGGACTGCCCGTGCAGTCTATTCGACCAGGGCCACCCTGCCCCAGCCTCTGCTGTGACCTAACACCATGGTGATGTGTCACCAGGAGTGGGCCTCTAGACCTGCCAGAAGCCCATCCCACTTCACTCCCCATTCCCAGCATTGTCAAACAGTTCCATGAGCCTGGGCCAGTGCCTGTCCTGCCAGCTCCATTGGCTCAGCCCAGCCCAGCCTACAAGACCAGTCTGGCCATGGCACCACTGGCTGCCAGCAGCTCCAGCTCCTCCCCAGATGGGGCTCCTGCCTGGGAAGATGGATGCCTGCCCCGTGCCCCTCAAGCCCAGGCACCATGGGCTGGGTAGCAGCACAGGAGACAAGCTGGCCTGCAGAAGAAGTGTGGGGGAGTAGCTCTGGAGTCAAGGCAGCATGTGCTGCCAGGAACCAGGCCTGCCCCGGCTTGGGAACAGTATAGAGGAGGCAGGCTTCCTGTGTTCAGCACCCAATGACCCACTGGCCCCTGTGGAGCAAGCAGGGATGGGGTGCTTGGCTGGTGGGCCCCTGGGCCAGGGCCTGCCTGGCTGACTAACCATGGTCCCTGGGCAGCTGTGCATGCAAGACCCCTGATCTGAGGCCAGGCAGTGCATGGTCCCTGGTTCAGAGCATCTTATCTCAGAAATGTTGCAAACTCTCACAAATAGCCTCTGTCTCCTGGCTCTGCAGGCTAAGTTCTGTAGCTGCATGTTGGGGAGAGCCACCAGCTGTCAGGTGGGATGCACTCTGGGTAACTGCCAGCCTTAGCCAGAGCCCTGCAAATGTGCTGGCTTCAGTGCTAGAGGACCCAGGACTGCACCTACCTACTGGACTCATGGTCGTGGCATCCAAGGAGTGACTGGTGGACTTGCAGGCTTGTTGGGTGGAGGATGTCACTCACCAGGATGCTTGGCAGGGGGAGGATATGGCCTGTGCTGATGCATGGGAACAGCATGAGGCAGCCGGGGACTGGCATAAGGAGAAAAACCAGTGGAGCAACTGGGTGGACCAGGAGTTCAGGGGGAAGCTCCTGGCCCTGGAGGGGTGGCACGTTGAGGCCCTGGAGTGGCAGGCTGTCCTGGTGACCAGGGAAGTGGAGGTCATGGGGGGGTCCAGCTGGGTTCTGGACACTGTCCTGGCCCTGGTGGTTGCCTTCATACTGCCTGCTGCCCTGCCTCTAGCCACAGTCCCACCTGCCCCCTGGCAGCTGTCCAACAGCAGCCCCCCCCCCCCATGGGCCTGGGCAAAGAGGCAGCACTTCCACCGGCCAGGAGCCAATGCCCTGGCCCCTGCCCAGCTCCCCTGCCACCCAACCCCCACACCTGGGCCCAGCCTTGCCACTTGCCCTGGTTCCATACAGCCACAGAGCAGGAGCTGCTTACACCTGCTGGTCCTGGCCACTGGCTGCAGGAGGGGAAGCCACCTGCACTGGGAGAGCAGCACACATAATTGCCCCTGGGCAAGCCCCACAACTGCTAACCTTGCTGTGGCATGCACACCCACAGGCAAGTGGCCAGAGGCTGGGGTTCTGACTGCCTGTCCCTGATTTCCACCTTCTAGGTGTTTCCACTTCACAGCTCCCCACCCTGGGAGGGTGCACATACATACCATGTAAATAGCACAGGTAAGAGGGTGTTTTATTGGTGGTGGGTGGGGCTGGTGGTGGAAGGGTTCTGTGTGGAGGGATAGACAGTAAGGACAGGCTCTGTTGTTGGGGAGGGAGGGGAGAGGAGGGGTCTGCATCCATGGAGGGAAATAAACTGCTTTTTGGAGAACTGTCCAAGGTGAGCGTGGTGCGAGGGGTACACTACAGGTGGCTGTCCAGGCAGGCTATAGTGGGAAGTGCCAGTCCCAGGCATCCTCCACCTGCTGTTCCTCCTCCACCCAGGCTTCACAAAAAAGATCCACCCAGGTCTTGCAGATATTATACAGCACACAGGCTGTGATGATGACTCAGGGGATGTTGGTTTTGGCAACACTGAGGCAGGCAGTGAGGGTGTGCCAGTGTTCCTTGAGGCAACCAAAGGCACACTCCTTAAGGCGCAGGTCCAGCCCAGGCACTGGTTGAAGTGTGCCTGCTGGGGGTCCAGCTGGCCAGTGTAGGGCTGCATTAGCTAAAGGAGGAATGAGTAGGTAGGGTCCACCCAGCTCCTGCAGGACGGGGGAGACCACCACTGCACCCAGCTGAAGGTTTGGCACCCCTGGCATGAAGTTCCTGCTCTCCACCACGCCTTACAGTTACAGATGATGTGGGTGTCATGAGCACTGCCTGCCCAAATGGCACTCATGTTTGTGAAGAAACCATGGTGGTCAACAGTGGCCTGGAGCGTGACAGAGTGGGAGCCCCACCCACTGTAGTCAGGGCAGTCATCATGGGACAGGGATGTGGGTCCTGTCCAGGATCCTCATGCACAGGTGGAAGCCCAGGGCATGAAACCCCACCACTATCACCAGAGGGCCATGCATGAGGAGCATGGTGTGCCCCCGTATATCCTGAAAGGGGCTGTACACCTCAAGGATGGTCTCCCTGGTGGTGGTCTTGCCCACTCTGAAGAAGTGGCTTATATACTGGAGGCTGGCAGGTGTGGCCAGCCAGAGCAGGGCAATGGCCAGCCAGGTGCCCACAGAGAGGTGTCACCTCATGGTGGTGTTCTGCAGCTCCAGATGCTGGCTCCAGGAGGTCTTAGAAGGTGGGCTGGGTCATCTGGAACACCGCCAGCCACTGCTTATCATCCCAGGTGGTTTGGATGACATGCAGTCACCAGTTCTGGTTGGCCAGGTAGACCCAGAGGCTGTGGGTCACAGGAAGGCATGGATGACCCCAGCAGTAGCATCCAGGAGCACATTGGTGGCATCTTTGCCAAGGTCTAGATGACAGAACAGAGTCCAGGTGGCAGCTGCGTAGTGGCAGGGGGCCTGGGACGATGCAATGAGGCCATCCAGGTGGGCACTGCATATAGGAGAGTGGCAGCCCAGCAGGGCCAGCATCGTAGCAAGCAGGAGCCTGGGGTGCTGAATGTCACTGCCAGGGGCAGGACCTAGGGCAGCCATGGTGCAGGAAGGCAGAGGCTGTGGCAAGAAAGCCTCCGCATGCTAGGCCTATGCTCTGCTCACTGCTCCCTGGACAGAAAAGCGGCTGGCCAGAGCAGCATGCAGTAGCTCCCTGGCTGCTGGCTGCAGGCAGCTGAGGCCAGAGCATTCAGCTCCCCCTGATGGCAGTAGGGTGACACTGCAGGGCTCCAGGGAGTGGGTTCAGTCTGCTGCTAGGAGCAACAAATCCGCTCCTGTGTCCTTGCACATGTAGATGTATGCCCAGGATAGTTTACTTTTGAGTAGTTTACACTACAGTAAACTGCTCCTGGATTATTTGCATGTGCAGACGTGCCCAGAAGGTCACTCACTTGGATTAAAGAGCTTAATTTCTGCCTAAAGTGTCTCAGTGCAAGAGCCTGTCCTCTTCCCTTTCAGTTGAATACAGAGTTCAGTCAATCAATTTCTTCATTCATATTAAGATTTCAGCGTAATTTGCTTCTTCAACAAAAAGGTCTGTTGGAATAATTTTTTAAAATGTCAAGTATTTTTAGATAATAAATGGAATTACGTAAAGGTGTAACAAGCTCTTTGGGTGTGAGAGATTAAAAATATAATAAATCTTAAATACATGAGATCACTTAGGTGTAAACACCCAGGGAAAGAGTCTGATCTCAGTTGTACTGATGTCAGTCTTCAGTCACCAGTACAACTGAAGTCAGTGAAGTTATCCTGGGGTTGCTGAGGGAAGAATTTGGCCTATTATCTACCTGTAGCACAGAGAGAAATCCATAAAAGAAATGTACTGAAATACACAAGGACATTTAAATTTAAAATACCATGGGTGCAGACATACAAGCAATCTTCCATATGGTAAAGAGGTCAGGCTTTACAGAACATCAGCTACTGCATGATAGCTTTCTGTGTGCACACTCTTACCCCAGGGGGTAAAATAGCTAGATTACTATTATTTTGTTTTCATCTACCGGGGAAAAAAGGATGTACATTGATAGTTATCATGAAGCAGCTGATATGGTAAAACCCCAGAGTCTTTTACCCCACACCAATTGCTTTCTCACACTATGCCCCAAGTGTGAGAGAGAGAGCATTCAAGATAATTTCTCCAAGTCATATCAAGAGTTTTATGAATGGCAGAATCCCAGAAGTCAGAGCTAGGAAAGCACTGTCAGATCATCCTGGCTGCCCATTGCCAATGCAGAGTTGTTCCATTCAGGCCATTCACCTGTGTTTTGCCTAATCTAGTTTAAAAGGTGTAAACAACTGACCCTGGAAACCTATTCCATGCTTGATGTGTCTCATTGACAGGATGACTTTCCCAATTTTTAGCCTAAGTTTCCGTTTACTTGATTTTACTGCATGTCCTCTGTCACAACTCCTGTACAATTCTTTCTATCTGTGATGTTTACTCCTTTTATCTATTTGTGTAGACTGTTCACAGCTGCATATACTTCATTTTACTTTCAACAAGTTTTTCCTTCTAAGTTTTTCCTGCAGCCCTCTTGAAATGTTGTTGCTTTATTCTGAACTGCTTCCATCAAATATTTCTGGTACTGTTGTCAAAACAGAATGAAACCTTTTAAGAACAGTAGATCCAGTTCGGAAGTGTTTCCTTCCAGTCTCAGTCCACCAAAGCACTTCAACGTATGCTTAACTTTAAGCATGTGAGTATCTACTTCAATGGAGCTGCTCTGGCAAGCAAAGCTTACTATGGGCTCAGAGCCAGAGTGCTCAGTACATTACAGGATCAAGCCTCTCAAAACTTGGTCATTGAAAAATTCAAAGCAAGGCAGTAACTGGCCTAACCTCATACTACATTAAAAAACAATTATGGGCCAACCCAGTAAAAACACAGATTTGTGCTTTCCATCTGAAAAACAATGAGGCCAACTGCGAGCTCAACATTATGTGGTCTGGGACCACATTATCCCACTGTTCAAATCCAGTTTACCTTGCAGTAACCCTTGACTGAACCCTCTCATACAAAAAACACATCATGCAAAAGCAAAGGTGAGCTCTCATAACATTCTATACAAGCTCACCAACTCAAAATGGGGAGCTAGCCCCCGCAACCATCCAAACCACTGCTCTGGCTCTTAACTTCTCCTCTGCCGAGTATGCATTCCCTGTATGGCAGAGATCCGTACATGCTAAACACCTTGACTCCATTCTGAATGATAGCTGCTGATACATCACAGGATGCCTGTACCAACCTAAAGTGTATACCTGCTGGCTGGCATCACTCTGCCTGAGATTAGAAGAGCAGTGGTCAGCAAGAAAGAACAACTGAGATAAACTGAAAACGTAAGGCACCTGCTGTACAACCGTCCCACAGCACACAAGTGTCTGAAGTCAGGCAGGAATTTCCTCACCAGCCCCCAACCTCTTAATGCCAAAGCCAAGGAGACACAACTACAGATGTGGAACAAGAGGCTGAAGAACCTGACAGCAAAAAATGACCATTCTAGCTAACAAGTCCTTACCACTATGAGCTGACAAACATGGCAAAGGTGGCAATGTCTCAACCACCTACATACCAGAATTGAACACTCCAAGGAAGTAATGAAGAAGTGGGGCTATACCATTGTTTCAATCACCTGTGACTGTGGCACATAGCCTCAGACTATGCAAGCCTTGCTGCAATACCTACTGCTTGAATTCATATGTACAATGAAGGATCTTGTCAAGTACAGTAAATGAGCATAAGCATGTGTAACAAAATGGTCAAATGTGCTGTAGAGATACAAGAAAAAGAAACTTGGTTATGGGAGATGGGCCTCATTCCCTAACACCTCAGCTTCTCTAGGCAGAGGGGTGATCTGTTATACAACCCAGCACTACTGAGCCAGGGAGTCCAGGCAGCACTGTGGAAGAACTAGTGAGCTCAAAGGACAAAATGTTTTGGTTACTCAATTTCATTTGGCTGAAGGCCTAAGATCTCATTCTGCCTACTAGCCTGGGTTTGATCCAGCCAGCCACAGTGAAATCGAACCATGTTGGCTTCAAGATGCTGGAGAGATACTGTCATACAGTACAGAAAGTAAGTGAACATTAGCATTATTCTGTGGAATCTGGAAATTATACAGCCTTTCTTCATAGGCAAGTCTTGTCAGGTGGTCTAGTCATAGGCAAGTCTTGTCTAGGCTGGTGGGGTAGGAGGGAGAGGGGGAATATTGTGATGATCGTAACAAATTTCCAAGGCCATCTTTTGGGACTTCAGCTTTC
This sequence comes from Caiman crocodilus, assembly GCA_030014935.1. NCBI lineage: Eukaryota > Metazoa > Chordata > Crocodylia > Alligatoridae > Caiman > Caiman crocodilus. The sequence goes on from JAGPOW010003316.1 coordinate 162,679,799, forward strand.
ATTGTGTTCCAGAGAAAACTGAATCCAGTTGATCATTCCAAGTTTCATTCTCTATGCATGTCTTCAATTTATACTGTATTACTTGTTATGATTCATTACACAAGAGACTTGTGAAACTTCCTCTGAAAATAAATGGTAGGCTAAGACCCTCCATGCTGATCTTAGTTATCTCAAAGCATTTGACGCATATTCCTTGAGGACCACTTGTGTAAGGCTAGGGCTTTTCAAAGTCTGGAGTTCCTAAAACTTCAGACTTTATCACTATTTCCATATAAAAAAAGCCCAGAGCCAAAAATGTGTTGAGGTAGTCACTGTCTCAATGGCAATAAATTTATTCCATAACACCATATCTGTGTGTTGAGACTGGAAAACTAATTTTGAACAAGTAGAAAAGTTGTCTGTGAACCTGGCAGCTTGGGGCAATATTTAGTAATGTTATTGAATAAGTAACTGCTTCAGGAAATGCTTTTTTGATGTTATACAGACTAGATAAAATCTACCCTGACGTATCACTGCTGTACTGGACCGGGCTACCCGTGAAAGCTCTGGTCCAAATAGAAGGTGGTTTCTGGGACTGGAATGACTCTCCCCTCCTCCCTCCTACCCCATAATAGTAACATTCTTTCAGGGTCTTGTTAAACCTTCTCTGCCAGGGATAATTTATGCCAGGTATGCACTCATATTCAGAATAATTGCACCTGTGTCAAGCTTTAGAGTTAAATTTTCTTCTCAAATTAAAGCATTCCTGCATTTGCTTGTCCAGACTTCATGGCACCCACCTCCACTCAGACAAAGTTGTTGCATCCTGGCATGACATCTAGGCACAAATCCAAGCTATTTACACCCTGTAAACAGCAAGGATAGATAACAGAAGTGCCCACATTGTTCCTTGACGTGGCAGGAGTATCACAGAAAACAGGTAGGAGCAACATCCAATCTCACTGGCTCGTGTACAGTTAGTTACTGCAGGTCTGTACCTTTGAAAGGAACTTCAGCATCTGGCCCACAATGCTTTCCTGTCCATTTGATCATTTGCATGAAATGCTGCCTCTGAGTAGATGCTGGTTCAAACTATCACTTTGGCCCCTTTCTGCTACTCTAGGTTGCTAAATGACCATAACTAACCATTTGAGGGTTTCCTTGAACATGGCAGAAAGTCTTTTTCCACAGAGATAGAGTTGCTGTCCCTTCCTCCCTTGGGATCTTATCATTGCAACACTCAGTTGAGGTAGGAAAGCATCATCCCTATCTTTTGTCATGGAAACCTTTGTTTGTGCAGGCAGTTGCTTCCCAGCAAGCAATCAGACTAAGGTTGCCATAGTCCTAGCTGCTAGCTGTTGTTCTGCCACATAGGCCAGTATAAATTCAATGCCTGTTCCCCTAGGGGACAGGAGTTACCCCTCAGCCTTAGCCCTTTGACTGACATGACGTGACAAAAATATCAGCTAAGTTGCGTATTCATGCTAGTGCTTGCATTACAGGAGGGAATGGTTATTTGAGTGAAAAACAGACTTGTCAAAATGCCTCTCTTGAGGAACAAAATATCAAATGCAGTCTTTTGACAGTAGAAAAGATTGCTCAGAAGTGGAGGCTCATTATGATTGGCAGGGTGGAAGGTGCCTCCCTGCTCTGATTCAGATAAAATTATCATATGATCATCTTCACATCTAGTGCCGTAAACTTTCTTGAGTTCACCTCTTTGAGTCAGTCAGGCCTACACAACTGCAAACATTGACATGTTTTCTGTTGTTCAGTTGTTTTTCTGAAGATCAATCTGATAAGAGGGGAAATGGACTCACTGGAAGAAACAACACTGCAGTTACTTAGTTACGTGCGTGCTCAGTGGTGAACCCAGAAGTGAACCAGAAACACTTCCAATCCATGTCTGGGTCTGCTGCCAAGCACATGGGTCAGGAGCCCTTGCACCTCTCCAACTCTGCCACAGGGGGACCCCAGGTGCTCCCCCAGACCCAGAAGGCACCAGTCACCGAGCCAGGAGGACACTGGGGGGCAGGGCCCACCGTGCTCCCTGGCAGACCCAGAAGTGGATTGGAAATGCTTCTGGTTCACTTCGAGGTCTGCTGCCAACCATGCTGGGGACCCCTCCATTCTCCTGGGGGATGCTCCATCTGCCCCACCATCTCAGCATTTACGAGCCGCCTGGTACCTTGAGGTATGTAGGAAAAACATTTAAAGCTGTGTTTATGTCCGTATCATCAAATCTTTCTGAATCGAGTCGAAGGGTTCCAATTCAAGAGAGATTAAATTCAGAGAGATTAAAGGGTCTCCTGATTTGATTCAGATTTGGAGATTCAGCCACCAAATTGGGTCGAATCTCTGCCGAATTAAATCAGTGATACTGCCCTACTGACCAATACTATTTCATTGGTTCTTGACTCACCCTTGTTTGTCTGTATTTATTTGTTGTTTCTTGTCTTACTTTATAAATCATTTGGGGCAGGGACTATCCCTCTGTTCTGCGATTATACAGCACCTGAAACAGTGGGCCCTTTTCCATAGCCAGGGTTTGTAGGTTCTGCGACAAAGCATAGTTCTCACATGAGCATGATCAAACTTAACAGGTGCATTCTTGTATCAGCATTGAGTTATTAGAATGAGTCACTCCTTCCTTCATTGATATACAGCCTCAGTTTTGTGGTGCTTGTGGGGATTTCTGTTTGTTTTTACATTGCAGCTCCGAGGTGTCTTTTTTGGGTTTTGTTTATCTGATCCTATGAGTCCTTCTCCAGTTCTGTGAGCTGGTAGATAATCACCCTGTATGATCTATGAGCAAACCTCTTTTGTTTGTATCTTTTACCCAACTCCACATCCTCTTTACAGAAAACTCCCTCCCTTGGCCTGCACACAAAACACTAATCAGAAAAATCTGGATAAAACACATAAACAAAAGCAGTGTCATAATATGTGGACTTGACCATGCTGCCAAAACAGAAATTCTGAATAAGTCATCTTTGTCAAGATAAGTCTGTTTTTATCCTTATATATAAGACAGGTTACAGGTCAGAATTACACTTCATAGAAATTCTTGCCAGACATAATGATGAATAGACCAGCATCAAACAGACTTGAAGGTCACTGACTATGTATGTACTTCTCCTCTTTTATGAGTTATATTATAGTTTTATAGCTCTAAAAGGAAAAGAGATGTAGCAGAAGCATCAGTAAATAGCTTCAGATTTTGCTCCACTGGCTTGATTCTTTTGTCCTTGATCTTAACTGCTTTGCTCCTAATTGCAATTACTTGTGCTGTGGTTTTCAAGCAATTATGAATCTACTGTAATGCATTCAGATTACTGATTTTTATGACATGCAGAAAATTCATTCACTCTGCCAGCAATTTCATACACTGTGCATGAGCTTGTGACTCATAATTTTGCGTAAATGATTGTACAGTAAAACCTGTGAAACACTAAATCCTTGACAAACATCTTTCTTGAAAATGTTTTCCAGTGTTATTGCTCCTTATAAGGACTCTTTGCAAACAAAGGAGAAAACACGCCCACACAAACATTCAAGTGGAGCTCTCTTATGAAGCTACACAGCAGCTGTTTATATGTTCACCCACACCAGTAAGGTGAGATGCAGAACTGCATCGAAGAGCAGAACCTTGTCAGAAGTTAGAAATAGGCATGAAGAGTCATTCGGTCAGTCTCTCTGCTTTGTTTCATAAATGGCTGTCACTCCATTTCCTTCAAGCAAGGGATCTAATGCACTGGATGCAGCAGAAAAATATGGCCCCAACAGAGCATTCTTATAGGCAATGGCACTTCCTTTCAGCTGCAGGGAGAAATCCCACCACACAGGAGCTAGGCCAAGTCAATCTGTTTTATAAGAAAACTGATTTATAGAGGGTGTCATTTTTAAAATACAAATCCCTGCTTTTAACAACACCTGCCCATCCAGCTGCAAAGCAGTGACAAGTCTCATAAAATAACAGAGTGCATCAAAGAAATTTTTTAAACATTACCAGGGTTACTGAAGCAACAGTACAGCCATGGCAACCACAATAATTCACACCCCTGCAACACATGGAGACCAGTCTGCACTGGAGATGATATTACCCACATACATGTTATCACTGCAGCTAAAATATAATGTCTATAAATCCAGAGCCCAATACTGTACCCAGTGAATACAGTGGAAATTACATAAACAAATTCAGTATGAAGAACGAGGCATGAAATTCTACTGGTTTTCTCATCAGCTAAGAAAAATCCCCACCTCACCCTCCAGTGTCATAGGGCATTTATACACATGCTCTGGGAGTATGTGTGTGTGTGTGGGGGGGGGACACTTTAATTAAAGCGCCCAAAGCATCATGTGTATCAGCATCCCCATGGTGAAAAATGGTGGCAGGGTGCTTTAACTAAAGCTTGCCAAATGAGCTTTAATTAAAGCACCCCCAACATCATTTTTCAGCATGGGGACAGTGATACATGTGATGCTGGAGTGTGATTAATCGAGCCTGCTCCAACATACTGTAATTACAGCATGTCGGAGCAGCCTTGCTGCACATGTATGGTGACCATAATGATTATATAATAGATTTGGCCCTTTTCAAAAACTTTGGAAAAGCTAGCAGCTGCTGTGTGTGCATGACCACATTATTGCTCTTCCCTTGCAGAATCTATAGGCAGTGCACCTGCTAATTAATACTATCATAGTTGTTAATTTCAGCTGTATAGAGAACTTTCATTAAAAGTATTTACATGCATACGACAGGCACCCTTTTCACAAAGAGTATCCCTCTAAAACTGGAGTGAGTGTCTTAAGCAGGGAAACTGATTTCTGTACCAAAATAGAAGCATGGAGACACTATAATGGCTGCCAAGGACTCTGCTTCTCTCCAGGAAGCATTCAGCAGGGGCAGAGTCCAGTTTTAATTCTCTCTCAACTGCTGCCAAATTGTTAGTAGATTTTGGCTGAGTAGCCAAAAGCTGCTGGCAGCTGAGAGAGGGTTAAATTCTTTTTCCTGAAGCAGCCAGGGAGCTGGCTGAGGGTGAGTGAGCTGCTACATGTGGTGAACTTTCATCCATAACTGGAAAAACATCTTTTCCCCCTTCATTCTGCCTTCCCAAAACATTTGGAGGTATGTGAGACTATATGGCAAAAAACTGACATTTTCAAATGGATGTGCATAAGTTTTAGTAAAAGGAGAAGGATGAAGAAATCTCACAGGGGTGGTCAAAATACAGCCCATGGGCCAAATCCGGCCAGCCAGGCCATTCTATCCAGCCCATGGGGCCCCTAAAAAAATTAGGAAATTAATATTTATTTGCTCCCAGCTCCTGTCAAAGATCACAATGTTGTGCTCCAACCCAAGTCTGGATCCGTTGCCCGGTATGCATGAGCCAATACGAATACCAGGTGGTGGAATTTTGAAAGAAAAAGAAGTTTTTATTGCCAGCAATAAAGGTGCAAGGTAGCAAGCACACACATCCCTACTCCTAAGAGTCTTTTATACAGAAATTTTCAAGGGTTAGTAAGCATATTGTTTAGTGATTGGTTACAGGTAGGTGATGCAAGAAGTTCTCTACTGA
>JAGPOW010003316.1:162685459-162711103 GCA_030014935.1 Caiman crocodilus
GCCAAGGAGACACTATCTTACTGGTACCAGGGAGGCACTATCTTACAGATGTCAGGGAGGTGTTTCAGGACAGCTCGTAAATCTTACATTGCAAATCCCATCTTGTCAAATCTTCAAGTCTATAGAACCTCACAACAAGAGACTGGAGCAGTGACCCAGGGGAAGCCACGGCAGTCTCCTGCAACAGCAGGGCCTGCTTAGCCCCACCCTTCCCCAACCAGAAGCCCCTGCATAGCAGAGGTTTCTGGCCTAGGGCTGTGGGGCTGCTCATGCCAGCGCTGGCATAGGAAATTCAGGTAACAGGGGTGGGGAGGCAAGGGAGGACTGCGAGGATCACCCCAGTCCTTGGGGCCAGGCCGGCTCATGCCGAGTCCCATGGTGTGGCCATGCAGCCAGAAGCCATGTGATGCAAAGCGGCCAGTGGGCGAGCAGGAGAATAGGGAAAGCAGCGGTGGGGAGCACAAGGATGGAAGCGAGTGGAGTGCAATGCCTGCGTTGGTGTCCCAGGGCCAGTGCCAGTGGGGCCCAGAGCAGGCCAGCAGGAGCATGGGGCATGGGCTGGAAGGGGTCCATGGATCCAGACTGGACTGCCAGCAGGGAGAGAGGGGAGCTGGCTGACATCTTGGTGGCTTTCAGCCAGCTACAGTGTGCTTTGGCCTCCTGCTCCTTCCTGCCTTGCAAAGCAGAGTGGCCCTTGAAGCACCCCTCGGTGCTGCCAGCATGGTTGTGGTAGCTGTGGGGCTTGGTGGTGGTGGCTGCAGCAGCAGAGGAAGACAACGAGGTGGGCTCAGCTGCCACACTTTCTCCTTGTCACCATGCTCGCGGCGGTGCTCGCGGTGCTGCTAGTGGCAGTAGCCATTGCCGCCATGCTGCTCCTGCCATGCAGTGCTCCGCCTCTCTCTGCGGCTGCCACCACTATCCCCACACCCAGTCCTGCAGCCACCATTGCTGCTATTCCTACCTGCCACAGGAGCCTCAGCCTGCTGCAGGGACAGCATTGAATGCATGTGGCCATGGTGCTCGGGCTCATGGCAGGGGCATGACGGTGGTGGGGGAAGCCCCACTTCATCACCCAGCGGCAGCTGACCACTGCCACAGCAATAAGGCGGAGTGGCCCTTGTAGTGTACCTTGGGGCTGCCAGTGTGGTTGTGGCAGCCACAGCAGAGGAAGAGGATGAGGTGGGATCATCCGCTGCCACCTCTCCTTGTCACCACACTCACAGTACCACTTGCAGGAGCAGCTCCTGCCACCGTGGTGCTCTCACTGTGTCTGGCTGCTGCGCTGTGCCTCTCTGTGCAGTTGCTGGTGCGATGGCAGGCAGCTGCCACCAAGCTGCTACCACTGCACCCGTGCCACGAGGCGGAGCACCAATGCCTCATGGCTGCTTGCACTCAGTGCTGTCCCTGCATCAGGCTGAGGCGCCCATGGTAGCCAGGAACAGCAGCGAGGGCTGCTGCAGGAGTGGCAGCTGCAGGAGTGGGTTTGGGGCCGGTGTTGGCAGCCATGTGGGGAGGTGGAACGCAGCAGCTGGGTGCAGTGAGAACACCATGGCAGTAGTGGCTGCTCCCACGAGTGGCACTGTGAGCACTGCCATGAGTGCAGTGACAAGAAGAAGGCAGCAGTGGCTGAACTTCATCCTCCTCGAGGCTGCTGCCACCAAGCCCCACAGCTGCCACAACCATGCCAGTGGCCCTGAGGGGCACCGCAAGGGCCACTCTGCCTTGCATGGCAGGAAGGAGCAGGAGGCCAAGGTGCACTGCAGCTGTCCCAAAGCCACCAAGCCATCAGCTGGCTTTCCTCTCTCTCTGCTGGCACAGCTCAGCCAAGCTTCATGGACACCTGCCAGCCCACGCCTTGCACTCCTGCTGCCCACCACCAGCACTGGCGCCAGGACACTGTTGCAGGTCACACGCTCCACTCACTTCCATTCCCTGCACTCCCTGTCACTGTTTTCCCCACTTTCCTGTCCACCTGCCAGCCGCTCTGCACCAGGGTTCCCATACCCACACGCACATCCACACATCCCCATTCTCATCTACCCACAGCTCCCCACAAACCCCATACCCATACCCCCCTGGGCACCCCTTCATACTCCACACAATACATGAATAAGACTGCATTTTGAGCTATTATGCCATCACCTCTATATATACAGCACAAAAACACACAAATCAGGACAAAAATATATTTTTTAATTAAATTAATATATTATTATGAGTGTTTTATTTTTAATATACAATTTATTTTTTCCCCATAAGATGGCAAACTCTCTTCCCCAAAAGAGTATTTCCAGGGGGAAGGGGAGAGACTTCTGGTGGCAAAGGTCAGAGGTTAGGGGCAGGACTTCTGGTCCCAAGATGGCAACCAGGGGACAGGGCAACTGTCAAAGGGCAGGGCTACCCATGCGGCTCTCAACAGCTTGCCAAAATTCGGAAAGAAGCCCTCCATCCGAAATAAGTGCCCACCCTGAGATACCAAGACTCTCAAAATCTAAGGCTGCAAGCACATAGTGAGGCTGACCACAGGGAAGTGGGGAAACTTTTGCAGAAGCCCTTAATATAGTTTTTACCACAGTAGTGGATACAGTGATGGTAGCCTGTATTTGAGGCAAGGTATAATTTTGGTGGATTTGGCATGACTGCCCTATAACATGTATTAAAATACTATCCTGGAGAATTGGCCAATGGGCCTATAGCCCAAGATATCCCTGAAGTCAGAGTTCCATGGCTTGCTGGTATTCATTTACCCATGAAAGTAATTGGAAGGAGTAGCTCATGTCTGATATTTACTTTGCCAAACTCTCACTTCCATTCTCTTCCTGGCTTCTGACAGTTCCATCTCACGACACGTCAACTGCTAACCACCTGTTCTAAAGACTCTTTCTCTCTCCCCTTTCTTTTGTGTACAGGAAGACACTGAATCTTACTGCTTCTTCCTCCCCAATCCTTAAGCTTCTAGGGGTTTGTATATTTTCAGGACTAGAGTGTTAGAGGATTGCAGTGAGACCTCTGAACTTCTTTTTCTTATGCAAGAAACACATCAATTGCTAGTGATCACTCCTATATAGGTCTCAAGAAGCATCTTAAAAATGACATTAAATAGACCAAATGGACCAGAATGGCAAGAATGATCAGCTTCAAAGATTTCATCTGCTGAATATGCAGAGAGCCTGCCATCCCTGAAAATAGTATAAATACTTCAGAACTAAAACATGACCTAACAGGGCAGGAAAGTCCCCAGTTTTTTTTAAGGGAAGTACAGTGCAGTACAGTAAATATTTTCCCATCTCTTGCCTTTTGAATAACTTCACAGCACAGATCTCTTCCAGGATGAGATCCTTCTAGCAACTCATAGATTCATAGATGCTAGGGTTGGAAGGGACCTCAACAGATCATCAAGTCCAACCCCCTGCATAGGCAGGAAAGTGTGCCGGGTTCAGATGACCCCAGCCAGATGCCTATCTAACCTCCACTTGACAACCCCAGGGTAGAGGAGAGCACCACCTCCCTTGGGAGCCCATTCCAGACCTTGGCCACTCTAACTGTGAAGCAGTTGACTCATTCAACATTGATTTTGTTTTTCTTTTTACAAGAGGCTAAGATTAGGACAGTTGGGTCTAACATCCTATTTCCCTAAGTTCACTGACCAGGGCTTTCCTGGGCCCAGTATAATATTTCATTCTTTTTTCCCCCCACAGTCTTTTCAGCAGCTGACTAAAGCAAGTTACAAGCTAGTGTACTGAATGTGGAGCTTGGTTTTGGAGTCCTGGGTTTAAAGTCTGACTCTACCTCGGACTTTGTGTCATGTTCCCTAAGTGTTCTGGCCCAGTGGACAACTATCAACATGCAGAATTTCTTGTGACCCACCCACCCTGTGCCTTTTTCACCAGACTTGTAACTAAAAACACTGTAAAGCTGCAAAGTAGACCATGGATCGTTTACCACGGTCTCATGGACCACAGTTTGGGAACTAGTAGATTAACCCAGGAGTTAGGTCAGGGGAACCTTGGAAACTGCAGTTGCCCCTTTTTTATGGGAGGATCTAGGATTTTGAAAAGTGGGGAACAGATGATGCTGTGCATCACATCTAGCACAACACACATTTTTCTCCAGTTAAAGAGAAACTAGAGGCTTTACTAATATGCTCAGGATCTAGCCCTGTGTTACTCAGTTTACGATAGACTTTTACAGTACTGCCTGAATAGCAATGCTGCTCTGCCTCCCAGATGGTTTTAAAGCCTGGGTGGAACAGGAATCAAAAAGGGGGACAGCAGGGGATGCAACAGCATCACCCTTAGATCTGTCCTTTCCCTTCTGATGTAACCCTTTCCCTTTCCCTTTCCCTTTCCAATCAGAGGAGTTCTTCCTCTTGTTGTCTTGGATAACCAATATTCCCTCCTTTTTCCATCTGCTTTCTGCTTTTACCTGTCTGTGTTTCCATTACCTCATGAGTAAACTGCAGAATAATAACATATTACCCACATCCATAGCACTCTATGCGGGGAAACGCAATCGAGTATCAACTATGAATAAGAACTTGTAAATATTAAGGCTGTCTTTGGGAACCACTACAGATAACACATGATCTTGCTGCACCCATTTGTCTCGCACAACATAACAGGTAAATCACTGTGGAGTGTGATGCATTTCCTTTTCTCACTGCCTCTGGCACTATTCTTTCCAGTTATGTATGTGCAGCTTTGATCGCCAGAAAAATCAATAAAGATTCAGTTGTTCTCTAAAAAAAAAGCTAAACATTTAATGTGTTTTCTGTCATCTGGATGCCAGTTATGTACCACTGTTTCAACTCGGTTCATACAAACAATGCTCCATTGAGCAAGCATTTCCTCAGGGAGCGCAAGCATTGAAATAGGTTTATGTTATGTTTCATGCTTACAGGTAGGGTTTTCCAATACTCATTCTTACCATAATTGAAGAAATAATTGCTATTTGATTTCTCATGAAAGAATCATTCCCTCTTTTCTGTCCTTGAAAAAATGAACATTTTCTTTCACAAATAAAACGCTGACCTAAACAGCAGTGCTCCAAAAGCCCGTTCTCTTTTTCTTCATGCTTGCCTCTGACTTCTCTATTCATTGCACAGCATTGGCATTGAACGTTGCAGAGGTGTTCATGATGCAGTCATCCAAGCACAGCAAGAAAATTCAGCAGAGCTATCAGACTATGTGTGGGAGTAATTTGAAGAAGGGAATGTGCATTAAGTACAGACTGAAATGTATGTTTCTGTTTGGTGGTGTACAGAAATATATCTGTGGACAGTATATAAAAATGCATTTCAAGAGACTATGGGAATATTTTTGCTCTCAGATCTTTATGGAGGATCTTGACTTCAGTCCAATATTCTGGTCTTCCAAAGGTCATAAACCTTATTCAAGTTAAATGCTGACATGCCCCTCAAGAAGTCTTGCTGACAAGGAAAGATTTAATGTCCTAAAGATATGTCTGTACCTACTTAGGGATGCTCTTAGGGTTGCCCTCAAAGCAATATGTCATTCGTCTGCAGTGCAGCTTTGGAGCCTCTTCTGTGTATCAGGACTGAGGTGAAATCTCTCCCTAGCCTGGTTTCCCTGCAGTTGATTCAGAAGGTTGGATCCGGCTGGCCACAAGCTCAGGAAGTCTGCAGAATCAAGCCCACAACCGCTTGTTTGTACTTTTTGGCTCTCTTGCATTATACTTCCTGTCTCCACTGCCAAATACAGGAGAAACATGAATGAGCCCACTTGAGCAGGGATGTACTAAGAATCTTCCAGAAAACTACAGCCTAAATCTTGTTTCACCTAAATGCCTCCAAAGTGCTACGTAGGCATCTACATGTGATTTGACTTTTCTGACCATGCTCAGAGGGGATCAACTGTGGCCATTTATTCTTTGGGGCAATCCTATTCCCCCTGGGAAGGCACATAGTTCTAGGTAAGTCACAAAACTGGTCAGAGAAAATCCAAGTAGAGCAGCTGTTTGACATAAGATGAGAGAAGCCCTCCAACATTTTAGCTCAGTGGCCTATTGGTCAAGACATCCTCGTGCAAAAGGGGTCAAAACCTACATCTTTCAGTTCCCAATAGTTAGTGTCCAATACCCAGTGATAGGCTAGGCATTGAAGAGGGAGCTTGGCTCTGGGGCTCAGTAAGATGCTGGTGCCCTGGAAGGGAGGGGCTGTGGTTTCCAGTCCCTCTCCTCATTGCTATCTCACTATGGATGCTGCCAGACCTTCAAAAAGCTGCATAGAAACCAGCTATAAAATTGTTACACATTTGCAGGCATTAACTTTGTAGCTGATTGGCTCTTTTTATAGTTGGATGAACATTTGTATGGCATGATAATTCATTTGCACCTGTAGTCTGTAAGCTTATTATGTGATTAATCAGTTAATTGTGTAATATATGCAACATGTGGCAGGGACCTATTTTATCTCATGATTGACTATCAAACGCAAAATGTGGGGGCATCAATAGGGGCTGGAGCATGTGGTCCATTTGAATCAGTGTTTATCAACTTTTTTTAGACTCACAGCATCTCTCTTTGGACTCAAGGCACCCCTTAGAAATTGCCAGCTCTTTGCCGTCACTCATCTTTTGACTGTGGTAGAATAAAGGAGCCATTCTTCTGTAGCAAAGAACTCAGGAACCACAACAGGTTTTTGACACTGAATTGCTATTTGACATTATGGATTTGTATTCCATAGCACCCCAGCTGAGAATCACTGATGTAGACACTAACTCTGAGCTGAGTGCTGTTTGGTTTAATCCACTGTGCAAGCTGAACTGTCTAAAAAGGCTTGGCATGGAAACATAATATCACAGCCTGCTGGTTTGCCACACCTGCTCCAGGCTGCTTCCCTGTGTAGAAAAGCTCCTGTAATAGCGTGCTGGTGCATAAGCACCTAACCAAATCCTTCCTTTAAGGAATTTGCTTCCCAAGTTCTGAGAGTGAGCCTGTGATGACTCCAAGGAGAACCTGTAGTTAGGGAAAGATAACAGAGGTATCCAAGTAAAGAGGGGAAACCGCAAGGCAATGTGGATAAATTTCAAGTCCTCAGGACACTTTTTTTGAGGCGAGTGGTTCTAGTGGCATATAGTAAAGTTGCTTTTTTAAAATGTCACTCTAAAACCTACTGAATTAAAGCAGCAGGTAAGTTGCCACAGCAGGGTCTTACACCATATTTTCCCTTTTTTTTTTTTTTTTAAATATACTGACTACAAGATGAGCCAGATCCATGGCTGTTATCTATGATAGGAAAGCTTGACTCTTCTTCAACTTAATGTTGAAGGCTATCCCTCACTCTAGCAATCAGTGCTGGAACATATCACCAGGGAAATGAAACCACATGCGGTCCTTTTCCAAGGATCACATAAAGCAACTACAAAAGATGAAGCTTTCAAGCTACAGCCTTGCAGACCCTATATCCAGCAGGATCCCTGACCTTGCTACTTGCATCAGAAATGACCCACCAGACTCTACTAAAAGACATAACACCTCCCAGAGTGCAACAGAATGGAGCACTGTCCAGGTAAATGATGTAATCATCGTCAGCATATACAAACCACCCTCTGTTATGTTGTCCATCACATCCCTGCTTATTTATGACCAGATGACCTTATATACAAGTGATTTCAATCAATCATCAACATTAGGATTGGGGATACATTATCGACAGTATAAATGGAGACAGTCTTTGTCTCTGTGCAAGTCTGAATGATAACCCTCATAGATAACTTGAAAGAGCCACGTACCTTCCACTCTGGATGCTAGAACATTCAGACAAACTGAGTGTGTGTGTGGTGGAAGGGCAACTTAAGTAAAATACCAATAAGAAAAGCTTCTATCATCTCAACACAGACCCTCACTCATCAGGATTGACAATATGATTTTTCAGCTGACACCATCCAGACCAGCACCAAGATGGAAGTTTTGGAAGCTGGATTGGCAGAAATATCAAAGGCTGACCAACAAGAGAGCAAATCAGTTAGACAACCAGTCATAAGCCAACATTGGTCAAGGTTACAATACATTTACAAACTGCCTAATTGAAGTAGCCAAACTCTGGATACCTAGAGGCTACAGAAGTCACTATATTCCATGGTGCAATGAGCAACGTGAACAACTCATTAACATCATCAAGCAGTGCAAGGACCCTGCAACCTTAAAAAGAACTACAGAACAGCTCATTACCACACTGAATAACACGAAAAAGGAGCGATGGCTCACTACCATAGAAGGACTGGATAGGACTCACTTGAATAGACAAGTATGGTGCACTATATCCGCCTTCCAGACAAAGGCACCAAAAACGGCATTGCCTTGTGTCAGCAACTCCATTGCAAAAACAACACGCAACAACAGCAAGTACAGTAACCCAAATAGACAATACACAGAAACAATTCATGGGGGACCTAAACTACCCTGACAGCTGCTGGGAGGACCAATCAGCCAAATCCAACTGTTCACGTAGGTTTTAACATACATGCAAGACCTTCACCTAACTCAGGAGATATACTGTCCTACTAGGAGAAATGCCTTACTGGACTTGGTGTTGGCTATGGGGGAGGACCTGGTAGGGGAGCTACAGATTCATGGTCACCACAGGGATAACGACCACCAATCAATCGAATTCACCATACAGCATAGGATGGGTAAGATAACTAGTAGGGTAGAAGTGCTTGACTTTAGGAAGGCTAACCTCAGTGTGCTTAGGAGTCTAGTCAACGACACAGTGCAGGAGAAGAGTATTGGCGAGATGGGAGTCCAGGAAGGGTGGTTGTTCCTAAAGGAAGCAATTCTTTGGGCACAGAGGGAGACTATCTATCCCAATACAAGGGGGAAAGGAGCCAAAAAACTTCCTTGGATAAACAGGGAAATCCAGGGGAGCCTAAGGGCAAAAAAAGGCAGTGGAAGCAGGGGAAAGCAACCAAGGAGGAGTGTACCTACTTGGCCTGCACTTGCAGGGAGGCGGCTGCCAAATCAACTACAGAGCTGAGGCTGTTAACACAAAGACAACAAAGTCCTTGAAAATAACTCATCCTTGTCCCCTCTTTCAAGGGAACAGGGTCACAGGTAGTATTCTCCTCTGTTCTCCCAGTAAGTAGATGTGGATGTTGACATGAGACCTGCATCCGTGAGATTAAATAGCAGCTACAGAGTTGGTGCTACCAGGCAGGCCTCGGGTTCCTGGATGACCCACACTTTCACGCAAGGGGCATGCTTGGAAGGGAAGGGCTACATTTGTCCCCTAAAGGCAAGCATGTCTTTTCTTCCAGGTTGACTGATCTCATACAGCATGCTTTAAATTAGCTACGCCATGGGATAGGGCCACAGGAGGACATAAGGACACCTCCCAGCCAAGACAGGTGATGTGCATAGGAAGTACCCAGGTAAGTGACAGGGGTCTGGATAGTCCTAAGAATCAGGGGGTGGTGCATGCACCAATACAGGGCCTTAAATGCCTCTATACTAATGCTCATAGTATGGGGAATAACCAGGAGGAGCTCACCCTCTGCATAGCTAGTACAAACCCAGACATAGCAGGGCTCACAGAAACCTGGTGGGATTCATCCCATGATTGGGTGGTAAACATTAGGGGCTACAGACTATACAGGCAGGATAGAACGGGGAGGAAAGGTTGGGGAATGGTGCACTACATCAAAGAGCAATACATGTCCTCAACTAACAGGGTGGCATCAGAGGAAGGGCAGAGTGAAGTGCTCTGGGTCAAAATACAGGGGTGTTGTGGGGAAAGGGACTTAACAGTGGGGGGTCTACTACAGACCACCCAACTAAGGGGAAGAGCTAGACCACGAATTCTCAGGTCAGCTTGCAGAGGCAGTTAAGGCAAAGGATGTAGTCATCATGGGTGATCTAAATTACCTGGACATCTGCTGGGAGGAGCAGTCAGCCACGTCTGACCGCTCACAAAGGTTCCTTGCTGAGATACAGGACCTCTATCTGACCCAGGAGGTGCACAGTCCCACCAGAGGAAATGCCCTGCTGGACCTGCTCCTGGCCACAGGCGATGACCTGGTGAGGAGACTCCAGGTTCTTGACCACCTGGGCAACAGTGATCATCGCCTACTGGAATTCACCATCCAGCACAAGGTGTCAAGGGCCTGCAGCAAAGCAGTAGTCCTTGACTTCAAGAGGGCCTGCTTTAATGAGTTGAGGAGATTGGTAGGTCCTGGTAGGTCCTGGGGCACTGGGGTCCTGGAGGGTAGGGGAACTGGGTGTCCCCAACGAGAGGTCGTTCCTTAAGGATCCTCCAAGCCCAAGGGGTGACAGTCCCAATGAAAATCAAAAGGGGACAAGGGTGCTCAAAAGCTCCGCTAGCTTTCCAAAGGCATTCAGGAACATCTGAAATCCAAAAAGGAGATGTACACCCAGTGGAAGAGAGGGGCTATCACCAAAGAGGAGGATACCTCCATCGCTTAAGCCCATAGGAGAGCTCTTAGGAAAGCTAAGGCAGATATGGAACTAGGGCTTGCATCAAGGACAACAAAAAGTCATTTTTTAAATACATAGGAAGTATGATGAAGGCACTGGGTAATGTGGGGCCCCAGCAGGATACGCTTGGCAATCTGGTGGTTGTACCAGAGGAAAAGGCAGATCTTTAAACAAATTCTTTGCCCCCGTTTTTTTGTGCCTAGACCTGGACTTTTCCACCAGGATTCAGGATGGACTCAGGAGAGACTCCACCAGGCTTAGGATCAGGGAGGACTGAGCAAGGAAACTCCTGAAGGGGCTGGATGTGTTCAGATCAGCAGGTTTAGATGCTTTCCACCCCAGGGTTCTGAGGCAATTGGCAGGGGTTATTGCAGGGCCCCTGGCATGGCTTTATGTGGTGCTCTGGCCAGGTGCCAGAAGACTGGAAGAAGGCCAATGTGGTCCCCATTTTCAAAAAAGGGAAGAGGGAGGACCGGGGCAACTATAGACCTGTTAGTCTAACTTTGATCCTGGGGAAGCTCTATGAGAAAATTATTCAGGAACACATCCGTGAAGGACCAGCAGGAGGGATGATGCTCAGGGGCAACCAGCATGGGTTCTTTAGGAGCAGGTCCTGTCAGACCAATCTGATTGCCTTCTATGATCGGGTCACAAAATCTTCGGACACAGGTGTCACGGTAGACATAGTCTTTCTAGATGTCAGGAAGGCCTTTGACACTGTCTCCCACCCCATTCTCATTAAAAAGCTAGACAACTGTGGCACTGATGCTTACACAGTCAGATGGATCACAAACTGGCTGAGGGGCAGCACCCAGAGAGAGGTGGTGGATAGGTCATATTCGACCTGGAGGGATGTGGGCAGTGGAGTTCCCCATGGCTCAGTCCTCAGGCCCACACTGTTCAATTTTTTTGTTAGTGATTTGGACGAGGGGGTGAAAAGCACTCTGTTCAAATTCACTGATGACACCAAGATTTGGGGTGAGGTGAGCAGGCTAGAAGGAAGGGACAGGCTACAACTAGATCTGGACAGGTTACAGGGGTGGGCTGGTGAGAACAGGATGGGATTCAATACTGACAAGTCCAAGGTACTGCACCTAGGGAGAAAGAACGAGCAGCATACCTATAGTCTGGGGAACTCCTTTCTCATAAGCACAGTGACAGAAAGGGATCTTGGAATCATTACGGATTCCAAAATGAATATGGAGGACATGGTCAGTAAGGCTAACTGCACCTTGTCATGCATCCACAGATGCATCATGAACAGGTTCAAGGAGGTGATCCTCCCTCTCTATGCAATGCTAGTCAGGCCACAATTGGAGTACTGTGTCCAGTTCTGGGCACCATACTTTAGGAGGGATGTGGCTAGCATCAAGAGGGTCCAGAGGAGGGCCACATGCATGATATGGGGACAGCAAGGCAGACCCTACGAGGAGAGGCTATGGGACATGAACCCGTTCAGCCTCCACAAAAGAAGGCTGAGAGGGGACCTGGTAGCCATCTATAAACTTACCGGGGGAAACCAGTGGGGAATGGGAGAGACCCTGGTCCCCTGAGCACATCCTGGAGTAACAAGGAATAATGGCCATAAGTTGTTTGAGAGTAGGTTCAGGCTGGACATTAGAAGGCACTACTTCACAGTCAGGGCAGCTAGGATCTGGAACCAACTTCCAGGAGAAGTGGTGCTGGCTCCTACCTTGGGGGTCTTTAAGAGGAGGCTTGATAATTACCTAGCTGGGGGCATATGAGACCAGTATTCTCTCCTGCCCAGGGCAGGGAGTCAGACTTGATGATCTACTTAGGTCCCTTCTGACCCTACATCTATGAATCTATTCAATGAGTTTTTTGCCTCAGTGTTCCTGAACAGGGATCAAGATAAAAGTGTCCTAATGGGTTCTTAGATGGGCATCAGGGGGACACCAGCCCACCAACTGTTGACATTGACTTGGTGCAGAGTCATTTGGATGGACTGGATGTGTTTAAGTCAGTAGGCCCAGATGAGCTGCATTCGAGGGTACTGAAGGAATTGGCCAGTGTCATAGCAGAACCACTGGCACGGCTGTGTGAGTGCTCGTGGTGCTCGGGACAGGTCCTGGAGGACTGGAAAAGGCCCAAAGGGGAGGAAAGAGTATCTGACTAATTATAGGCCAGTCAGTCTCACCTCCATCCTTGGAAAGGCCTTTGAAAAGATTATGAAGGATCATATTTGTGGGAGTCCAGTGGGAAAAATAATGCAGCAAGGCAACTGGCATGGATTTATAGCAGGTAGATCATGCCTGACCAATCTGGTTTCATTGTATGACAAGGTCATAAAATGCTTAGACACAGGAGTAGAGGTGGATGTCATTTTCTTGGACTTTAGCAAAGCCATCCTGTTCTCATAAATAAATTAAGAGGCTGTGAAATAGATGTTTACATGGTCTGGTGGGTGGCAAATTGGCTTAGCGGTTGCACCCAGAGAGTGGTAGTAGACGGGTCAGTGTTGACCTGAAAGGATGTGGGTAGTGGGGTCCCACAGGGTTCACTTGGACCTGTACTCTTCAATATCCTCATCAGTGACTTGGATATTGGTGTAATGTGTACTCTGTCCAAATTTGTGGGCAATACTAAATTGTGGGGTGAAGCGCACTCTCTGGAGGGTAGGGAACGATTGCAGGCAGACCTGGACAGGTTAGAAAAGTGGGCAGTACACAATAGGGTGCAGTACAACAAGGACAAGTGCAGAATGCTGCACCCAGGGTGCAAAAATATCTAGCATACCTACTGGCTTGGAAGTAACCCTCTCAGCAGCACAGAAGCAAAAAGGGATCTCAGAGTCATAGTGGACTCCAAGATGAACATGAGTCGTCAATGTGACAAAATCATCAGCAAAGCTAACTGTACTTTATCATGCATCAGCAGATGCATGACAAATTAGATCTAAGGAGGTGATACTTCCCCTTTATGTGGCATTGGTCAGACCACAGTTGGTCCAGTTTTGGGCGCCGTACTTCAAGAAGGATGTTGATATACTCAAGAGGGTCCAGAGGAGAGGTACTCATATGGTTAGCGGCTTATAGGACAAGCCATATGAGGAGAGACTGAAGGACCTGGACCTCTTCAGCCTCTGCAAGAGAGGGCAGAGAGATGATCTTGTGGCTGCCTACAAATTCATTATGGGGATGCAGCAAGGGATCAGAGATGCTCTGTTCACCAGGGCACTTCTTGGGATAGTGAGGAACAATGGTCACAAACTGACAAAGTGCAGATTTAGGCTGGACATCAGGAAGAACTTCTTCACAGTGTGCGTGGCCAGAATTTGGAATGGGCTCCCAAAGGAGGTGGTGCTCTTCAGGACCTTGGGGGTCTTTAAGAGAAGGCTGGATAGGCATCTGGCTGGGATCATCTGACCCCAGCACTCTTTCCTGCCTGGGCAGGGGGTCAGACTCAATGATCTGTTGAGGTCCCTTCCGACACTAGCATCTATGAATTAGACATCTGATTCGCACACAACTTAAATCACTCACCACCAATCTTAGTTTAACTAAGGTGCTCCCTATGTCTGACAATGAGTCTGACACAGCTATTAAAGTGATTAAGACTGGCAAGGCTGCTGGATTAGGTGAGAGATGTCCAGAATTTGTTATCAAGCTCAGAACCACAAATGAAAAAATGTCTGAAAAAAATTCATGTATAAATGCCTTGAAAGTAACAGACTTCTAAAAATTTAGAGAAAAGCTGACATCACTGCTATCCTGAAACCCAGTAAAACACCAGATGATCCAAAGAGCTACCAACCTATCTTGCTACTCTGCATTACATACAACCTCATGGAGCACATAATCCTGAAGAGAATAGAGAACATAAATGATTCCCCATGTCGCAAAAGAACAAACTGGCTTTCAGAAAAATCAATGTAGGACTGACCTAATTAAATTACTTGTGTCCAAAATAGAAGATGGATTTGAAATGAGGCAGAAAACAGGTGCAGTAGTTATTGAACTTATAGCCATCTATGTTGCTGTATGGCATCAAGGCCTCAAATATAAACTGCATTCCATGATACTTGATTGCAAGTTATGCATTTTCATCATGAATACGATCTCCAGTGGATCATTCAAACTCAAGACCAGCCAAGGAGAAAAAAAAACAGTGTCCAGACCCTGAAGAATAGATTTTCCCAAGGGTCGGTGCTAGCACCAATACTTTTCAATATATATAACTCAGACTTCCTGCATACAAGATCTAAGTGATACATGTACACTGATTATGTCGCCATAGTAGCCCAAAGAATAGACAGAACTGGAAAAGACACTGAGTCCTGACATGGAACTCATTGCTGACTATCTCTACAAGTTGAGTATCAATAAATCAGTATCATCACTCTTCCACATGGACAATGGTCAAACCACAAGCACATTGAATATCAGAGTAGGCAACCACATGGTTCTCCATGAGCATACCCCAACCTATGTAGATGTCACATTAGATTGTTCCTTCACCTATAAACACCACATTCAGAGGTCAGAGATTGTGGATGCTGAACCAAACATATAGGCAGCAACAGAGTGGGCTGATCATTGGGAAAGGTCAAATCTACTACAACATTTTATGCCAACGCTAAATGAGCCCCCCATTGGGCACAACCTTGAAAGAAAATCATGGGTCAAGCTGAACAGGTGGAGATTTGGATATAGACACTTCGAAACAATACTTCATAAGATCTTGGACAATTCCCTGTCTGAATGCAGCATCCACCAAACAGTATAGCAGTTAATCTCAGTTGTATCCAGTTCTGGGCACTACACTTGAACAAGGACATGGACAGGCTTGAGAGTCCAAAAAAGAACCACCCATATGATCAGAGTCTTAAAAGGCAAGCCATATGAGGAAGGGCGGAGGGATCTGGGACTCTTCAGCCTGAGGAAAAGAAGGCTGAGAGAGAACCTGGTAGCAGCTTACTGCTACGCTAGGGGAGTACATCAAGGGCTTGGTGAGCAACTGCTCACCAGGGCACCCGAGGGGAAAACCAGAGTAGTGGCCACAAACTCCTGGAAGATAGATTCAGGCTCAACGTTAGGAGAAACTTCTTCACAGTCAGGGTGTCCAGACAGTGGAACAAGCTCCTTCCAGAGGTGGTGCAATCACCTACCCTGGAAATCTTCAAGAGGAGATTAGACAGTCATCTTGCTGGGGTCACCTGACCCCCAGTTATCTTTCCTACTTGGATCACCTAAAAGAGCCAATGATTTTCTGAGGTCCCTTCCAGCCTTACAATCTATGAATGAATCTATGACTCAAAACCTGCAATCTCTACAAATGCCCAGACGGTGTAGATGACATCCATGTATTGAGCGATAATACCAGCCAGTGGCTCATAGATTTGGAAGTCGATATTGGATGTCATACAAAAGAAGAGCTTCCATGTGGTGAGGTGTTATTACAGGAGAAGCAGGCATGAAGCCCTAATTTTCTGTGTGCTCCAGGTTGGTTTTACTTTTTCCATAGCCAATCCCTGGCAGTAACTCAGATTAAAGGTCAAGAATTCTCATATGATGCCTTACAAATGGTTTCCTGAGTCATGAGTGCCAACAGAACAGATTGCTACTGTCATCTTTGATATGCATTGTGGCCCATAGAATCCTCCTCCCAGAGTGCAAACCTTCATCTTGGGATGAGTGGCTTTCTTCTTGCCTTAAGATGGAGAACTACATGCTGAAACCCAAAGCCTGGAAGAAATTGGTTTGGATTATCAAATTTATGCAGCCAACTTTCAGATGGAGAGAGTGGCCTGCTTTCAGTTCAGTCTTATTCATTGCTTCTGTGCAGGGGGTAAACCAAGGAAAGGATCTCTTTATACTGTAACAGAGCACAGCTACACGAGATGCTGGCTGCACAGTAGCCTGATACTAATGCGCAGCTGCGTTGCATGACATAAATGGTGCCAAGATATTACTGAACAATAGTACTAGGCTTCTGTGCAATAGTGTCATTTAAAAGGTGTTTGCTGGCATTACTGCACAGTAATTCTGGTTACAGCACATTAACTTAGTACTTGCTTATACAAATACTAAATAAATGCTCAGTATCCACTGTGCAGTAGCGTCTCATGTAGACGTTCCCACAGACTATTACATTGAGTTTTAACTGCATTTTCAGGTTCCCACAAAACTAAGTTCCAATAAGTGCTATTTTAATATTATTTGTTGTGTAGTATGGGACTCTACACTTTCTCAGCTCATGGGTCACAACCCAAAAATGGGTTGCAAAAATATATATATGAAAGGGATGCAGACAAACTTTAAAAATGGATTCTCCTTTAAAGAAGAAAAATGTGGGAAACCATGGCTTTTCCTTTGCAGGCTGGCAAAGGGCTCTTGGGGCTGCTTGGCCCCCTCCACCTTTCCCCTACACACCCACCCCCTGTCCCATAAACTGGGGAGTTAGGGCCTTGGGGCAGGGAGCAACAGGTCAGGAGGGAGGGGCACTGGGTTGGAACTGGTTATCAACGTTTCCAGATGGGTCTTGGTACAAAAAAGGTTGACAACCTCTGCTGTATGGGGAATGAGGATCACACTTAACATCAAGGCAGAACATTCTCCAATGTGGCTGCCATATTTGACAAGAAAAGAGTGCTCTCCAGTGCCCTCCATCATATGCCCTCCAGTCATAGTTGTCTTGTGCAATCTTTATCATCCAAGAAGATTCTCTTTCCACCACGTAGGACAGATTAAGTGAATTTTTATTCCTCTGGTGCTTCAGCTCAGCATCCCAGATGTGCTGGCTCTCACAGGGTGCATCCACACATGCATGCATGTGCGCTTGCAGCAGCTCAAATAGAAGTGGTGCAAATTTGAGCCGGGGCTTTTTGCTTCAATGCATGTGCTCGGACATGCACTTTGTTGTGGAGCAAATTGTGCCACTTGGGGCAAAATAACCTTGCCTTGCTCCTCCTGGATCTTCAACTAGGTGGTGCTAGAGCCCAGAGCCAGCACCTGTTCTGTCCCCAGCAGTATAAGAAGCTGCCTTTCCGAGCCCCAGCAGCATAAAAAGCCACCCTGGCAAGTAGCTTAGGGCTACTACTTGTCAGGAGCTTCTGGGGCCCAATCAGCTGGTACCTGGAGATACTACCCCTTGTGCCAGCTAGACTGCTGAACCAGCCCTGAGAGTTCCCTGCACCCTCTATCCACTGCAGCAGTCTGGCAGTGAGGGCTGCTGCCTGGCTGTGGACTGCTATGTACTTGCCAGACTCAGATAGGGACTGCACAGCCAGTAGAGGCATCTGCCTTTCTGAGCCAGCTGCCAGTGGACTGCGGTTGCAGGGTTAGCCTTTGCGTGGCACTATTGCCATTTGTGCCCCCTGCCCGGCCATCTGGGCAGCTATCACCTGGAAAATGTTTTGGGTGTGGTGGCCTGCTTTGAACTGTCAAAGCATGTCCTTCTGGCCCCATTTGTCCAGGATGTCAGCCACAGCCAGCTAGGTCCAAGATGCCAGCTCTGAGCAAGCAGGGTCCTGCCACTGCCCTCCCTAACAGGAATTTTGGTGTTCCCTATTAGAAAACTGAAAAATCCCTGATAAAAAAAATCCCAAAGTCACTCTGTAAAATACACCTAAATCCATGTTCCTCCACAAGCAAAACAAAAGACCACTATAAAGACAGGGAGCAAAACAGAGACAGTGATCAGTTGGACAATGTTTTCTTGAGATATCTTACAGTGTTAAAGCAAGTCTCTTATCATAATAAAGTGAACTCTAAATACATATTCCATGAATTCATGAATACATGTTTTGCTGCACTCCCACAGGGTGATGGCCTCCACACAAGAGGTTTGGTTTCCCAGCAGGGGCTTCAGCCCTCTCACAAGGGGTACCGGCCCCCAACAGGGGGTTCAACCCTCACACAAGGGGTATGGACCACACAAGGGATATGGCCCCTCAACAGGGGGGTCAGCCTCCCAACAGGGGCCAAATGGCCCCCACAGGGGCTACCACCCCCCTTGCAAGGCCCATATGCCCCACCCCAGCCCCCCAATCGCTGCCCCACCTGGACCCATCCCCCACCAGTTGCTGCAGAGCCCCCAATGGCTTCCCCATGCATCCTTACCCCCCCAGTGTGCACCCCCAGGCTCCCATGGCTACCCCCACATCCCCAGGCACCATCACGTAAAAAAAACTCAGGAAAAAACTCAGAAAAAAATGAGGGAATAAAAGCCTCTGCTTACCTTAGAAGGAGGGATGGGGAGATGTGGCAGAGCACTGTTTGTGCCTTCCACTTTAAGAGCCTGGAGCTGGCAGCTTCTAGGTGCCTGATGAGGGCAGCCATTTTGAAGCTGGGGCTGTCCATATAAACAGGGCAGTTTTGATGCTGGAGCCCAGGCCTTGCCTTGTTAGAGGGCTACTGGTATCAGCTGGGGGTAAGGGAGGAGCTTTATGGGATAGTCAGGAGTTTCCTGGTCCTGAGTATGACCTAAAACTGCACCCTGCCAGGAGTAGGGGGCCTGGTGGCGCTCTTACTGGTGTGGGAGCCCCCAGGAAATGCCAGGCCAGTTACCACCCTGGTGAAAGGTGGGTTGGGGCACCTTAACACCTAGCCTCCACAACTGGGTGGGTTCTCCACATTGCAGGGTCTGGAGGGTGGAGCACCAGAGAAAGAGAGTGAGGCCATAGACTCACGCCTGTCTGGACTTCCCCTGACTGGTCAGTGGTAGGGCTAGGACTGGAAGGGTTGAAGGGCCAGGGACCCACCATGAGGGATACCCAAGAGCTGAGGGCCTGGGGTTCTGCCTAGCCTGGAAGTGTACCAGGGCTAGTGAGCCAGAGGTCCTGGAGGACCACACCTGAAGGGGAAGCAGTTTAGGGAGCTATGCTGCCCAGGATGAAGGTGGATGAGGTTGCCTGATTGGAGGGATTATAGAGATTCAAACTGGAGGATTTTGGGGGGCACAGTGAGGGCAGTGATTGTAGGAATATCTGGATGCCATCTGCGAGGCTTGGGCTGCAGTGTAGGGAAGGAATGAAGCCGCAGACTGCACCCCCTGGCATTGGGGCAAGAAATGGGCAGATTCTCACTTAATTGACTTCTATTAATCAATTACCAACAAGGTGTGGTGGGCAAGAAGTGGATGTTTAGCTTGGAAACAGGTGAGTGGGCCACAGTGAGATTGGCCCTGAGAAGGCCCCTGTTACAGGGGGCTCTAGGGCCTACTGGCAGAGCCCCCTGAGGCAGCACAGAGCAGTGGAGGGGCAGCAGGGCCTGGGCTGGGGCTGTCGCCCTGCTCTGCACTGTGCAGGCAGGGCCCCAGTCAGCCAGATACAGCCAGACTACAGGCAAGTGCTGGGATGGGTTGTTTTTTTTTGGTGGGGGGAGGGTGTTTGTGGGGGGGGGGTTAACTATGGGGTGAGGGGGGCAGGGATTGGGTGGCTTATGGGGATGGCACCAGCCAGGGCAGGGGTCAGGGGCCTCAGGAGGCTAGCAGGGGGAGGGCCTGGCTGCAGTAGGGGTTGCGGGGGTTAGGGGCAAGCCCCGGTAAGGGTCAGGGGCCAGCCCTGGTAGGAGGGGGGCTGGCAGGTGGGGCAGTCTCAGCAGGGGTTGTGGGGGGGAGGGGCTAGCTACAGCAGGGGTTGGGGGGCTGGGGGAGTGGGGGGGCCACCAGGGGTCCCTCCCATGGTCCCCTCCTCCAGCCCCCTGTCCCCTTGCTCTCCAGCACTGGAGCCCTGGTGCAGAAATACATGGCCTGGCTAGCCAAGTGTTTCAGCACCAGGGCAAGGGCCAGCCATAGAGACACTCTGGCAGGCAGAGCATCTCCTTGGAGGACCCAGCCTCTGGTTGCCCCATTCTCTTAAACATCAGACTTGCAGTGCAGGGAACATTTTTTATTCCTGCATGTGCCTGTTGTCCCACCTCAAAGGTTTGAAGCAAGGCAAGCGGCACATGTGCTCATGTGGACGTGCCCACAGAGGGCTATACCTGAATAAGTTGCCTAGCACCACACTGTCCTGTTTTATGTAAGCTACTCACAGTTACATGAGTCAGTTTCCCCTGTATTTAATTGAGCGCTTCAGGCTGTTCTCAATACTTTTGCAAGATCTACCATATTTTTGTTTGTCAGAGGCCAACTTGCCATAACTTTCTTTGGTAAGCAGTCCTCTGGTATCCCCAACATACACATGATTGGACCAACATAGCTGTGCTTCAGTAATCATGGTATGAATGCCAGTTGCATCTAATCTTATTACTAGGGATCTGGATTTTCTGTTTCTCACAGAAAAACATGGATTTTCTCCTTTAATGGAGAAAAACCCAGAGAAGTACAGGTTTCCCCTCACAGACTCACAAAGTTCCAGCCTGCAAGGGGCTGCTTGGAGTTGGAGGGAGTGGGATGAAGGCAATCAGGGGCAGGGGGCATGTGCATGCATGTGCGCACACATGCATGTGGCTGGTAGTGCTGCCAAGCAGTGTGGTGGAAGGCAGCTCCCTGCAGATAAGTCTGTGGGGTAGGAGGGCATAGGCCACACATGGGGGGTAGGGGCATAGGTAATATAGGAGGAATGGGGGGGCAAAAGTGATGCATGGCAGGGCATGTGCCTTCCCAGACTTTTAGGCCCACAGCAGTATACAGGGCTGCAGCCTGGCTGGACCAGTACTGAGCAGAAGCTGCCTCCATGGCCCAAAGGACAGGACCTGGCATGGGAGGGAGGAGTGGGGCAGGGAAGCTCAGTGCTGCTGCTTCCAGGAATACTGTGCTGCCAAGACTGTCAAGGTCAGGCCTGGCAGCAGCAGGGGGTCACAACTCCTTGCTGCCACCATTGCTGCAGCACCTCACCTTGGCAACCATGGCAGCATGGCTGGTGTAGGGCTCCTGGTGGCAGCAGCAGTGAGTTATGTCCCCTGGTTCTGCTGAGTGGGCAGGGGGCACCTCGCCATGGTGGCATGGTGCTCCTTCCCATGCTGGAACCCACCGAGTCATGGAGGTGGCTCCTGTCTGGCTTCAAACC
Source organism: Caiman crocodilus (assembly GCA_030014935.1). Lineage (NCBI taxonomy): Eukaryota > Metazoa > Chordata > Crocodylia > Alligatoridae > Caiman > Caiman crocodilus. The sequence goes on from JAGPOW010003316.1 coordinate 162,706,884, forward strand.
CCCGTCCTCCACACAGCCTCCATTCTTTACATGGCTCTCTCTGACTTGACTAAGGCCTTTAATTCAAGCTACAAAGAGGGCCCATGGATGAACTTGATGAGGTTTTGGTGCCACTAAAATTTGTTATCATCATTGGGCTTCATGATGACACAACAGTAACCATTCTAAGCAATGGCTCAGAAATGGCCCCCTCTGCCATTTAGAAGTAGAGTGAAGCAAGAGAGCTTGATTGCACCAATACTCTTTTTCCATCTACATCACAGCTATTCCATATCTCACTGCTGATAGACTCCCATCTGGAGTCAGCATCCAGTATTGCATGAACAGGAATCTCTTTAATAAAGACTATACTTTCAGGGATCATTTCTTTAACTGGTTACATTCCAAGGCAAAGCATTGACAAGGCATCAACCAATTTGAGTAAACTTGCCTCGCTATGGAGGTGAATAGGTGAGAGAGACACAAGGTAAAAGCTGTGACCCAACTAAAAATACTCCTTTCTGGAACTGTATGCCATGTCTGCAGTTGAATATGCAGATCTCAGACTCTTCAGTCATCTCTCACTCGGCAATGGCTACTTCACTGTCTACTGGAGGACTGTGATCCATGTATCGAGGAACTACTACTGCCACCACCAGTGCTTCAGTAATCATGGCATGAATTCCAGTCATCTCTGCCCACTGGAAAAATTCCATGTAGGAATATAATCTTGCCATCTCACTTCCCTAATTTTTCAGAGCTAGTTTAGTGGAAATAATCCAATCTCTGGATATAGCAGCTGTAGTTTGCTCATGTCTCACAAGTATAAAGCTTAGTATATTTTCAGTTTGGCTTGAAGTGTGATTCTCTATTAGCTTTAAAGCTGAAGTGTAGCTCTCCAAATGCCATGCTGCTTTTGGCATTTCTTTCTGTATTGATCATGGCATCACATGCAACAATAATTTCAAAATGAAGTTCCTGCTCAGCAATTATGACTTTTGGCAATGTATGAAGGTTTTCAGGAGCAGACTGAGGAAGGAGGTAGGTCTTTTTAAGCTGATGACTAGCCCGAAAAACAAATTTGTATTTGCAAAGCAATCCAGCCATGGTTTGTGTATCTTGCTATGAACAAGTGCCTACAGTATAGTCATCAGAGAATACACATTTATGAACACATTTTTCAAAGACTTCAGTCTTCACTTGAGGTCATCTCAAATTAAACAGACTTCCATCATTCTGAAATTTGTTCTTGATTCCACTGCCTGAAATACAACCACCAGAACAGCAGCAAATATAATGCTGGGTAGGATGTCTTCAAGAATATATCTGGCTTGATCAATGCCACTTGCTATGAAAAGAAATACATCCACTCTCCAGCTACCTTGCCACCATGCTATCATGTAACTGCTTCAGCTTGGTAATAATAGTGGCCACATACTATGGTCAAAAAAGCAAGTAAGGAAAGGAAGTAAGACTGGAAGGGATCTCATGACATCATCTTATCTGCCGATGTCCTTAGACCAACACAGCTACAACCAACAAGACTAAATAGCTCTTGAAAATTTGCAGGGATAGAAATCCCACAACTGCTCTAGGTAGCCTGTTCTATGTTCAACCACCCACATAGTCAGAAAGTTCTTCCTAATCTCCAGCCTAAATTTCTTCTGCTGAAGTTTGAGGCCATTGCTCCTAATCTTGTCCCTATGGCCATAGATAATAGTTTTATTTTTAATTGCCCATCAGATACTTGAAGATTTATCAAACTACTCTCCTGTCTTCTCTTCTTCAGATTAAATAATCCCAGTTCTTTCAATATTTCATCATAAATCTTGTGTTGAAGGTGCCTAATAATTTTTGTTGCTCTCTGTTAAACTCCTTCTAATCTATCTTCCTTAATGGCATATTGTTGCTGCAGGCAGCAAGCAAGCAATTTAGGCAGCCCTAAAAAGAAGCCTATTGAAGGCAGAGTGCTTATTCATAGAAAAAGTTGTCACTAATACAGAAGTGGAATACACTTTTAGAACTAAAAAATACTGCATCCCACCTAAGCTTTCTCACATCTCATATATTTTTTTAAGCAGAAGGTAAAATAACAAGACATGCAGCAAACAACATAACCAAGTTAACCAGCTTAACTCATTTCCCATATCTCCATCTCAAAGGCTCCAATTCTTTTCCACCTATTCCCCAGAAAATTCCATGTCTAAGTACTACTCTGTGTCCCATCAACTGAGTAAGGACTCAGAAAACATAACCTGTAGCTCTTGGATATAGCTTTTCACCAATAACTCTCAGAGATCTTTACAAAGAAGGTCAGTATCCCTTATCCCATTTTATGGATAAGGGAAAAAGAGGTGAAATAACTTATCTAAGGTTGCCCAGCTAGCCAGTGGCAGAGGCTGGATCTCCCGAGTCAGTCAAGTGGTTTACCCACAAGGCGCCAACATCTGATGTTAATTTTTCCTAGGAAAATTGTAAGAAATAGAATGTGACAGCTGGAGGAGGAATGTGCTGGAGAATAAAATGTGACAGGTAGACCAAGTCTGCTACCATACCACTTCAGACCAAAAGTGTCCAACACCAGCGAGTGCATGCTTGTGATTGGCTTACGTTAAATTATGCATACGTGTCGGTCGGCATTTGGTTCGCTGACCAAATAAGAGGCTTGGGTGATGCCCGCCCAAACCGGAGGAGAGCTGGGACACGCATGAGGAGAGATCCTGCGTGCGTTTCCAAGCCACGAAGAACGCCTGATCAACCGACAACGACTCCCCGCCGGATTCATGTGACACCCCATACCCTGCATGAGTGTAAGCTTCTGTGTGCCTGAGTTCCTGTTTAAGTTTGTAACTTCAAGGAATGTGCCTACAGCCTAAGAACTGTAAGTAAAGGGGTTTTTTTGCTTCCAGCAACCTGTGTGTCTAGCGCCTCAATTCCACTCCTTCAGCAGCCCCATTCTGCCAGTGTTTCTCGGCCCCCACATGGCATCACAAACAGGATTGTCAGTATACCAGGAAGATGTGATGAAGCTGGAATTAGTTGAGGGTTGTCCCTGGCGTGGTGGAAAACGCCACGTGCTAGATGCCACGGAATTGGAAGTGCACATCGCTTACCATCAAGTGCGTGGAACGGGTGGAAGAGTTGTGAGCGGTTGCCTTTCGCTCGAGGGAGGAGGGGACCCAGTAAAAGAGTGGGAAGTGAGCCTCCACCCGAAAGCCTTCGGATGTGTGATGGGGAGCGAGCGGGTTCGGTTTAAACCCCGGGAGCAAAGGGGCAGTGAGTCTTCAGTCAAGCAGAAGCCGAGCAATGAAGATGCAGCTCTCAGTCAGGAGTTCACTCTCTGTATGCGCTGTGTGTGGGAGAGCAAAGGACCAGTGCTGATAGATGTAGACACACTGTTGCCGGAGACGGGGCAGCCAAAGCTTTCGGAGCTCCACGGAGAAGCGGAGGAAAGCCACTTCATATCTGAAGGGACCGGCATGGTATTAGAGAAGGGGAGAATGCTGCGAGTAATGTTCAGCACAGTCACAACCCTTATTCGGGAAAGGACTGAGTTGGAAGCCCGATTGCACGCCGTACATGCAGTTAAGCAGGTTACAGCTGTGGAGAGCTGGAGTCCCCCATCATCGCAAGATGGCGGCGAGATGGAAGGGGGCTGCCACGGAAGGGTCAAGAAGGAGGGCGGAGTTCCCCACGGCAGGGCGGAAGTAGCGACTCCACCCCAGAAATACTGCCACGGATGGGTAAAAGAAAAAGGAGGCGCTAACGGCGGGGCGGAAGTAGCGACTCCACCTCGAGGCATTCCCACGGGCCTATCCCTGGGCCATAACCAGGAGCCAATGAAAAGCATTCTGCAACTGAGTCTTTCATCAGATGCAGCGACAGCTTGAGCAGCCACGCACCCTGTGGCAACGGAGAGTCAAGTGATGAGTGCGGCCTGCACTACTGCCAGCACCTATCACACCAGGACCTGGACTGAGATTCAGGCCTTGTGTAAAAGGTCTAGAATAAGAACAGCAGAGACCTTAGCTATGTGGATCAGACATCTGGTTATGGAGTTCAGATCCGATTTTGTGGATCAGAATGAGGCAAGCTCTTTAGTTAGACGAGCCTCGTGGAGCGGAGGACATGCTGCTGATGTTGGCATGGTGAGGTACAATTTTTACTGGCCAATCTTGCTTCCAGCACTTGTTGCAGGTCAAGCCAGCCAGAAAGCCTATGCGTGGCATGAAGGAGGACCA
>JAGPOW010003316.1:162720303-162788026 GCA_030014935.1 Caiman crocodilus
CACTACTTCACAGTTAGGGTGGCTAGGATTTGGAACCAGCTTCCTAGGGAAGTTGTTCTTGCTCCTACCTTGGGTGTCTTCAAGAGTAGATTAGATAGTGACCCCAGCACTTGTTCCTGCCATTGGCAGGGGGTCAGACTAGATGGCCTGCTCTAGGCCCTTTCTGACCCTAGTTACTATGAAACTATAATATTCTGTGGATATTATCAACCAACTATCTATTCATAAGGAACCCTGTTTGGTCTATATTAATATATTTAGGGAGTGTTTTTAGTCAATTTGCTAAACCTGTTGGAAAAAAGTTGTGTCTTAGTTTAACAAAGATATAGAATTATATGAGGCACAAGTATATAGATCCTTACTTGGTTTTGGTAAGGATGTACTTTTCTCCAGGTATCAGAAGTCTTTTTCTCTTTCAGTATTACATTAACAAAATATGATAATGGATACATTAATACTGCTTTAAAAATTGTTAAAACTCTGGAGGGAATCCATCTAGGCCTGGAGATATATCATTTCTGAGAGACTTCATAGAATCATAGAAGTAGGGTCAGAAGGGACCTTGTAGATCTTCAAGTCCGACCCCCTGCCTGGGCAGGAGGAAAACTGGGTTCAAGTGACTCCAGCCAGGTAGGCATTGAGCCGCTTCTTAAAGACCCCCAGGGTAGGAGCCAGCACCACTTCCCTTGGAAGTTGGTTCAAGATCCCAGCCGCCCTGACTGTGAAGTAGTTCTTACGACTGTCTAATCTAAACCTACTCTCCAACAACTTGTGGCCGTTATTCCTTGTTATCCCGGGGGCGCTAGGAGAAACAAGTTCTCCCCCAAACCCTTCTGGTCCCCCCTAGTGAGTTTACAGACAGCCACAAGGTCCCCCCTCAGCCTTCTCTTGTGAAGGCTGAACAGATTCAGGTCTCGTAGCCTCTCATTGTAGGGTCTGCCCTGCTGCCTCCTGATCATGCGAGTGGTCCTCCTCTGGACCCTCTCACTGTTGTCCACATCCCTCTTGAAGTGGGGTGCCCAGAACTGGACACAGTACTCCAGCTGTAGCCTGACCAGTGTCGCATAGAGGGGGAGGATCACCTCCTTGGACCTACTTGAGATGCACCTGTGGATGCACGTTAGTCCTGCCGATCATGACCTTGCATTGTTGGCCCATGTTCATCTTGGAGTCAGTGATGACTCCAAGATCCCTTTCTGCCTCCATGCTCTCATGAAGAGAGTTTCCCATCTTATAAGTGTGCTGCTCGTTACTACTGCCCAAGTGCAGCACCCTGCACTTGTCCATATTGAAACTCATCCTGTTTTTGTTAGCCTATCCTTGCAACCTATCCAGGTCTTTCTGCAGTCTTTCCCTCCCTACTAGTGTGCCTACCTCACCCTAAATTTTGTTATCATCAGCAAATTTGAACAGGTTGCTTTTCACCCTGTCGTCCAAATCGCTAATAAAGAAATTGAACAGTGTGAGCCCAAGGACTGAGCCCTGGGGGACTCCACTACCCACTTCCCCCCAGGTCGAATATGACCCGTCCACCACCACCCTCTGAGTATGACCCTTCAGCCAATTTGCAGTCCATCTGACTGAGTAGGCATTGATGCCACAGTCGCCTACTTTTTTAATGAGGATGAGGTGGTCGACTGTATCAAAGGCCTTGCTGAAGTCCAGAAAGACTACATCCATGGCGACACCTGCATCCAATCCTTTTTGTGACCTGATCATAAAAGGCAATTAGGTTGGTCTGACATGACCTGCCCGTAATGAAACCGTGCCGGTAGCCCTTGAGCATCATCCCCGATGCTGGCCCATCACAGATGTGCTCCTTGATGATCTTCTCAAAGAGTTTCCCCAGGATTGAGGTAAGACTGAAGGGCCTATAGTTGTCCGAGTCCTTCCTCCTCCCTTTCTTAAAGATGGGGACCATATTGGCTATCCTCCAATCATCTGGCACCTGGCCTAAGCACCACAAGCCCTTGTAAAGCCGTGCCAAGGGCCCAGCAATAACCCCTGCTAGCTCCCTCAACACCCTGGGGTGGAGAGCATCTGGACCTGCTGACTTGAACACATCCAGCCCCTCCACAAGCACTCTAACCCGGTCTTCCTCAACCTTAGGTCTTGAGGCATTCCCCTCGAGTCTGTCTTGAAACACGGTGGGGGAGTCCCGGTCCCTGCACAAGAAAGCGGAGGTGAAGAATTTGTTAAAGAGATCTGCCTTCTCCTCTGGTGCAACCACCAGATTGCTCAGCGCATCTTGCAGGGGCCCTACATTTCCCAGTGCCTTCTTCATCCTCCCTATATATTTGAAAAAGGACTTTTTAATATCTTTGATCTTGGTCACTAGTCCTACCTCTATGTCTGCCTTAGCTTTCCTAACAGCCCCCCTACAGGCCCAAGCAGTGGAGATATACTTTTCTTTGGAGACAGCCCCCACCTTCCACCGGGTGTACGCTGCCTTTTTGGCAACCAGGCATTCCCGGATGTTTTTGGTGAGCTAGGGAGGCTTTTGGACATTCTTGTCCCCCTTGCTTCTTGTTGGGATTTTCACACCTTGGGCTCTAAGTATCGTCTCCTTAATGAACGACCACTCACCTTGGGCACTGAGTTCCCCTGCCCTCGAGAACCGCAGCACCAATCTCCTCAACTCATTGAAGCTGGCCCTCTTGAAGTCTAGGGCTACCGCCTTGCTGCAGGCCCTTGACACCCTGTGCTGGATGATGAATTCCACCAAATGATGATCACCATCACCCAGGTGGTCAAGGACCTGGAGTCCCCTTACCAGATCATCGCCTGTGGCCAGGACCAGGTCCAACAGGGCATTTCCTCTGGTGGGACTGTGTACCTCCTGGATTAAGTGGAGGTCCTGTATCTCATCCAGGAACCTCCTGGAACGGTCCAACCTGGCTGACTGCTCCTCCCAGCAGATGTCCAGGTAATTTAGATCACCCATGACAACTACAACCCTTGCCTTAAGTGCCTCTGCAAGCTGGCTGAAAAATTCCTGGGCTTAATTATGTCTAGTATCTCTTCTCTCTATATTTTCATAGTGTAGCTGTTTTGTGCTACCTAAGTGTTTTTTTTCTACTCTTTCAGTTTGTACCAAATCAAACTTTTTTTATTTTCAATTAATTTTTATATACTTTCTGATTAATTTGGTATTATTTTTTAAGTTTTTTTAAATCGTTCTTCCTCATTAGTCAGATTTTACATTTCATCTGTTCTAGTTTCTTCCTTGAAAGCATCCCATAACATATTCTTTTAAATTTGATTTATGTTATTCTTAGTTAAATAAATCTTGATTTCCTCTCTAATAGTTCAGATGTTTTTCTGGTCATATAGAAGCAAACTATTCAGTTGCCAAGTTTTTCTTTTAGGTGCATTCTTCCAACCTTGAATAAATAACTGTAATGGTCCATGGTCTGATGAGACAATCCCCTGTATTTTCAGTGAACTGAACCCTAAAATGGAGGTGCTGCTGAAGTTAATCTGGATCTGGTTTATAGTCACTAGTCCCAGGCATGTGCTGATAAAACAGTACTGGATGCTATCAACTCACTGGCCAGGAAAAAAAAAAAACATTTCAAGGGCCTTTGGAAACACAGGGAGGGGAATCAATTATTAATAATGGGAAAAGCTCCAAATACCTTTGAAAAGGAAATAATCCATCTACTAAGAATGGAGTACAGTTTACCAGACTAAAGCTATTAAATAAACAGGATTAGATGATTTCCTGTCCACATATTTTTAATGGGAGTTCCACACAGAGATGCAAAATGTAATATCTCTCTCCTGGACTTGAACCTGTACTCAGATACATGCAGACTAATCCCTCCCCCTGCTTTGGTAGAGTCTCACCAAAGTCAGTTGGACAATGCATGGGGCAAAAGTGGTCACCTACACAGAACAGCTTGCAGGATTTGGCCACGTGTGTGGATTTTGTCTGTGGATTGCCACGTTCTCTTGAGAAAACAAAATGCGAACAGGCAAACAGCCAAGTACGTTTTTAAAAATTACAAATGAGCCATCTATAGAGCTCTATAATTATCATGAAAATTTCGTGTCAAAGGAAATTTGTGCTTCATTTCTAACTGCATTCTAATCCTTCTCTTATGAATGTAATGAGAGAATATAATGGATTCACTCCACATACACGTTGGCATAACAGACTGGCATGTGCTTCATTTCTAATAGCATCTGATTCTTTTCTTATAAATGTAATAAGAGGATATAAATAGATTTGTTCTGAATAAGCACCAGAATGAAAAGTCAAGATCCGGGTTTATATATGTAATTCTATTCTATTTTGATCAAAACTATCAAACAATGGGACTATGAAGGAAGCTACTTCAATAAATGATCCAAAAAAACATTTTTGTAACAAAACCAAACCAGCCTTTCTTTCGTACTAAGCATTTTGGGTGGGAGTGACTGCTTTTGAAAACAGCAATCTGAACTGTTTATCAGTAAATAAGATATGACAGTATTTTGTGAACTCAGTTCTAGCCCACACCAGGTACATCAACGTGTCGTGTTGAACTGCTACTACCAGAAGCTGTTACTTTCGTGAATTACATCAGTGGCAGCGCTGAATCACTGCAGAAGTGTAGTCATCCTCAGAAGTCCTGAACTGACAAATATGGAGATGGCAGAAAACCTCTGGGCTTAGGCGGAACTGCCTACAAACCTGCAGGTGATTCTGATCCTACTCTGTTATTGGTGTAGCTTGGAGGTAACCAGAAGGCCATGGCATTATACTTACCCTGGTATAAAAAGTGGTGTGAGAGGAAGGAGAATTGAATCTTGAGGCTAAAGACTAACACTTACTGCAGTGAGGATTAACTCTTATCAAAAGCCAGCAGAGTTGCACAAGATAAAAATTAGACCAAGGCATTTAATAACTGATGCTTTTGTAGTGAGTGGGTTCTGACATTCCTTATGTGGGGCCCTGCCTTGCATTTATAATTGTTACTCACAACTGCCCCATACAAAACATGTTGTTGACTTCATGGGACTCTCATTTGGAGAGACTGCAGGCCTCCCACAGCTGTATATACATAATGTGCATGTGTCATCCCCATTCTGATTTGTTAGCATTTTGCTCCCACCATGCATGGCAGTGAGAAGCCAGGCCTGAATAAGAATTGCTTGGTGTGGTCTCTAGGTAAATGGAGCATCCACAGGGACATTTATGAACAAATGCTTTTTTGGGCGTAGGTGGGATGTTGCAAACATTCCATTGAAATGCACATAACAAGCTTATAGCAACCAGAGTTTTAAAATTCATACAGCCTTAAAGCATACTGGGATGGTTTCAATTCTGGGAGATAACTAAGCAAAATAGCACAATGGGGAGAGATTTTAATATAATAAAAGCCATAACAATGTGTGATGCTGCACACAGAGCTGCAGCTGAAAACCTACTCATCCTTCTTATCTGCTGAAATTGGCTTGTTTCTGTAGAACAGCAGAGGTGGTGGGAACGAAGAAGAAAGAAATGTATTTTCCTCTAATACAAGATAATGGCTGAGTTGTGCCCTCACTTACATCCCAGTAACCTCACTGGCCTAGACGTGAGGTGCTTTGAGATCCACTGATGAACAGTGCTGGACAAGAGCCACATGTTGTTATGTGTGACCTGAATTAATGCAACTTTCAGGTCATTCAGTACCAATTCAGCATTGTCTCTTGCTCCCTGGGAGCTCATCACACAGCACTTCTGTCTTGCAGTCCACCCAGAATCAAAGAGAATGTCAATTTAAACTGTTTGATGTGTTTGTGAAGTACAGTAGCTTCAATCTGCACTTAAAAGCTATTAATGCCATAGTTTTAGAAGTTTTGTTTCTTTCAAACCCAGTTCATCTAAGGCTAAGCCCGATAAAGGATTTAGGAACCTAATGGAAGATTTCAGTGGTGTCCACATCCAAAGCTGTGATTCAGTTCAAACTCTTCATCAGCTGCTGCCTAACCACTGTTTCACTCTGAATACAAAGGCCGGACCTTTTCTACCTAATAGGTGCCGAAGAATATGCCCCAGGACTCTTAAGGAGGTATGCTCTGAAGGACACTTCACCCACCTGCTCCCAGAAATGTGGTGGTGACGCTACACAAAGGAAAGTCCCTCTGTGATCACTGTCAAGCACACTGGGAGAAGGCAGGATAGATATGTACCTTTACAGACTAACTAAATAATATATCTATATATAGAGAGAGAAAACAAGCTTTTGTGAACCCAAATTCATTTTACCAGATGCTGTGAAAAGACATGCAAAAAGCGGAGTATGAGAAGAAGAGAGAAAATAGAATACAAAAAACAAAGGAGCAGGGAAAGGGGGAGAGAGAGAGAGAAAGAGATAGGGTAGGGTCAGGGTGGGTAGGTAGGGAGCAGTGCTAGGAGAAAGAAGCAGACAACAGTAAACTCATAGGAACAAAGATAATCCAGATAGTGAAATAAGAATCCACAGTCCCTGTTTAAACGATACCTATGGAATCCAGTTTGCAGATGATTTCTTGTTCTATGGTTTTCCAGTCAAACTGATTTTTAATTTTTTTTTGGCCTGAGAACAGCAATCTTGAGGTCAGCAATGGGGTGACCAGGGAGGCTGAAGTGTTCTGCCACAGGTTTTCGTGTCTTTTTGCAGCTGATGTCAGATTTGTGTTTACTCGTTCTTACATATAGAAACTGCCATGTCTGTCTGAGATAGACAGCAGAAGGGCAGTGTTAGCAGGTAATGGTGTATATGATGTTGGTAGAGTTGCAAATGAGTGAACCTTAAATGTTGTACACAGATTTAAAAAATGGCAGAGGATGTGCTTGAAAGCATCTCTCCCCCAGAGCACCAGGGCATAGTGTAAAACCTAGTCCACCCTGCTCAAGTCCCAGGAAATATGTTAACATACCTACTTCTGTCACATTCCTTCTTGTGCTCTCTCTTTCAAGCCCAATGAATCCTGCATTCTGTCCAGCATGCATGATCCAGCTTCAGCAGGAAGGGTGGAAGGTGAGATGGAGCAAATCCCCGCAGCCTAATCTATAGCGTGGTGGTTATGGGTCTCTTCTAAGAAATGTAAGGTTCTGGGTTTGTGCCTTCCTTCATGCTGAACCCTGGTCTTTTACCTCCTTGGAATATTTTATAAAATGCAGGCAGCGACACCAGCACCACACAGCTATTTTCCTCACCCTCTCTGAAGGGCAGTGCCAGTGATCAGGGGAGGAAGAGCTGAAGAACTGAAGGCCCAGTACCCTCTTGAACTTCACCTATAAGCTGCTGGCCAAGCCTTGGCTGAGTGATTTAAATCTGTCATAGGTTCCATCATCCATGAGGACCAGTTTTGTGTGGTACCAGGATGCCAGATCCATGGAGCCGTGCTGCAACTGAGGGATATGCTTCAGCTGGAACGGGACAGAGGGCAGAGGGTGGCTGTGCTGAACCTGGACCTGGAAAAGGCCTACGACAGAATATCACACTGATTTCTGTTTGCTAAGGCGATTGGACATCCCTATGATCTTCACCGGCTGGATAAGAATGCTATACACAGACATGAGCAGCGAGGTGCTGGTCAAAAGGTTCTTGAGTACGTAGATCGTGATAGAGTCAGGGGTCTGCCAGGGCTGCCAGCTCTCCCTGATCCTGTTCATCTGTGCCATTGAACCCTGGCCCAGTGCAACAAGCAGGACCCTGGGAGAAGTGGGATGAGTGGAGTCCAGATCCCCAGAGGAAGCAGGGAAGAGACCTGGGTCCTAGGCTACATGGGCAACTTGAACATCCTGATGCTATAGTTGAAATGCCCTCACCATCATTTTGAAACATGGGATGTAAAATACATGGGACACTGTGGGTATTTTAATTAGAGTGGCTTCTGAGAGCTCTAAATAAAATCTCCCCCTCCCCCTCCCTAGAGTACATGTATAAATTTAGGGATTAATTTGTAAGCCCCTAAATGTTTATTGGATCCAGCCCATAAGGACTCCAAGAAGACGTAGGAAGGCCATGTACCTTTTGTCTGCCATTTTACTGTGTTTTAATACACATAAGCAAAGCTGAATAACTGGACAACTTTTCTAACAAAACTCTGTTGGGCTCAGGGGAAATCTTGCTTGTCAGAGAAAGTAGACTACAACAATGTTGTTCCATTTTATTTTGCCAAAATAATTAAAAGTATTTTCTATAAACAAAGTCAAAGGTCTTTAAAAATCATTCACATTACTATCATCTTTGCCTTTTGAAATACATTGGCAGTTTCTGACTTCCACTACATTAAAATAATTCACGCATGCCATAGACCAGGGGTTGTCACCCAGAGGTATGTATACCCCTAGGGGTACTGAGAAAGGTTATAGGGGCACGCATGGGCAGGTGGGCAGGGAGGAGTATGCGTTAGGGCACAGCGATGGTGTCTGCCCTGGCGCGATCCCACACACTGCCATTTAGCTGGAGGAGGGGGGAGCACCTGGTGCCACCGGCCACACATGGCACTTTGCAGCGCCTCCCCGCCCTCCACCCCAGCTCATTTTCTTGACTGAACATCAAGCCACCGCCCTCAGCCAATAGCTGATGGTGAGGAGGTGCTGCAGCCACCCCATTCCCACAGACCTGTGATAATCTGAATGGCAGTGTGGGGGAAGGAAGTGCATTCTGTGCCCATCCCTGGCAGCACGCAACTGTCAAGGTGCAAGGCCCTGCAGAGCCGCACATGCAACCAGCCATGGAAAAGTGGTGCAGGGTGCAGCGGTGGGAGGTGGCAGATGTGGGTGTCGGCAGCCACCAAGTGTGAGGCTCGCACCCCCCGTTCAGCCCCTCCTCCCAGCACCGCCACTATGCGCGCCCTCAGGTGGGCATGGAGGGCACATGCCCCCAGATATGTGCATGGGGCAGGGTGGGCTGCCATTGTGGGCTGGAGCTGGGGCCGCACTGGTCTGTTCCTGGGCGGGAGCTGGGCCGTGCTGTGCTCAGAGTGGGCAGCAGCACTGGGAGGGAGGTTGGAGGGCTGTGGCAAATTCTGGAGTGGCTGCAACCCCTCCCATGGCCCCACTCCTGTAAACCCCCACTGTGAGGGAGGGAGCGGGGCTCAGGCTGGGGCAAGGGCAGGCACTGCACAGCCAGTTCGGAGCCAGTTCGGAGCATAGGATGGAGTTGCGAACAGCTTGTCTGGGGGGCACCCCAGCACTGCCCCAGCCCACAGCGGCAGCCTGCCCTGCCCTGCACACAGATCTGGGGGCACACGTCCCCCGTGACCTCCCAGGGTGCTTGCAGTGGTGGGAGCTGCCCCTCCCTCCTCATGCTCCCTGGACAAGCTGCTCGTGGCTCTGTTTTTGTGTCCCACCCCAGCTGGACAGTGCCTGCCCTGCCCTAGCCCCAGCCCCACGCCCTCCCTCACCATGGGGGCCTTGATCTGCACTTCCTGCTTAAAAACAAGAAAAAATATAAAAGGGGACATGAGATGAAACTTTGAGACAGAAGGGGTACACTTATTAAAAAAGGTTGAAAACCCCTGCCATAGACAATACTATGCTGTACCTCAGTGTGGGCTTTCTGTTATGAGGGAATTCTTCACATGTATCTCACTTCAGTTTTAGCAAGTTGTTCATCGTGCCTCTTCACAGGTGTTAATTAACTAGAGGTATTTGACCCCAGTAGCCAGTCCCAGAGGTGCTTTCATGGTAGCATGGTGGGGGGCTAGGTTGCTACTGGGCTTGATTCTTTTTCTTAACTCAGTGAAAGCTTTCCTGGTGTCTTTGAAGGAAAGAGGAAAGGACCATTAAGAACAGTCTGACTGGATTCATTTACCTGGGCAGCCTTGCTGAAGGACCAACAGGCTTACATGGGCTGCTTATCTGCTAAACTTAGCCCTGAGTAAAACTACTTGTTTTTGTGATTTTCAAATGGTGGTTTCTCATTGAATATCTCTTATTTGATACTGCCATAAAGTTGCAGGGCTAGCAGCTGCCTTCACTCTATGCAAAAATTCCCACTGATGTCAGTAAGACATCCATGAACAAATCAAAAGGTGATAGGTGCGCCATTCTGCTGAAAATGTGAGACGTCAAATACTGTAGAAATGGCCACATAGGCTAAAGATTAGGATACCATTGCTGCAGAAGGGAAGGCTAGGCCTGGAAAGCAAAAGATCAGTTATTAATAACAGCAAGGGGAAGATTCTGTAGGAATCTGTAGAATTCTCTGGACATAGTTTTACCAGATAAGACTCTTATAAATAACAGCACATCCAAGTTCTCTCTCTTCAGAGAAAACAAAACTGTCATTTAGAAAAAAAGGCGTGTAAATTATTAAAAAGGTTACAGAAAGTGATGAAGAAACACAAACACTTAACATCCAGCAAACCATAAAGGAACTACTAGAGACTAAATGGAAAAGAAAACACAAGAATCCTCTGTGGACATTGACTTGGGTCATAGGCAACAACTTTTATTTTGCCAGGAAGGGGAGATAGAAGGCTGCCCTTCCTGGCCATGCTGCCATGGCAAGGCACCCCCTTCCCACCTAGCAGCAGCGGGGTTAGGCAGGGGGTGTCTTGCCATGTAGGCACAGCCAGCATAGGGCTCCTGCGGGGAGGACAGCAGAGTAGGAAGCCTCGAGGCTGCAGCAGGCAGCCTGCATTCTCCCCTTCCCTGAACACAAATCTGAGGGGCATGCTCCCCCCCCATGCTCCCCTCCCCAGGAATGTGAGGAGCAGCAGGGAGCTGTGCCCCATGCCCGGGAAAAGCCCATGGCTCTGTCCCTCTCCCTGCTCTAAGCCCCATGTACTTCCCTGGCTGGGCAGCACCCCCTCAGGCTCAGCCCCTGCCTCTCTACCTCACCATGTAGGCTTCAATCTATGCCCCCTCTCCCCAGAGACTTACTTGTAGGTAGCTGGGGGAGCTACTCTCCACTTCTGCCTGGGGCTGTATTACTGGCCACAAGAATGTGTGCACACACACACATGCATGTGGCACCCCCTGCTCCCTGTGTCCCAGTTCCTGCAGTCCCTTGTAGGCCAGAACTCTGCCAGCCTGCAAGGGGAAACCTACTGTTTACCACATTTATTTACACAGTGAATGGAAAATCCAGATCCCTGCACGATACTGGGATTCCAGGACAAATGCTGCCCTGGAGTCACGCAGCCTATGCCCAGGACTTGATGTTCCCATTTCAGGACTGCCCCGCCCAATTAGGGCCAGGTCGTTACCCTACCCTCTTCCCAAGGGGGCCAAGGACCTTGGGCCCCCATATACTTGGCACCTATAACTTAAGGGAACACTGCTGATGGATGATAGATAAATGGTATTATGTATACTAGCCAATTGCTTGTCAAGAATGACCGGGGGGGGGGGGGGGGTTCGGGGGTCGGCGGGTATGGAGCAGCACCACCCAGTGCCCTGCGGTGCTGCCACTTTGCCTCTGGCCCTGTGCCCTGCCTTTCGCCCACCTGCTCCGACCCCTCAATTCCTGTCATCAGGGCTGGGGGACAGGGAGGGGCTGTGGAACCCTGTGTCCAGCCCTGTCCCTGCTTCTTGTCCGGCCCCATTCCCCCCACCCCACACCTGATCCAGCACATGGCCCTAGCCCCACACACTAGAATGGGCCCCAGCACCGCATGTCAGATTAGGCCTCATGCCAGATCATGCCTACAGCTGTACCCCCGTACATGGGGCCACATTGCCAGGCCTGCAGGACTCTGAAATTTGGCAATAGCATTAATTGCTACCACACCCCAGCACCAAATTAGACCAGTAGAAAGCTTTGTGTGGTACTGTGTCATCTCCACACCAGCAGTTGAACACTGCTGGTTTAGACTACAGAGAGTTGTTCCATGTAAGACTCTTGCCTTGCCTTTGCTTACAGACATCAGTGGAAACAGTCAAAATCCAAGTATGCTAAGGAAAGCAGACTGATTTCATTTCTTGCAAAAGAACTTTTACAACCAGTTATCACTTCTCTTTTAATAATACATTCCACTTATATAAAGCTTTGATCCAAAGACCACTTAGTATTTTACAAAAGGTAGGAATACATTTATTATCCCCATTTTACAGATGGGGAAATAGAGGCACAAAGACAAAGTAACTTGACCAGAGTTGAATAGCAAGTCACTACCCAAAACAGAAAGATAACCAGGGCATCTGGCCTAAATCCTTTTCTCAAACCACTACTAATGTCAAGTTAGTCGCAGTATGGGATTTTTTTTTTTTTTTTTTTTTTGAACAGAAGAAGAGACACAGGAAAATTGTGTATTCCCAACACATCTACATACACATCAATGACAGTAGTACAAAAATAAAGACTTTTTTATAAGCTCTCAGTTTATAAAAATAAAGTCTATTTAGATGCACGTGATCTGAGTGTTGGGCTTTACTTGACTTTGGAAGATAAAGCTTGTTTGAAACGTCTTTTGAAGTCTTGCATGTTTGGAGATTTGGGTCGAGTGATGATGGATGATCTCCTCTTGTCTCTGCTGCTGGTGTGGTGCAGTTTGCTAACTTCCTTGCAAAGATACTGAAATACATCACAGACTCCTTGGTAGTTTTCACTTGTAGAGATTTCTAAAAACAGACTGCCCAGTTCATTAGCCAGCTGTCTTGCATCATTTGTCTGTACCTGTCTGGCATGGAGGAGGTCCGCTTTGTTCCCTACAATAATGATGGGAATCTTAGAGTCCGGATGAACCTTGCGTATGTGCTGATAAAGAGGATGAATTGACTGATAGCTACTGTAGTCTGTAATGGAATAAACCAAGAGGAAGCCCTCTGCCCACTTCACACATCTGGAAAAAGAGTCCAATACCTGCACAAAGTCTTCCTTCACCTACAGAGAAATGATCTGACATTACTTAGACTCTGGAAACATGGAACAGAAGTTATGCCACCTTTAAAACAGACTCAGAGAAACAGGACATCAGACATAAATTAGGTTTTCCAAGACTAACTTTAAGAATTAAGAGACTAAGCCCAGCTGTTTGGCATTTTTTAAATGATGATTCAAGAAAGACAGCTGCATTGCATTTCCTGGTAATTGTATATTTGACTTAGTCTTTTTAGATGAGAGGATGCCAAACTTCTGGGGCCAATGAAGTGCCAACAGCCCTCTAAACGGAAGAGTAAGGATGTGCAAGAACTCTCAAAACACACTCTCTCCCGAGTCCTAAATAATTCGGAAGTAAGAGACCAGCTTTTAGCCATGGTTTCAATCAATCACAACCCACACACAGTCAGGCACATCCTAGGCATTGTGAGCTAATGTAGTCGTTGGCAATATGTGCTTCTTGGAAGATACGTGGTTTTTAAGAGACATAAGTCAGCAAGAGCCCTGCTTTCTAAGCAGCCACTGCAGCGTCTTTGCAACTTAATGCCTTTGAGCCAGGGGCTACTTTGCCGCTGTCGCCAAGGCTGCCTGCTTGCAGAGGGCAGAGAACCGGACAGCGGGCAGCGCGGCCCCAGCAACAGCGGGATGAGGCAAGTGCCTGCCCAGCTCCCCCACTGCAGGGGGATGATGCCCACCAGAGCCCCTCCGGAGGGGTTCCCCTACCTGAAGGCACCCCGGGGTGTCCTGGATCTGGATAGAAACTTCATCTCCCTCCACGTGAACAAGCCTGGAGTACAGGCTCCCTGGGAAAGGAGAAGACAGAATAAGAAGAAACTGTGGGCGTCTGGCCCCGAGGAAACCGGCGTGAAACAAGGCAGTGGGGGTGGGGGGCGCGGGCCCGCTCGGCTCTCACCTGTGTTGGGCTCGTAGTCCCCGATGAACCGCTTGGTGAGGAACCGTACGATCATGGCTGCGAACAAACAGGCGCCGCCGTCACTGCGGCCCTCGCCCTCGCCCTCGCCCCCGCCCCCGCCCCCGCCCGGCCACGCCGTGCAGCCGCCGGCCGCACTCACCGCTCTTGCCCACGCGGCCCGAGCCCAGCACCGCCAGCTTGATGTCCGTGCCCAGCAGCCCGTCGGCGGCGCCCTCGGGGATGGGCGCGAGCAGGCAGGTGCCCGACATGCCGGGCGGCCGCATGGACACGCCGCGAGCGGGCCCCGGCCCCGGCCCCAGCGCCGCCTGCCGCGAGCCCCGCTCCCGCTCCTCCGCCGATCGGCAAACGCTGCTGCTGCAGCCGCGGCGGCGCCGGCCGCTTTTGAAGGCGAAGGAGGAGCTCGGCCGCCCCCTCAATGCCGCCGCGGGGCGCGGGCGGGGGGCAGGCTGCGCACAGCGAGGGGAGCGGGCCCGGCTGCGGGAGGGCGGAGGGGGCGGCGCCCTCCCACCGCGGCCGCCCCGAGCCCCGGGGGTCAGATCCGGGCCCGGAGCGAGCCTGCTCCTTTCTGCCTCCACTAGCGGGGCGTGTATGATGCGGTGCGTCCTCCCGTCCCGTCCCGTCCCGTCCCGTCCCGTCCCGCGGGATCCCAGAGAAGCAGGGCTGGCGAGCACCTCCAGAGTGCATCACCCCCCCGTGGTGGGGTCAGCCGGTGTAAATCTATAGTCTTCCCCCAACTGCTGTCAGCTCTGACATGGCCACAAAACCAAGCACCCGGGCAGCGGGGCCTGCTTCTATACACCTTTGTTAACATATGCCTCAAAGAGCACCATGCTGAGCACCGGGTACGACTCCTTCCTGCCCCTGGACGTGCCCATGGGCCTGAGTCAGGAGTCTCCAGGTCTGAGTCCCAGCAGGAGCAGTGGCACAGCCCAGCCCTGTGCAGGCAGCACAGCTGGTGGGTCTCTGCTTTCACTTCTGCAGCCTCCTCTCTGAGTCATCCTCTTGGTCCTCTTTCATTAGACTCCCCCTGGATGCGTTTCAGACCTCATGGCTTTCTTGGAAGAGGCCCACGCTGCAGGGACCCTGCCTCTCACAGCCCACTTACATTCTGTTGCAAGAATGAGCTACTGCATCTAAGTGCCCTATGTTTTTCTCTTACCAGTAACTGTCTGTTTCCCCCACCCTGGCTGTAGAAAATGGGTACAACTCCTTTGTATGCTAAGAGGCTGGTGCGAATGAAGGAACACACTCCTGCCAGGGCTAAGCTGCCACAGGACTCCTGCCTGGGGTCACTTATTGAAGCTGAGAGAAGCCCAGTTTACTATTTTGTGTTCCTCCTACCAGGGCACCATTCTGCCCTATCTGATATCATTATAAAGCAGAGTTGGAAGGGACTTCCAGAGGTCGTATAGTTCAACACCCAGGATCCCCCTTATATATGGTCTGACGCTTTTGTCCACTCTTAAGTAATGGCACACTCACCCCTTCACAAGACTATTCTCCCTTATGGTGGGATGATTTCCTTTATTCTCAGCTTTAATTTCAGTTTCTTATCCTTTAAAATCAGTGAGATGACCTGCATGAGTAATGACTTCCTATGTAACTATGTGTTCGCACAATGACTAATGCAGGCTAAAGACGCAGAATATTGCATGTAAAGTCATGTGTTGAGAAAACTTGTGTATATCAAAATTCTGTCATTGTCATCCTCATTGCAGATGTCTCAGAACAATAGCTTCGCTCCTCTGAATCTCACATTGTTTTGCCTTTGATTTGTTCTATTTAGGTTATAACCTTCATGGGTCCCTACCTTCCTTATCTTGGAACAGCATACACAATTAACAGTAAGATTACCCCCCTTTCCCTTTTCTACTTGCTTAAACATTTTTTTCATTATGTCCAAAAGTTCACATACCATGACAGCCTAGCTAGGCTACGCAGACTTCAAAGAAGCCTAGGTCCTAGACTTCTGGAAGAAGCATAGCACCCATCTACCAATGCAGAGTTGCTATATTGCTAACTACTGGAAATACCTCTCCTAATACAGCCTAATAATGTGAAGAAAAATCCTCAGGCCCTGTTGTGTAGCGCCTTTGGCAGCGATGGGCAAAATAGGGCTGGATCTGGCCAGTCAATTGATTGTATCCAGCCTGCAGCTGCCCCTGTGGCACTCCACATGGAGCTAAGCCCCACCCAGGGCAGCCCACACCATGCTCTGGCCTGCACCTGCCCTGCACACCCCCATGGCACTGACCCAGCCCTGGCTAGTATACGCAGCTTCCCAGCAGGGCTGCTCCTGCCACTGCTGCAACTGCCTGGGTGCTACTTGGCTCCTCTTCCTCCTGCCCCTGCTGAACCACTCCAGCGGCAGGTAGCAAAGGGAAGCAGTGACAGGTGGAGGGAAAGCTGCAGCCAGGCAGCACCTGCCTTAGCACTGCAGCTCCTGGCCACCTTCCACCCTCTCTGTCTACCTGGCACTATAAGAGGCCACGTGGCTGGAAAGCAGCCCCATCAGGAAGCTGTGTGCACTGGCTGGGGCCAGGGTGGGTGTGGGCAGCAGTGGGACATGGGCTGCCCCAGGTGGAAGTAGGTGGGGCTTGGCCCCATGCAGAGTACCATGGGGGACAGCTGCAGGCTGGATGCGGATTGGGGGTGGGACTGTGCCTGCACCTGCATCCTCACCACTTCAGGGAGGACCTGAATAGCACCACACTCCCTTCCTCCTCACACCCCTGGCTGGCTCTCAGGACCTTGCACACAGGCAGCATCCTACACGCACACATGCACCCCCCTAAGCCCCCCCACACACACTTCCCCACCTCAAAACTCCTTTACCCTTCCACACACAATATACAAGATAAAGCATATTTTGAGCTATAATGCCATTGCCTCTATATACACTACTCAAAAAAAAATCATGACAAAAATATTTTTAAATAAAATAAAGTAGATGTTTGATTTTTAATATATTTGTTTTATGTATAATTTTATTAAAGTTTTTTCTTCTGAAAGTTGTTATGTGTGTAGCCCTTGACAGCTCACTACAGTTTGTTAAGTGGCCTGCCAGCTAAAATAATTGCCCATCTCTGGTCTAGGGAGCACCATAGCCCCTTAACCCAAGGACAGTTCTCTAATTACTTTCCACAAGGGTGAATGATAGCCCAAATGGGGCAGAGAGAAGCAAAAGTCTGGTCTTGGGCCATGCAAAACCAGAACTAGTCAGCTGAGCAAAAGAACAAAATATTTCCTCTGTACCTGAGCAACTCTGAGAAATGACAAAATGCCAGTGCTGCTACACATGACCCCAATGAAGGGCCATGTCTACAATATGGCCCATTATATTTAATATTACAGTAATAGGGACTAAGTTAAAATAGGGTGCCTAAGACCTCTAATACCAAATTATTGTTATGTGTATAGTACAGCACCTACGAGCCCCATGATCATCAAGAGAGCAATTTTCAAAGTAGCTAGGTGATCAGTGCTATTTTTAAGTGTCAACTCCACTTTTCCATCACACCAATCAGACCTTTTCCTTTTGTATCCAAGATTTTGGTTCTAGTCAAAAGCCTTTTAGCTTCCTGTAATTCATTTTACTGTCATCCATTTCTTTTGTCAGGCTACATCTTTTTTGTCTTTGGCCTTGTATGGAGTACAAACAAAAGCTATTTTTATATATTCCATTTTAAGTGATCTGTTAAGGGAGTTCAGCCAGATGAAAGAACATTATGAGTCCATTCCAGGCAGATGATTGCCTACTCTGGTTGTGATAAATAAGAAGGCTAATAAATTGCATTTTCTATAATACCTAAATCCCTTCTTCATAAGAAGCTATAGAATCTATATTACTGCATAGAGCTAATCACCCCAGTTCATCTTCTGTCTCTGGGGACATCGCATCAAAGAAAAGCAATGTTTACATGCTCAGAGTTTAAATAGGATATACCATGAGTAAACTCTAAGGGACAAATTTACAAGAGAGATTAAAGTCCTTACTGCTTTTTTAAGCACCAAAACCTGACAACTAAGCACTTCTGGCATTCACAAAACCACTGGGTGTGTATACATGAGACTTGAGATTAGAGCAAAATATTGCACAGTAAGCATCACTGTCTAAGCATGCAGATGCCTACTGGACAATAATTTATTCTAATCATGAGTAAATTTGCTACCTGTAAATTACAAGTCTCAAATTTACTTGTAATTACTTACTGCACCTTACTGCACATATAGACAGCAGACCAGGAGCAAATCTGCTCCCAATCAGCTGAGCAGCAGGGGATGGGAAATTTCTCCCTGTCCATGGGAGCTGCATGCAGCCAGGGCAATGAAGCCCAGGTGGGGACAATGTCCTTGTGCCCTGTCAGCAGGGAGCTCCCAGACCCTGGCTTCTTGATGCCAGAGCAGGGGCTGGGGAGATTGTTCCCAGCTGCAGCTCTGCAGTTGTGATTGTGGAGTGGGGCTGGGAACCTATTCCCTGCCCATCTCTGTGATCATGGAGCTGGGAGGGGAACAGACTGGGAATCAGGGCTGGGAACTGTCCCGGTTAGGGGCAGGTCCCAGCCCATGCCCCAGCTGGGTAATCAAGGTGCAGGGCTTGGAAAGAGCTGCAGGGTAGAGGCTGGTCCCAGCACCCTACTCTGATCTGCCGTTGTGAGGCTTGCTGCCCCACCAACCAAATGGGGCAGGGACCTGCCCCTCGCCTGCAGCTTTTTCCAAGTCTCCTGTCTCTAAGTTGGTAGCCAGGGCCAGGAGCTCCCTGAGCAGCAAACTCATTAGATCATCATGCTCAAAGAGTAGTCGTCAATGGCTCAATGTCTTGACAGGTGGTATCAAGTGCCAGTGAAAAGGCCTCACCTACAGTACTGCATTAAGTACTGTTCTTCAAGAGAGATTTGGACATAATGGAGAGTCCAGCAGAAAGAACAAGAATAGTTAAAGGCAGTGGTGTAATGAGCTGGTGCTTGGGGAAAACCTGCTCTGCACCACGTGGCTCTCAGCTGCATGGCCATGCCAGGGAGGGTACACAGTTCTGAGAGTGGCAGGAGAGCACACAACAATGGCAGCCTTATCTTCTCTTGGAAGTCTTAAACAGTTGCAGGCTGAGCTGCTGCTGCCACCACCATGTACTTTGGGTCCCCAGGTGTGTTCTGGAGTCCCCAGCATGGCGATGCTGCCAAGGTGTGGACTCTGTGGGATTGTGGGTAATCGCAGCAGCCCTCCTAACTTGGTACCTGGGGCAGGTGCCTCTCTTGCACATCCCTAGTTATAGCTACTGATTAAAGGTCAAGAAAACAAAATTTAAGAGAAATGGTTGAAAAAGCTGGGATTTTTTTATTCTGTAAAATTAAGGGAGGATTCCATACCAGCTCTGTAATACCTGAAGAGTGTTTAGAAAGATGTGACAGACAGCATGTTTACAGATGACAGGACAAGAAGTGTGAACAGTGATAACTTGCAAGAAGGGAAAATTAGGTTGGATATGAGGAAAAATTTTCTAACTGTGAAGGCAGTTAAACATTAGAATAGACTACCTAACAAGGTAATGTCACTCCTTGGAAATTTTTTGGAGCTCATTAAACAAACACTAGGATGAGTTGGTTGACAAAGAGGATCCTGCCTTCAGCAGAAAGTTGGACAAGATGCCTTCCTGATCTCCCTTCCATGCCCATTTTCCTACAATTCAAGAATGTTTGTTTGGCACAAATTACTTTTGGTAAACTGATATTGTATTTTACCCTACTTTCCATTCATCTTCATGTCTTTAATGATTCTTCCCTTAAAAAAACAACCTGAAGTCTTGGATAATATTAAGATCAAACTAACAGGCTGATTGATAGTTGCCTTTAAAAACAGATACTACATTTGCTTTTCTCTAATTATATGGCATCACTCCCCACCTTGATAGATTGTTAATATCTGAAACCTGATCAACAATGTCATGTGCCAGTTCCTTCAGAAATCGGAAATCGTCTGGTCAACCTTATCTTAGTTTATTAAACCCTTTGAATATTACTCTCATTGTAGTTGAGGTAAATTCCATTTTTACACTTTCGGCATATCTATAAGTCCAGGATTATAATTTTCGTTAGGGGGAGGCATTCAATGAGCCACATCAAAATTGTCTGTAGTCTCTATGCAGTGGTATCTTCCTAGCAGCCCTTCTTTTTGTTTTCTTTATTTACATGGCCAAAGCATTTTTTGTCATTTGCCTTGATGTCCTTCATAAGGTCTAAATTAGCTTAACTATTGGCAAGCATCATTTGCTCTTTCAAAATCTAGACTCTTACAGACCTACTTTTGTTAGTCCTGCCAAATAATTTAAATAGAATCAACCCAAGACCGTCACTTCTTCCAAATTAATTTTTTTATAACCCAGTCTTCTAGAATTGTCTCTTTACTTACCACAACGAAGTCTAAAATAACCTTATCTTATACTAGTTTAGTGACTGTTTGGTAAAGAAATCTGTTGGCTATTGCATCCAAGAATAAGTTGCCTTACCACTATTTATAGACTTTGTTCTCCCATCTGTATCTGGAAAGTTAACATCTCCTAGACTGATACAATTCCCTCTGATATTCGTCTAATACCATTAGGGAGATCTCTGCCCATATTCAAATTTGACCCTGAGGGCCATGCATGCAGGGGAGCTTCACACCTGTGGCTGTGCCAATGGCAGCCAGCAGCATAATGCCGGTGACTCTTTGTGCCAAGTACTCTCAAAAGTGATACCTGGGGCTACTTCCCCAGTCGCTCTCCCTTTAGTTATGCAATTGGTGAGGGCCTACAGCAGACTCCCATCACTACCCACTAAAAAACTTATTTTTGTCATTCTTCCTCAAAAAGATTTTGACCCAAACTGATTTTTTTCTAACCTCTCCTTGTATCTTCAGCTTATCACATTATTAACATAAAATGTTATTTCATCATATTTAGTTCTATTTCCTGAGTAGTGCATGTCCTTCAGTACCTGTGTTCCTGAGCATTCCATCATGATTCTGTTATCTAATATCTGGTTTCATGTCCTGCACCTGTAGCTCAGGTTTCTCCATGTTGTGATCTAGGGTCCTGGGATTTGTGGAATACAGTTTTTACTGACCAGACCATTGTCTATCCAGCTTAAGTTCAGCCCTTTCACTAACTTTATCGCCTACTTTGTTTTTCTTTGCTGTCCGTGATTCTACTTGCTTAAACATTGTTTAATAATTTGCCCTAGCCTCATGTATATGTTCCTTTCTCTATGAACTATAAAAGAGTGGAGGTAAGATCACTTTAATCCAATTTTATCCCCTCACTTCTTTGTTGAGATCTTCTGTGTCATAGCAGCCTTTATTGCAGAAGGCTATTCCCCATGGACACAGGTAGAGTCTCTCGTTGAAGAATTTTTATTACATTGATACCAATGGTTGAATATCCTAACAGCTTCTTCATAGCACTAGTCTTGAGGCATTTGTTGATCTTCATTATATTATCATGCTTCCATCCTTCCTTCTCTAGGGCCTAGAATCTCAATAAATTTCACCTCAGCCACTACCTCCTAGAGCATCATCCCCATTTGTTGTAGCTGCTTGTGATTTGTGCTAGTGGAAATCTTGCAGGGTCATTGCTCCCAACAGGAAAGATCAATGAACTCTAACTTACTTACATCAGGTTCCTTTTTAGCCTCAGGCCTATATCTTTTACCCTTACTCCTAACAGACAACACATTGTCCTATTTTCCAAGTCCATTCTTAGAGCAATTCTTCAGAAGTTAAGAAATATAGGCCTTTTTCTCACATTTTCACCCCTGTCCTGTGCTGTCTGCTTCAGACAGCAGGGCTGGCCCCAACTCCTCACTCTTTAGCTGGAGCAGGGGCAAGGGTGGGTCCGGACGCTGGCCAGCATGGCCCCCTAAAGCTAAGGGGCAGGGAGGGGGTTTATTCCCTGCTCCCACCAGGGATCACAGTCAGGGCCTGCCTGGCTGGGCAGAGCAGCCTTTCAGGGTAACCCCTGCCCCTCATCACTAGTGGCAGAGGCAGAGGTTTGGGCCTGGGTGTGGGCAGATCCACCCAGCTGGCATAGTCCCACTATCTGCCTGCCTTCCCCGCAGCTGAGGCTGGGGGGTCTGAGCCAGGCTGGCCCATGGACACTACTGATGGTGAGCATAGAGGGGCCAGGCCCTTTCGAGCAGGCTATGGCTTCGGTTGGGGTTGTAGGAGCTATGTGCGCAAATTGCTCCTGGCTTCCTGTACCCAGGCTGGACTGAGCAGTCATGGTGCTGCAGCCAGCTGGGAAGGCCTGGGGGGCCAATCCAGGCTGGTTCGTGGGGGCAGGGCCCTTCTCAGCCAGCTGTGACTGCAACAGCACAGCCCAGTGGGATGGGTAGTGGCTGGCCAGGCAGCAGCGTGGAGGCAACACCACTGCAGCTATGGGTGAACACCTCAACAGCCAGAATGGCCGCATAGGATGTGTTAATTATGCCTGTGGCTGCCTGGGCCAGATCAGACGTGCTGGTAGGCCCAGAGTCCAGCAGTCACTTGCTGCAGTAACTCATGTGCCAATAGCTGCTGCCACCATGTCCCCAGTCTGTCACTGTGCAGCACCCAGCCCGCTGCAGCTACACCGGACCAGCGGGGCAGTTCTGCCTCCCGTGCCCTTGCTCCAAGGGTGGAAGCTTCAGCCCAGTGCATGGAGATCTGGCTCCACCTACCCAGTGTGATGAGCAGAACCTCCAGGTGGGAGAAGCAGGTGGAAGGCAACTGGGAGCCGGAGCCCAGTCCAGCTGAAGCTGAACCTTCCACCAGGCTGAAGCTTCCACCCACCCGGAGTGGCATAGTGCGGCAGGAGGAGCTGCACCTTGAGGCAAGGAGAGCAAAAGAGCCCTGCTGGCTCCAGCCAGCCTACAGGTTTGGTGGGATTGTTCCCAGTGCAGGTGCAGCCATTCAGGTGCTGCTGTGCTCCCTTACCTCCAGTGGCTCTTCCTCCTCCCATTTCTGCCTGTACTCTGCTGTTCCAGGCAGCAGGTGGGGAGGGAGCTTCAGCCCAGCAGCTTCTGCCCAGCACATGCAGTTCCAGCTCCAGCTGCCTTCCACCCACCCACAGGAGTTGCTCATTGTGCCAGGTGGGCAAAGTGGATGGAAGGTGGTAAGGAGCCAATCGGGTGCTGCAGTGACTGGCATGGGGTGTGGTGGTGGTAGCTGTGGGCACAAGCCCCTGCAGTGGGCAGCTGCTGGGCTCTGGGCCCACTGGCACCTCTGAGCCAGCCCAGGCAGCCATTGGTATGATTAACACATCCTCTACAGCCAGTCCAACTGCCAGCGTGCCCACCTAAAGCAGTGTTGCCTCCACCCCGCTGCCCAGCAGGCTGCCGCCCATACTGGGCTGTCGCAGAGCCACAGTCAGCTGGGAAGGGCCCTGAGCCTGTGGTCAGTCCAGGCTAGCCCCACTGGGCAGCTTTATGACAGTTGTGGCAATTCAGGCACACAGCTCCCACACCTCCAGCCTGAGCCACAGCCTGCTGGGAAGGGCCCAGCCCCTGCAGCCCAGCTTAGGCTGGCCCCTCTGCACCTGCCTCAGCAGCACCTGCAGGCCCAGCCCTAGGCAGATGGCAGGGCCATGGGACCGAGCCAACTGGCTCCAGGCAGCGGGGAAAGCTAGGTTCATGAGAGAGGGAAATTCAATCCCCTCCTGGCTCCTTTTTGGCTGAGCCACTGCCAGAGCTGAAGACTGGCTATGCTCATCCAGGACAAGCCTGGCAAGGCCTGCTTCCCCCCTCCCCCTCCAGGCACAACCTGGCTGGGGTCCCTGCAGGCTAGAGTGGGAGTTTGAACATCTCCCCAGTCATACTAAGCAGTGGGAACAGGGCAGTCAGGTGAGGTCAACTTCCCTCCAGCCTTGGGGCAGCAGCTGAAGCACCTCCTGGCTTCTAGCCTGAGCCACTGCAGGTATGTGTCTGCATTTCAGGAACCAAAAATAAATGCATATTCACTTGCAAATTGGTGCAATATATGCAGGTTAGACTAACCTGCAAAGATGGAATCAATTCAGACTCAGGCTTTTTTGAATGTCTGCCCCTAGCCTAAATGTCTTTCAGGACTGCTAAAGTGCAGCAAAGAATTGTGAACTGCAGTGGTCCACCCTCTGAAGAATGATGTATGGCAGTACTGCAGCGAGCATGCAGCCCATTTCCTTCTTTTTATGCCAAAGCATCTCTATAATGGCATAAACCATTGTGAACAAATGGATGATAGGGGCAAGTATCGTTAGTTAATAATGGCATGAATTTAACACTTCTATCATGTTGTATTATTTGAACCTATTACTCAGGACTTAACCCTGCAAGCTACAGCCACACAAGCAAGGTTGTTTACACTCCAGCATAAAGGTGAATAGAGGTTGGGTACTTGTAAGGTTAAGCACTAAGAGCCACCACTTCCTTAAAGTTATTTAAGTGCCTAATTCATGGTCTTAAACCTCTACACTGAACAGAAACATCCATTAAACCCTGTCTGTGCCCTTTCCTTCATTATGAATAGCACAAGTTTTGTTTTTGGGTTTATTAAAAAAACGAAGATATTGGAAAATGGTCAAGCCTGAGTGAAGGGATATGAGTCAGTGCAAATCTCAGAAAACAAGTAATCTATATTATTTATATTCTCCTTTAGGTGAATTACTCCTACTACCCTGCACTAACTTGGGAGCCACATGGCAGTGTTCTTTCTGCCTAGGCAGGTCCCTCTGTATACACTCCTGGCCCTTATGAGTTTGCACATTTTTTGCTTAGTAGAGGCAAAAACCCATCTTTTCCCTGGCTCATAATTTTAATTCAGTTACCTAAATTCGACTCATAACTAGCTTTGAACTTTTATAATGATCTCCATTAAA
Source organism: Caiman crocodilus (assembly GCA_030014935.1). Taxonomy (NCBI): domain Eukaryota; kingdom Metazoa; phylum Chordata; order Crocodylia; family Alligatoridae; genus Caiman; species Caiman crocodilus. The sequence goes on from JAGPOW010003316.1 coordinate 162,744,893, forward strand.
TGAGAAAATTCCATGCACTTAAAAAAAAATGAAGCACTTCCTACTAATGCATGCTGTTACACTTAATGAACTCTGCATAGAGCACAATAGTGCACGTTTATAATTCTGTGCACGTAGAAAATACAAGCTCTTGAGCAAATCTTTGCCTCTTTTGACCCACACCAGATACAACCAAGTCCTAGATTTGACTGAGAAAGCTCTTTAAACTTGAGTAGCACCTGTAAGTGGATGATGACACAATGTTATGATGCATTTCAAAATACTGCACAGGAAAAACATGGCCAATTTGTCATAAGCAGTAGGGCTGTATGAAGCTTCGGTCCCCCGTTGAATTCAGCAGAGATTTGGCCTGATTTGGTGGCCAAATCTCTGAATCCAAATAGAATTAGAGGACCCTTTACTCTCCCTGAATCAGACTGGAACCCTTCAAATCCATTTGGAGCAAATCAGGCACAGACAGCTTTAAATGTTTTTTCTACATACCTCTAGGTAGCAGGGGCTCATGAGTGCTGCAATGCTGGAGTGTCCCACAGAAGCACAGGGGACTACTCAGTGGCCTCAGCAGCAGACCCGGAAGTGGACCAGAAGTACTTATGGTCCACTTCTGGGTCCGCCAGGGAGCACAGAGGGCGGGCCCCCCAGGTTCAGTGACTGGTGCCTCTTGGTTCTGGGGGCAGAGGCAGCCAAGGTCCCCCTTAGGTTGATCACCAAGCTGGGGAGGCACAAGGGGCATCCCAGCATGCTCCCCAGCAGACCCAGAAGTGGAGCAGAAGTATTTCCAGCCACTTCTGGGTTTACTGCTGAGCACAACAGGCCCCCCTGTACTCCTGTGGGATGTTCCATACACCCCAGCATCACAATGATCACAAGCCACATCTGCTACCTCTAGGAACGCGGAAAACTTTTAAAGCTGTGTCCATGTCCAAATTGCTGATTCTCTGAATTGGCATCAAATCTTTAGATCTGGATTCAGCCAAATCAAATCCAGTACAGTGGTCCAAATCAAATCACTGTCCCTTATCTGAGCCAAATCTGAATCCAATAAGGCCCCCTTTGCACACTCCTAATATGTAGTATTATTGTTCCTAAGTGATGGGTAAGGCTGCAGAGATCAAATCCAAACTTCCCTAACTTGGAACTGTCCAGATCTGGGGTATTTGATTAGTCCCATTATAGATAGAAGCCAACTCCTTCATAAAAAAAGATTACATGTGCTTACCAGTACCAAATACTTCCTAAAACATGCCTGTCAAACTCACCTCAGGCTGGAGCCAAACTGCAGGGGCTAGTCAGGCCAGATGTGCATGGCCAGGAGACTGAAGTGAGGCTACATTCAGGCAGGTATCAGTGTGGAGCAAAGGGTGTGCAACCACATGGGACTGGCTGGCAGCAGTGGAGAGCCAGGGGCATAAAGCAGCATGGAGAAGAGGCTATATGACAGTGCAGGGCTTTGGCTGGGTGGCAGCACAGAGGACCAGGCATGCAACAGCACTGAGGTGTATCTGGGCAGCATGGTATCAGCAGGATTTGGGCAGCAACAGAGCTGAGTGAGGAAGGGGCAGGCCATGTCCATTTGAAGGCCAATGTGCCAAATCCCATGGCAGGCCAAATAAATAGTTCTGCAGGCCAGGCTGCATGTTTGCCACCAAGTTTAACTACATGGATTATTTCAAAACCAAACTGCACACAAGTTTATAGCATTAATTAATGCACCATTAAATGAAAGATCCAGTTCCATTAGACAGAGCTATATCTGGGTTCAATCGTCACAATATTATCTTCATTGCACATGAGGTGTTCAGATAACATGCTCAAATAGGTTCCTTCAACATAAAGGATTAGCACCCAGTTCTAATAATTTTAGCTTAAAATAATGTAAAATTTCAGGGGTGGCCTTGCCAGTTGACAAACAGCTCAAACTGAAGTGACACAGTGGAAGAAGGCTGTTTTAGAAACCCCATGGTTTAATTCCCAAACAGTCTAACTGGACCGAAAAGTAACTGTGGGCAGGATTTTTTTTGTTTGTTTGCTTCTAGCCTAAACTTCAGCCTTCACGTTTCCTCTTCCATCCTCCTCTAAATAGGCATAAACTTTAGTCTCATTTAAGAACTACCATAAAGAAACACTGAAGAAACTGCTCAAGTAAGATTCAAGTTACTTTAAAGCTAGTAAGTTATTTACATGATTCTAAGCCAAGTTCTTCCTTCCCACCAAAAGATCCCAGTGCGGCAGAAATCCAGCTTGCTGTATGCTCTCAGTTCGCCGGTGAAACATATGTATTCTCTCTCACATTGCCTCATATGGCAATCAAAGGAGGATGATCATCATTGAGCATTAGCAAAGCTTTACATCTGATGTGTAAGTTCAACATATGGAACCCAGCACAATCAAGTGAGCTACAATTGCCCTATTAAGTCATCCACAACTCTGCACACAATCACAATAAATATACTTTAACAAATGAAAAGTAGTATTTTCTAAACACATCAGAAGAAGTCAGTCACCACACATTGAATTTTGTCCAAAAGACACTTCTTTATTTTATCCAAGGTAAATTATGCCATGAATTCATAGGGAATTGGTTCCAGCAGCTCTGGCTCTTTACCGTTGGTTCTCACAAAGTGTGCTTCTCTGGGTGGGGCAGGCTGTAATAAAAAAAAAAAAAAGTATATTAATGTGGTAACACTGGAGAAACTAGTTCCCATGGAAACCAGCTCCCATTCCATCACAACTGCACTACCATTTAAGACCTCATAAAAAAAGAAACTATTAAAATCAAAAACCATTTCCAAATCTCAGTACTAACAAAATTAAGTCCAGTTGCCTTTCACTCCAACAACAATGGTCTCTGATCCTAAAACTGATTTTTTTTTCTGTAGATACCTAATTCACATATGAAAATAATGCTCGGAGCTCTGAAAGCAACACAGCTATACACTTCTTTCCTGCAAAGGTCTCCCACTATATACCCTCAGACACTGAAAGTATATTTAAAGTTTCTTCCAGTTAGCATAAGAAACCATTAGTTGATTTGCAACCATCTTTTAATACTGCCTCAGGGAATCAGACAATCATCTCTCCCCCCATTATAGAAGTAGTTTCTAGACTGCAAGCATAACAGGGGTACGACTAATTCAGATGACAATAAACATGGTACCTGGCGTTTTAGTTCAACCCAAGTGCCCTTTTCCTTCGCTTCCTTCTTCTTCCTTTCGTTTTCCTTCACACGCTGCAGGAAGCTGTCTCTGCTTTTGGAATGTTTAATATGCTCAATGCGCACATTAATTTTCTTGGCAAGAATCTTGCCCCTGAAAGAATAAGTTTTTTTTAATTGACTGTACTTCCGAAAACATTAATACAAGTTGCATGATGCAGCTTTTACACTAAAATAAACAATTCCAGAAAGCAGTACTATACACAATTTTCCTTAAAATAGCCATTTCCTAAAACACACTAAACTATATAAAGGTAGTGAATTAAATGCAAGTACAGAAAAGCATTTTAGCACATGGCTACCTGTTCTGATGTTTAAGGAATAAGACTCCCAAGACAAGGGATTTTCTACCTCGCAAGTGAACGGGGATACTTGTCCATCATTACTGAAAACCACTATTTGAAGAACAAACTACATATCCTACTGACTACACAGCCTTACGCCCCATCAAATAAATTTAAAACATGTTATTTTTCAAATTAATTCAGTAAAAATACACTAAGTAGTTGAAGCCTCATTTTACATAATTCTGATTGACATGTTGCTTAGAAGAGTCAAAGCTGTTTCCTCTGACAGGATCCAAGTTAAACAATACTTGTTTACCTGGGTTTTAAAAGGACATTTGTTTTACCCCCCTTGAATGACCAATGAAGACGAGATGTCTGACTGGCAAAGTGAAAGAGGGGAAGTCACTACTGATCAATTAACAAAATCAAGTTTCGTGTGAATAATGACTGAGATACTTACTTAACCTGCTTGTTTACAATAATGCCCACAGCATGCTGTGTAATATTATAGACCCGTCCAGTCTTGCCATGGTAACATTTGTGAGGCATACCTTGCTGAACAGTACCCATGCCCTGTTGGAAGAAAAAGGCTGATACAATAAGAATCCTAAAACAGAGTAAAAACTATTGTATTCTACAGGTTAGAAGTGAGTAAGGAGTAGAAATCTGTAAAAACCAAATAATTAAGCATAGCAGGTTTTTCCCCAAAAAGCTTTATTAATGGAGAAACATGGAATGAACTAACAGAGTGGTTTATCAAGTTATCTTTATTTTATTGGTATCCTGGGAAATGCATTACTCACACGTTAAAACTAAAAAAATTTCTAATGACAATATTAGTTTGCTTTCAGAGCTGGTGAAATGATTTGCTCATTTTGCTCTAACTAGAGCAATCATAGGAGACAGTTATCCTCAAGCACCAGAATGTCAAGAAAGTAATAAATCGGGAACAGGGCTATTTGCTACCACGCTCAATTTAGAATGATTTGGTCTTTCTCTGGTTTGCTTTTTGTTAGAAGACCAGACTTCATAACAGAGAGAGGCAAGAGAGCTTGGCTGAGAGATAAATGGATGAACTGAATCTGCACAGAGAATTTTATTTCATTTTTAATTTTGCTACAGTGCAAAACATACCTTTATGTCCACAATATCACCCTTCTTGTAGATTCGCATGTAAGTGGCCAGAGGGACAACTCCTATAGAATAAACACACAGCAAATGGTCTTACAAGAGAACCACACTGTAACTAGAAGCGAGCATTCAGTAAATACTAAACACCACTAATACATTTTCACCTGGCTGTGAGAACCAAATCATATTTTCACATGAAAAATCAGCAATTTAAGCAATAACAGCCAACTGACAAGTTACAGCATAAACCAACCATTAAGGTAGAAAAGTAAACCATACTGCATTAAAATTTGGTTGCTCATGATGAAATAAAAAAAATACCTGCTGCCTATTAACAAAAGCAGTCTGAGCTCCACTAATCTAACATACCAGTGCTGCCAGCATGTCCTTCCATTTTTACACTAAGTCAGCTCAAGTTTAAAAGTTATTTCGCTTACATTTTCACACTGTTGAGACACAAGCTATTATCTGCTAGACACACTTTCACATTGACCCTGCCCTTCAGTTTGTGCCCAAAGCTAGACCAATGTCTCCCAACTACACAGATAAGATAGATAGATAGATATAAATAGAATCTTAGCCTCTATGAAGACAGTGCACACACCAACAAACACACATTTTAGCTTTGTTAGGTCTCAGCACAAACAGGATGGTTTTCATTTTTTTTTAGGGTCAGAAGATCATGCAGTCTGACCCCCTGCCCTGGGCAGGAAAGAGCACTGGCACCCGGCGACCCCAGCCAGGTGCTTGTCTAATTACGTTTTAGACAAACTGTAGATGGAAGTGGCTAGTACAGGGCCACAACATGGTGCATAACTTGGCCCCAGGAGCCGGCTGAGGGGCAGGAGGCCAGACCAGACCCCTCACATCTGGCAGCACGCGGTAGCAATCAGCGCTGCGGCCGGATGTCCAGGCCTGCGGGAGCCGCCGGCTGGAGGAGGCCCCGTCCGGCGCCACTCACCATGCTTGCGGAAGGGCCTGGAGAACATGTAGCGGGTCCCGCGCCTCTTGCCCTTGGTGTTCGTCATCCTGGCGAGTCACTGCGGGGACGAGAGTGTGGCAGCGTGAGCGGGGCCGGGCACTCCTGCTTCCCCGGGGAAGAGCCCGCGGCCGCGTCCCGCCAGACCCGGGCCGACTCGCCGAGGCCCTCCCGGCGCTGCCGCCCCCAACCCCCGCCCACGTGTGGCAGCTCCTCCCGGCCCCAGCCCCACGGCCCCGGCACTGCTCCCCCCTCGCGGCCCCCCGCCCAGTGGGAACACGCGGCGCTCCGCGCACCTCCAAAATGGCGGCTCGGGCTGAAAGGGGGGAGGCGGGGCCTGGGCCGTCCTTAACATGGGGACTTCGGCGGGTTTGCCTGGCTCCCGCCTGACTGAAAAGCCGCGAGGTGGACGCCGCGAGCGTTGGGGGCTTCGCACTGTTGGCCGGCGGGGGCGTGCCCAGGCCGCGGCGTCTGAGCTGCGGGTGGAGATTTCCCGCGGGCAGGCAGCTGTGCGGATACCCAAGGACAGGTGGGGAGGGACCTCGAGGGTCACGTGACAGTGAGGGGTGCGGGGTTGGGGGCTGGGCAGGAAGGTCGGCTGCCGACGCCTTCAACTTTGTGCCACCCCAGCCCGGCCGGAGTGGGGGGCGTGCTGTGTGATGACGTGTGTACCCGCCTGTAGCGCGCGCCGCGGCACACGGTGGGGGTGGGCAGGGCAGAGCTGTGTCCTGCACAGGGGGCTGTTCACGGCAACGTGCTCACACTGGCGCCCCCGCCCCCAGGCTGTTCCCAGCAATTGCTGCGGGCTGGAGCTGGGTCTCGTTGACTTCCTTCCTCGCAGCCGCGCTTCCTTGCAAAGCCGCACTGAGCCAGCGACCCGGGGGGACTCGCAGCGCTCCTTTCCGAGGCGATCCCATTTCCGTTGTTTTTCACGCGAATCGGGACAGGTGCATGTTATCGTCCTGTGGCCAAGCTCCATCTCAGCAGTTTGGCCTTTCTCTGTTACAGCGGATTTCATCACGCCAGTGGTGGATGGCCTGTGTGCACTGGGAGCTTTCTCCCAAACGCATGAGCGACACGTGCCCCTGGCAGCTGGAGGGGCATGGCCGTGCTGGTGGCAGCAGTAAGCGGGGAGCTCCTGCAGATGCTGCTGGTGCTGTCAGCAACAGGCTGGAGAGGAGAGAGGGGGTGGCAAGCACCCACCAGGGGTCAGCGACCACCTGCAGATGCTGCCAACAGTATTGGTGGCAGCTAGCTGTGATTGCTGGCTGCCCACGGATACGGCCAGCAGTGTTGAGGTGGGGGGTGGCAATGTTAGCAGCGCCTATTCGTAGGGGTTGTACCACCACATTCATGGTGCACATGCACTCCCTACATGTCACCAATGCTCAAACATGATTTTTGTCATGTGGACACAGGAAAAATGGAAGGCGGACAACTGCCCTGAGAACCCATGCCATGACCAGGTGGTCTTTTTCAATTGTTGCATAGTTTTTTTTCCCTGGGGTGCAGTTTTTGGCTCAGGTGCACAATAGGGTGTCTCCCTCCCTTTCTGGTACATCTCAACCACAGGACGTCCCTTGTTTCTAAAGTGGAGCCACATATTAGTGACTTGACGGTTCAAGGGAAAGGGTAACATGAATAGCTAGTTGTTCACTAACAGCAAATGGAAGTTCCTACAATCCATGGGTCTCATGGTTCTTGAGCCTGAAACCTGCCAATTGCCGAGACAAATGTCCAAACCAAATGGTGACCATATGGAACGATAGGAAATCTTGAATGCTGCCTCTGACCCACCTCCAAGTAGGTGGTGCTGCTGCAGACAGAGGCAGAGTGGCATGGTGCACCAGGCAGGGGGGCAGCAGCAGTGCCTGCCTGCCACTCTGGTGCCCCACGGCACTCTGGCTTCCTGCTGGACTGTGCCCTGCACCCTGTGATTCGGGGACTCATTTCAATTTTCGCCAACCCACTGGGTCCAGCGTATGAAATCCAGGATTGTCCTGGCCAAACCAGGACACAGTCACTCCACCAATGCATCAGTTTATCCCTGTTAGGAAGAAACCTATTCCTTTGCCAGGCATAGTCCATGGATTTCTACCAGCTGACCTGGCAGAGGAAATTCCATGATGGAGGGGTGCAATTAAAATAGCACTGTGCAGTGGCGTCCTGCATCCTTGTCTGCTTGCAGACAGGACTCCCTACAAAAGCTTCATAGTTAGCTTACCACTGGCCAGCTTCCAGTGGGAGGATCTTGGCTACATGTTGACTGTATGGAAATGGGAGACTCCTCCCTAGCTTGCTTCTGTGACCATATGGCTAAGGGCAAGTGAAACTTGAGGGCATCTGAACCCCAAGCCTCCAGGCTTGGGCTGGCACATAGGATGCCTGCCAAAGGATTTGGAAGTATCTGAAACCCCAGGCTGGTGTGGATGATACTTGCTGACAGCAGGGCCGCATATGGTTGAAAGGATTAAACAGATTAAATGGTTTAAATGATTCAAACAGATTTGGACCTGATCTGGCTAATTTGACTTGAGACATGAAAACATTTCCTTAAAAAAAAGCACAACAAAAAACCCAACAAAAACAACTCCCCCCCAACTTTATGTATGTTAAAATTGACCTTCAGCCTTGAAAAATCATTGCATTTTGTGGCGACAACATTGCTTTCCAATAGGCTGTCATTTTTTTTATGGTAGTGTAACACTGTGCCTTTGGTACAGAAGCTTGTTCAGTTGGATTCATTTAAAAAGTGAAACAGAAGATGTAAATCTTTCAAGGAATGTAATTTCAAGATATAAATAGAACCAATGCAACAGCTCTTATGAGCTCTATGAGACGAGGTCCCAAAAGGAAAGGTTGAAAAGGAGGTTAAAAGTTTTCACAACAACCTCAGGAATAGATTGTGCCAAGTGGTTGTGGTCATTATCTTCAGGCTTTTCATTGTCTGTATGGAATCACATCTAGAAGTTTTTGCCTGTTTACTGTCCAAGAATTTGTTACATACCAGATCTGAGCGTGAAAATGAGAATGCATGAACCTTCTACTATTGGCTATCAGTTGTAGGCTAGCAAAATTTAAATTGATTTCTTGGAGGTGTAATTACAACCTGAAAAACACCATAAAAACCAAATGGGAGAAACCTTCAGCAGGAAGAAGGAGAGGCCAGAATCAGCCTATTTCATTTGGTTTCATAATCTGCAATTTTATGTGACAAATGACTTTACTATGCAATGCGAAGAGCAGCTAGGTGAAAAGTCTTAATATGGCACCAAGTTGTTTGCTAAATTATATCCAAATAATGTCTGAACTTCTCTTGTGAGCATTGTCCCAAAATTGTTGGCGGAACTCATTGTTTTTGTGCATCCTAAACATGAGAGCAGCTGAGAATAACAGTGGGATTGGAGGCTGGATGTCTGTAGGCAGAAGATGTGAGTCAAAATGGAGCCTCCCTTCCTTAAGCTAAACAGTAGGAACATTACAAAACTTGTCTCAGCTGCAAGTTGCTGTTTGTATATAAAAATAGATAGTCACAAACAAAAAGAAATTCTCATTTGTTACACTTACGTGGCAGTGTTGTGGCTAGGAAGCAGAAGAACTTACAATACACTGAGTTTTACCAGCTGAATGACTTTGCCACTATTGTTGTGTTGCATTGTGACACTTAGGTTTAGATCTTCTATATTTTTAACTATCAACTCTTTTTTAAAATCTACTTTTAATGTTTCTAGGTAGCAGGCGTGGATCTGCAGGACCAACCACAAACATGGTCAAATATTGGCTCTAAAATAAGCATACAGGAACATGTCACTACAAACTACATTTTCATGGTGGAAATTGCCTTCTCAGCCGTATTTTGGAGGGTAGGGGTACTGGCAGCGGGGATAAGAGCTGCAGTGGAAACAGGGAGCAAAGGCTAAATGCTGCAAGATCTTTACAAAACAAAGGGAACATGCAGTTTTAGAAAGCAGAACAAACTTTTTTCTCTGAAGTAATTTCTCAGCAAGGACCAATACGCTTCCCTACCTCAAATAGAAAAGAATGAGGGGAAAAAAGTCTATCTTGAAAGTCACTGAATTTCCACATGCCCATCATGAGGCTGTAACTTGTGCAGGGGAGCGTGGGAAGGCCAGCTTCATGAGAGAAACAAAACTCAATGGAAGAAATTTGGGATTTGAATCTCCAATAAGCCAAGGCAGAGGTCCAAAGGACCTACGATATGAAGAACAAATGTTGGGAAGACAAGGTTAAGGAGATTCAACATCTTGCTGACAACCATAATATGCGTGGTTTCTTCAGTGCCACCAAAACCACCTACAGTCTGAGCGCTTAGGGACCAATCCCTTTGAGACCTAAGAATGAAGGAGACTTGATCAAGAAAAGGGAAGCCATTAATGCCCATTGGAAGGAGCATTTTGAAGACCTCCTCAAGTGACCATGCTGTTGATGAAAACCTTCTCAACTCCGTCCTGCAACACCCAGTCAGATGAGCTCAGAATCCCTGCAACCCTTGACGAAGTGAGGAAAGCCATCAAGCAAATGAAGAATGACTAGGCATCTGAAGTGGATGGAGTCCCTGTGGAAATCTTCAAGCAGGGGAGAGGAGCACATTACAGCTTTATGCCCTCATCTTAAGGATCTGGAATGATGAGGAAATCTCAGATGACCTCAGGGTGCCATTACTGTGACAGTCTTCAAGAAAGGAGGCAAGTCTTACTGAAAAGTACAGAGGGATTTCCTTGCTGTCCAGCACAGGAAAGATCATTACGAGAGCTCTCCTGAACTATCTCCTTCAGCTTGCTGAAGGGCTCTTCCTGAAATCTCAGTGTGGGCTTAGGGCATCAAGAGGCGCACACAACTGACGTGATCTTCACAGCTCACTAGCTGCGGAAGAAATGCCAGGAACAACATAAGCTTCTCTATATGGCCTTCCTTGACCTCACAAAAGCTTTTGATTCTCAGCCAAGAAGTGTTGTGGATGATCCTTCTGAAGTCCGGAAGCCCAATGAAATTTGTCACCATTCTCTGCCTGCTCCATGCCAGTATACAAGTGGTGGTTCTCAGTAATGGATCTATCGCAGAACCCTCTGCAGTTAAAACAGGAGTTAAGCATCATCACTCCACCACTCTTCTCAATATTCCTTACCACGATGTTACATCTGACCACCAACAAGCTGCCAGCCAGAGTGGAGCTAAACTATGAAATGGATGATAAGGTGTTTAATCTCAGCCAACTCCGAGCCAAAACCAAGACCTCCATGACCTCAGTCATTGAGCTTCAGTATGTTGATGGTGTTGTAATGTGTTCTTACTTGGAAGTAGACCTTCAGGCAATCATCAACATCTTTACTGAGGCATACAAGAAAATAGGACTGACCTTTAACATTCAGAAGACTAAGGTCCTCCACCAACCAGCTCCTAATGAACAGTCCCTAGCTCTGGTAATCAAGATCCAGGATGAGACTCTGGAGAACATTGACTATTTCCCATATCTTGGAAGCTGTCTCTCTCAGAAGGCTGACATGGACAAAGAAATGCAACATTGCCTCGAATGTGCAAGTGTAGCCTTGGGCCACCTAAAGAAATGGATATTCAAAGATCGCAACATCAGATCCAAAACCAAACTTATGGTTTATCAAACAGTCATGATTCCACCTTGTTGTACGGAGCTGAGACATCGTACGGGAGACATCTAGAGTCATTAGAAAAATATCATTAATACTGCCTGTGGAAGATTCTTCAAATCCAGTGGAAAGACAGATGCACCAATGTTAGTGCCTTCCTGCAAGCAAACACCACAAGTACTGAGGCAATGATCAGCCAAAATCAACTTCAGTGGGCCACCCATGTCATCCAGATGTATGACTCCAGACTCCCAAAGCAGGTTTTTTTCTCTCAGCTCAACCAAGGCATACACTCAAGAGGAGGGCAGAGAAATCACGTCAGGGATGTTCTCAAGGCTAACTTAAAAAAAATGCAACATTAATGTCAAGTCATGGGAGACTAGCACCCCAGGACAACCCTAAATTCTGCAAGGATTTCAGTACTTTGAAACCTCATAACAACAGCAAGAGATGGAAAAGTAGGAATGGCAGAAACAGCATGTTGGTGGACCAAATCAAGAGTCCAGCGCCATGAGTCAGAAACACATGTCTGAGCTTCAGTACAGTCTGTCAAAGTTCTACAAAGAAAGACCTGTATTGGGTCAGGAGGAGTTTGAACATAAAACCCTGGGATTCCAATGAGTTGTGTATCTGGACCAGATTACACTTAAAAGTCTTGATTGCTTTACCAATAACTATCTTGGAAGCTGTGGCTTCTTGGGTCTTAGTTTGCAGCCTGTCATTAGTCTAGCATCTGGGATGCTTTTATTAATAATTGCATAGCAGAGGCTGGTGGTCATGGTGGAAGGTTGATGCCAGAGAAGGCAATCCACCTGTGAAGGCCCATCACAAGCAATAGAGAAAGAGAAAGAATTTTGATTAGGAGTAGTTGGTTTTGGGGATAGGCATTGCCCCATCAAAACCACCTATTCACACTAAGAGGTTCTAGACCCAGGACTTATTAGCTTCTCCTTTGGTGATAGTTTTTGTATTTTTATTTGGTTTTTTGCTCCCTGTCTACAGAAGCAGCTTGACCCATAAGTTTCTTCAAAGAATAAATTAAACTAAGATAATTTGATGTTAATAGGATCATAGCAAAGTAGGTCTAGAAGGGACTTCCAAAGGTCATCTAGTCCAGCCCCAGGCAAACGTCCATCTAACCTGCTCTTGACAACTTCCAAGTGTTGGGTACTACCACACAACCTCTTGCTAACTTTTTTAATGTACAGTGATCCTTGGCTCACTCCTGATTCAAAGCACCAAATGGTGAACACTAAGATCTAGAACATTTGGATATGATTATTCCACAGGGTTATTGAGAGAGGCTATAAATGAATATTTGCAAAGTGGTTTGAAGTCAAGAAAGATCTATTTTAATTGAAATATGAAAGTGAATATCAACCATACTGAATTGTCACAAGCAGGGTGCCATTTGAGCAAGCTCATGCCATCTTAAAGAATGGGCTTTTTTTGTAGAGTGTCATCCTATGTTCCAGAATCCTAATATTTCACTTTTAGTATTCCTGAAATGAAGCAATTGAATTTGTCAAACTGGATTCGCAAGAAGACTTGTGTGCCATTCACAAGATGGAGAAAGTAATGTCCCACTTATATTCAATTAGTTACAGCATGTAGGGAGGCTTGGTTCAAACACACTTTATCTTAACTTGGAGCAAGAGCTGAATGCAGATCTCCTACCTCCCTACTCAGTCATGTAACATATTCTGGAGTGGATCTATCTCAGTCTGTCTTGTTGAAGTGTTCTGTTCTGCATAAATTATTAATTGTCTGTTAAGCCAGTGAGTAAGAATGGCACTGATGCCTAGTGGATAGGGAACCTCATGGAGAATAGGTGCCTGGGTAGCAGTCCTTGCTCCAGTGGACATTTAAGTGTTTTTACAAGGCATTTTATACATTTTATCCAGAGTTTTGAGGAAGATCCAAGTTCAAGAAGCTCAGCAGAAGCTCATGTGAAATGGATGGGAATCAAGCCCAGGAAACTTGACAGCCTCTACACCTCAAAGCCTGTAAGCCTCAGAAGCCCATTGAAACATTCAGACCCCACCAAGGGGGAGCCAGTCTCATGGAGCTTAGGTGAGCACATATGATTTATTATATTTGTAGAGCTATTCAGTCTAAGCGGCACTGCCATTTCTTGGGTCTGCTTTGTGGGGCTTGTGCTATGGTAGAGTCTGGAAGACAAGTGCTTCACCCTGCCCCTCCCTCTCACCCCCAATTCCAGCTTGCATTATATGAGTGTGTCATCACCATCTTTTTCCCTTCCATATTTTGCTTCTTTATGGAAATTTTTGTATCTATACTTAGACTGTCTGTTTCAAGGCGCACACATATTTTTATTCATTTCTGTGAATTTTCACGTTTGGATGCCTAAAAATAAAGAAGAAATTATGAATTAACAGGAAATTAAAGTACCACTGTTTTATCCAAAAAGCAGTAAACAGGAAATACATTTCTGTATATGACTATCAAGATGAATACCATAACTGAGTTTAATTGCTAGCTAGCCATTTCTTGAAGAGAGAGGAATCAAAAGTAGAGACAAAGCTCATTTGAGATAAATAAAAAAGATTAAAAGGGTATTAGACCATGTATCTCAATGCTGTCCAGAAAAAATATTGTTTTAAAAAAGTATCAATGAAACTATACACTTAATTTATGCTACATATGAATACACTGGTGATACAAAATTTCCTGAGAGGCACTACAGTTAAAATGAAGCTGTATAAAATACCTTTTTCAGCATGTCTACCAAGAGGATAATCTTTGATCATGCCAGATAAAAATCAGGAACATGAAAATATTTCCTTGCATTCATTCAAGTGTAAATTTTTTAAGAAGTGGTATTCTACATTATTAGAGAGTTTGTCTGTGTCTGCTGAAGGAATCATCAGACTAAGTAATAGCTGAGTTAATAGATCATTTACATCTTAATATTTACATTATTGTTGAGGTATTAAACACAGCCCTTTAAATATAAGGGCCCTGTGGTTGGAGTCTTTTGCTTGTTTGTAACTTACTGACTGGAGACTGGGGAATAATTGCCTGGTCTTATATCCATAGTGTCATAGTCCCATGGAGCATCTTGCCTAGTGGGCAGAGCTGGAGACGGGGATTGCAGGGGTGGAGGTGAGAAGCCAAGAGACAGGAACCAAATACAAAGCCAGGAGAATAATCAGAACCAAGGATCAGGAAGCAAGCCGAAGTCAAGCCAAAGTCTGAGGGGCTGGATACACAAAGAGTCAGGAACCAAGGACTGATCTAGGCTTGCCACAGCAAAACTGTTGACTGGCCTGCAGACCCAGGGCCCCAGCTGCTGTTAAATGGACTCCAGTAGTCAATCAGGATCCTTCTCCTAAACAAAGGCAGAGTTCATTAGCTGGGGCTTACTGCAGATGTAGCTGCTGCCATACTGGGTCCAGACTGGTCTGCCTGATCAGCGTCCCGGACACAACCTCCCTGCTTCATTTTACTATCAAGGTGTGGCAGTTGAGGTAGCAGAAGAGACCCTGAGAGGCCAAAGTGGGCAATCAGGGCAGGGTTAAGGTGGCCACTAGTAGGAGTCACAGCTGCCCCCAGGGCCTGTCTTACCCAAAGGATTAGGGCTCAGCTAACCCTGGTTTAGGTTCAGCTAGCCCAGTTAATCAGGCTGAAGACCAGGAGCCCCACTTAGCTTTAGCCTTGCACATAGAATGGTAAAGCTCCCATTGACTTCAGTGTTGCAGGATCGGGACTTAAATCCTGCTACTCTTCAGAGAAAACTTCCATGTATTTGAGTAGTTTTGACTGAATAAGGAATAAAATAAAGCAGGAATGGGCCTTGAAACATTCAGAATTAGATTGGTAGAAGGAAAATAAATGTACTTATGGAACAATCTTTCATTACTTTGTGCTAAAGATGCCCTCCTGTTATAATCACTAAAATAACATTTCCTCCTGAAATAAAGAGAGGGAAAAACAAATATGGGAAATAAGGAATGTGTTATTATTTTCAATAATGCATTGAGACTCTGTACATAGTTATATATTAGAATTACATAGCACAAGAACAAGAGCCTACTGTAAGCTGCAGTCTACCACTGACTGATCTGCCTTCTCCAATTCAGAGTTTTGTCTTCGAAATTGGAGGAAGACTCTAGGTTTTGGCATCCTTACTCAGTATTTCCAAACCAAACATTAAAAAAGCATTATCCAGACTGCAATGTTCAGAAGACTGTTATTTTAAAATAATTCATATGAGGTTCTTTGTATTGGCTTTGTGGTTTTGGAGCTTTTCACAGTTTACCTAGATCACATTTTCAAGCTTTTCTTTGCAATCATTTGAGTTAGAAATTTTCTTTTTAAAAATGAAAGGTGATATTCTTAAATCACAGTAACTTGTCTCTAGGAAAAAGGCTGCCAGTATTTGAAAACAAAGGGCTAAGGAAATATTTGGTGCAGTACAAGAAAACAGATATGGAGGAAAAGGTGATCAAAAGCTTGTGGACCATTCCAAAAGACCTGGTGTCTTGAGTGATATAAGAAAGCAGAATCTGTCATAAGAACCAATGAGAGAAGGCATGTGAGGCAGCAATGATTGGAAGGTAACATAAAAACGGATCTGGAAGGGATAGGCAAAGATGTGACAAGGTGGAAGGAGATTGCACAAGATGGAAAGAGATGGAAACTCACAAAGGCCTTTCCATGCAGGCCTGTGTGACCAGCCAGAGAGAAAACTGAGCATTTCTTATTACCACAACTAGCCAAGATCTGATGACTTAATAAGCATTCCAAATATTGTGAGACTGAGGAAACTGTTATGAGTGACTGATAATGTGAGAATTTGGCCTAAGTAATGGTACCAGAAGAACTCGGCCAAGATTTCAAGAGTTGGCATTCTCATACATGATCCCTGATCTCCCATAACATACACAGTTCTCAGTGAATTTACTTTTTAATGGTGAATTTGTAGTTGGCATCAGGCATATTTTTATAGAGAAAAATAAATGATAAATAATAACCAGATGGAACTATTTAACTGCCCATCTGCAAGTATGGAGGGGAACTACTGTTTTTCAGTGTATAAATCTTCCAAGAGAGGAAAGCAACATGATGATACTTCTGTTTTATTGACAACAAAAATGGCACTGTTTAAGAACTGATCGCAACATGAGCATGAACAATAGCTTTATAATCAAAACAAAATACTGCTGTGATATATGATTAAATCAATGCAAAAATAGTAAACTAAACTGTGAGAGACATAAGCTTTTACTTAATCTGCCTGTCACAGAGCACCCCGGTGCCCTGTGCCTGAATAGGAGAACTGCCAGAGAGGGAGCCCTAGCAGTGATTAGGCAGCACAGCTGCAGGTTATCAGGGCAACCAATGAAGTCAGCTGACCCTAAGGGGCAGGGCCTGGCTCTTATAAAGCCCAGAGCCAAGGCCAGGCTGGCAGTTTCCTGCCAGCTACCAAAGGGAAAGGAGCTCTCTGCGACAGGGACAGGGACAGGGACAGGGACAGGGACAGGGACAGGGACAGGGACAGGGACAGGGACCACACCTGATTCAGGGGCTGCAGCTGAGGGTTGAAGGGTCACTGATGGGACTGAATGTTGTTCGGGCTGGTGGGCTTCTGATTAGTCATAGCCAAAAGGGCTTGTATTTTGTTGTTGTTACAGCTATGGAGTTTGCTTTGTTGTTATCTATGACCCTGGCGGTTTGGGTGAGGCTAGTAGGGGCTGGAGGAGGCCTCATAAGGGCCCACAGGGGTGTGGGGTCCTAGCGCCTGGGAGGGCGCAATTCAGCGCCAGTGGGGGCGCAGCTTGCGGGGTACATGGACCCCAGTCAAGAAAAGTGCATTTGGAGTCCCAGTACAACGAGCCCCAGAGAGGGGGCAACATTATCAAGAAGCCCCGTGGGGGCACAGCAAGCCCCAGAGAGAGAGGGCAGCCTTATTAGGGAGCTCAGCCGGGGCACAGCGAATCTCAGCACAGTGAGCCCCAGAAAGGGGGCAGTGTCATTAGGAGGAGCCCAGTGGGGGCACTGTGAGCCCCAGAGAAGAGGCAGTGCTAGTAAGGGATCCAAGGTGGATGCGGTGAGTCCAAATTGGGGGCAGCGTATTAAGGAGCCCAAGAGGGGCAAGGAGTAGGAAGCCCAGTGTGGGCACTGTGAGCGCCAGACAGGGGGTAGCATTAACAGGAGTCCCAAGGTGGGCACGGGGAGCCCCAAAAGGGGCGTGGTAACAAAAATGCCAAGTTGATATCTGCGAGGCTTGGGCTGTGGTAATGGGGAGGAAGGAGCCACAGATGGCGCCCCCTGGCAACAGGGCGCTACAATGGCAGCCTCCCGCTAATTAACATCAATTAATTAATTAACATCAAAGATGTGGCAGGCAAGACAAGGCAGGTGGTTGCCCAGAGACAAGATGCGTAGACCGCATGGAGGGCGGGCCCAAGTGCCGACCTGTTACACTGCCATTATCTCCAGTATTTTTCCAGCTCCCATTGATTACTTATAATAGATCTGTCTATCTAGGCTGTCAAGTGATTAAAAAAATTAATTCCAACTAATCACGAGATAAAAAAATAGTTGTGATTAATCACAATTTTAATCCTGCAGTTAAACAATAATAGAATCCCAATTTATTATAAATATTTTTGGATGTATGCACATGTACACAAACCCTAGACAGTTCCCAAGACCTGGCCCTCCAACTTCTACCCCCCAAAACAGTTACCTGCATCCAGCTGCTGAGTCGACTCCCAGTGTGTGTGAGTGTGTGCATGCACAGCCTAGCAGCAGCAGGGGGGGGAAGCTGCTTTTCCCTCAGCATCTGCAGCGATTAATACATGCTAAAAAAAAAATGCAAAAACAAATTAACATGTTATTTGTGTATCTTAAATGTGATTAACTGACAGCCCTAATATATATTATACATATATAACTGCCTCCAATACTGCAGGGCACTATATACATTTCTGTTCTACACCCTGTGGACATTCTTGATGGTGACTGTCCAGGTTGTATCAAGGAACAGAAATGTAAGAATTCCATATTTACTTGGATATAAGACTAGGTTTTTTTCCCTTCTCAGTCAACATGGTGGGGGGTGTAGCAGGGCAATTCTGCTCCTAGAGAGTGGAAACTGCCAGGGAGAGAGCCCTGGCAGGGGATAACAAGTACAGCTGCAGGTTGCTCAAGGCAACTAATGTGAGTCAGCTGACCTGAAGGGGCAAGGCCTGGCTCTTATAAAGCCTAGAGCCAAGGCCAGGCTGGCAGTTCCCTGCCAGCAGCCAGAGGAGCAGGAGCTCATGGAGCTAGAATGTGAGCACCGCTTGAGTACATTGAGGGATGGCGGCTCCAGGAAGCAGGAGCAATGATGTGGAGGTATAGCCGGGGGCCTATGTTGTTATGGCCAGGTGCCTTATGTATAGTCATAGCCTGGAGGCTTGTATTGGGTTTTGTTAGTGTTTGTACACCAGTGGTTTGGCGAGGCTATAGGGGTTGGAGGAGGCCTCA
Organism: Caiman crocodilus; assembly: GCA_030014935.1. Classification (NCBI taxonomy): domain Eukaryota; kingdom Metazoa; phylum Chordata; order Crocodylia; family Alligatoridae; genus Caiman; species Caiman crocodilus. The sequence goes on from JAGPOW010003316.1 coordinate 162,763,625, forward strand.
TAAGGGCCCACAGGGGTGTGGGGCCCTAGTGCCCGGGAGGGCGCTGTCCAGTGTCAGAGAGGGCGTGGTAGAACGGGGTGCATAAACCCCTAGCCCCAGAGAGGGGCAATACTTGAGGAATCCTGGTGGGGGTATGACAAGCCCTTGGAGAGGGCAAGGATCAGGAAGCCCAGAGTGGGCATAGCAAGCCCCAGAGAGGGAGTGGCATTCTTAGAGAGCCCAAGGTGGGAATAGGAAGTCCCTGAGCGGGGGGGAAAGTATTGAGAAGCCCAGGATGGGCGTGGTGAGCTCTGGCAGCGGCCGAGTGCTGCGGTAGTCCTCTGGGAAGGCTGAGGTGCTGTGGTTGTCCCCGGGAGAAGGGGATAGTAGCACGGTTGGGCCGGGAGAGCAGAGGGTAGAAGTTCAGTGGGCCTGGGAGTCAGGTAGCTTGACAAGAAGTCCCAGACTGAGCACTGTAGGACCCCGAGAGTCCCGGAGGGGGGCACAGAGCCCCAGGAGGGGCAGTAGTATAGAGTAGTACCGAGAAGGTCCGAGAGAGGGCGATGATACAAGTATTTTGACCGAACAATGTCTATCTCATCTGCGATGCTTGGGGCATGGTATTAGGGGTTGGTAGGAGCCATGCGTGGCCTTAAGGCCAGGGTGCCTAGAAGGCACTCATCATACAGGGAGACACCCCGGTGGGTCCGGGAGATCACAGGGACAGAGGTCCCAATATGCTGTGCCCAAGGAGGTATAAGGCAGCCTCCCAATATACACTTAACATCAAAGACGTAGCAGGAAAGAATTTGAGGTGCCTTGGGCTGGCCTTGCACAGGTAGAGGCTTTAAGGAGATCACGGCCCTACTGAAGGACCCCGCCATGACAGGGGGAAAAGCCCTTCATCTTACTTTCACACACACACAAAAAAATTAAATATACTGTCTATCATTAAACTTCTGCCAAAGCTAGTATGTGCTCAGTAATGGAAACCAGCTCGAAAGTTGATTAAACAGTCAACAGTGAGCGCGATAATAAAACACATGGGCTATATGGCACAAACATACTGATGGGAAGCTACCACAAGGATATGTCAGTGTAACCCATCTGAATAAGATGTGTGGTAGTGCCTACTATGCTCAGTCTCCCTCAGCACTGACTCTGTCATTCCTCTCTTTTGCCACATATAGAATCTGATTGCTTCATTTACTAGAATATAAAACAACCCCCCCAATAATTAGATTACATGTCTAATAGATATAGGTTCGAGGTTTGCCTTGAATTTCTTCCTCCCACTGTTACAACAGATGCAATAAATCTGGGAGGGTCAGGTAGCCCCCTTTTCCTTTGCCCACCAGTTTATTTTCCCTATAGTCTCTTCCTTAATGTCAGACCCTACTCTCCATGAGAACATGGAAGTGAGAAGCAAATTTGAAAATACTGAGCTAGAAATAAACATTCCGGTAATAACTTGCATATAAGAAAATTACTACAGAAACCCATAGACTTAGTTCATCCAGAATTGATGCACTTTACCTCTTCTGAAACTGCTGCAAGTTTTAGCTCAGGTACTCCATAAACACACTTTTAAGCAGCACTTCGGTACCTACTTGAATATAGTACAAACTGTGTTTTTTTATTTATGAAAATGCCCAAATTCCATTTAAGCTCTTTTTTCCTTTTCCCTCCCCTTCCCATTTCAAAAATATAGTTAAATATGTATCCTGTTCCTGGAAACACAAACTCTTCTCTGACTTATTCTCTTGTTTCTTTTAAGTATTCTACTTTTTACATCATATCAGTACAGGAACTTTCCCTATCCCCTTTATGTATATGATCCAGTTTTCCATGCAACTTTTTTTTTGCATCTTTCTTTCCTTAGGATATATCCACAAACATCAGGATCCATTTCTCTTTTTGCCAGACTTTGTGTACTTCTTCCCCTCTTCCCAGTTCCTCCATAGGTACATGTTTACCCTGCATAAGCCTAGCTTTAAGCACTGTTTGACAGACCACTCAACTCTTTTGAAGACCAGCAGGTTTCTTACAGTTCACAACACATTTTTTAAGCTGATTACCATGCCAGTCTCTTCCTTTGTGACCCTCAGAAGTACACACACATGCTTCTCTATATTGCATAGGCTGCCTTCCATGCTGGGGGGGGAAACCAATCCTATATAGGCAACCCCTGCTTAGCACTCTTAATTGGTTCCTGGAAAACCGAGCGCTAAGTGAAATGAGCGTTAAGTGAAACCAAAAGTATTTGACGATCCAAGATGGTGACTGCGAGCTTTGTAACAAAACTCTCTGAGAGCTAAGTACAATTAAGTATCAATTTAAAATGAGTGTTATAGCAAAATAGCACTAAGCAGAACAGTGTTAAGCAGGGGTTGCCTGTATAGAAAATCATTGGCAAGATCACAGCTAGGGTTAATGCAGCTAGAGGAATTCCCTCTAGGGTTAGCTTCTGTCTTTTCCAGAATGCCAACTTTTGCTTGACCCACACAGTTTTTTGCCACACTTCCTTCTTTTAAGCTCTGCATCAAAACATACTCCCAACATCCGTATCCCTTCTTTCACTACTGTGACCTCTATCTCTGACACCATCCACTCTGTCCTTTCCAGTTGCTTCCCTGGCCTTTCTGGCTTTGACTCAGGCAGATAAAACTGCACTTGAGTATTGCCAAATAGACTCTACATGATACTAATACCAAATAGACATGATAGTCCAAATCCAAAATACTCATGATTTACCATATAGTTCATTGGGTTGGGGCCCAGCAGAGACAGCAGCATTTCAAGCCATGCTGACCCCACAGCTCAGCAGTGCTCAATATGTATGTGTACTCCAGATATCCACCAATAAAGGAGCCATGTACTAATTATCCCCCCACTCATGAGTGGAACCAGGTATTCTTGTAATGAGTCCTGGGATCCTCCAAGAATTTATATGCAGATGAAGTGCAATGTAACCTGGTCTGGCTCCGTCTCGTGCAGGGTGGGGCCACGCTAATCATGTGACAGGATAAGAGAGGGGGCAGTAGAGGGATTCTGGGTAAGCTGTTTGGGGTCCCATTTGATGTTTGCTAGTTAAAAAGCAGGACACATTGGAAATGGGAAGGAAAGGTTAAGCTCAGCTGTGAGACTGAAGAGGCAGTGGAAATGTATTCAGTGTAATGGCTCATCATGACTTGTCCAGGGGCACAAGTTCCAGTACTGCTGGGGCTTTAAGGATTTCTGGGAGATGTACAAAAGGAAGAGGACTTAGGGCTTTGGTTCTTTGACTTTGAAGAGCCAGAGAGGAACGAGGCGCATGTAGTGATGGTTGCACTGAGTATCCACCACCGCCCTTCAGTGTCTCCCGGTTCATGTGGTGTCTGACTCTGCCCAGGCCTTGGGACCCCTTGTCACATCATTCCCTCCCCGGGTTTGGTACCTGTTGTCTGGCGTCCATGCCCGGGTTCCGGCTTCTATAAGCATGTTGCAGGTTTTTCTTCCCAAGGTGGAATATCTTGCATTTTTTGGTGTTGAAGGCCATCAGGTTTTCATCCACCCATTTTCCGAGCCTGTCAAGGTCAGCCTGGATCATCAGGCGTCAGCCAGGATCAATGGGAATAATGTCATCGGGTGTGGATTCTTTACCCCAAAGTCTGGTGTCATCAGCGAACTTGGCCAGTCTGCTTCTGAAACCAATGTCCACATCATTAATGAAGATGTTGAATAGTAAAGGCCCAAGGACAGAATGTTGGAGTACTCCACTGGTCACAGAGCACCAAGATGATTGACTTCCGTCAACCACTATCCTCTGGGTCCGACCTCAGAGCCAATTCCCCAGACAGCAGACTATGATGTAGCCGAGGCCACATTTGGCCAGTTTTTCTACGAAATGATCATGGGATACCAGATCAAAAGGTTTTTTAAAATCAAGATATATGACCTCATTCTCGTCTCCCTTGTCCATGTGATATGTCACCTGGTCAAAGAAGGAGATGAGACTGGCCAGGCAAAACCAAATCTGCAACAAATCCATGCTGGGTATCCCTCAGGATGTTGTCTTCAGCAGATTAAATGGGTACAGGACCCCAATAGGATTTGGATCAGGGTTTGGTAGGCTTGCATCTTGCTATATTAAGACCCAGGAAACCCCAGAAGAGTAAGGCATCTGACACCAGCAGTAGCCCTAGAAGCAAAAAGCAGGTTCATGTTTATCACAGCTGGACAAAACTGTGCAGTAAGTATGGGGAAAAGAGGCATTTGGCTTGGGTCTGCCCCTACACCATATGTTCAATATGTAGGAAAAAGGGCCACATAGCAAAGGACTAAAGAGAAAAAGCATTGCAACCTCTGTGGGGAAGAAGGGCATATGTTCTGCTCTTGCCATGAGTCCTTTGCAAACAGCAAGGCAGTAAAGAAAGCAGGAGAACAAAGGGCAGGAGGAAGAGGGATGAGGGGCAACTGCAGAAGAGGCTGTAGAGCCTGAAAAGCAGGTGGAAGAATCAGAAGAGCAGGATGGTCTGTACTAAATAAGGACAAATGTAATATGGTTGAAGTGTATCTAGCCCAGATGGGATGGGAGTGTAAGGAGTGGAGGGGGGGAACCCAAAACTCAAAACAAGAGCACTGGTGGCAAGTAACTATGAGGAGGAAAGAGAAATGAAGAGTGGGAAAGAAGGCTCAGAGACAAATGGAGGGTGAACAAAGGTGGGGAAACAGGGATGGAAGTCAGTAAAAGGCAGGAGTTACAGCAGAAGTGATAATCCCGGAGTGGAGGAAGCATGAGAAGGGACATTGGGTAACAAGTAGAAAACTACAGAGGCATGATGACTTGCTAGCTCCACTGGGAGTGGAAAAGCAGGAAGACATGGAAAATAAATGAGAGATGGCAGAGAGTATTAGAGACTGGGGATAAAGGCAATTCGTCAGGGATGGGACAGAGGCAGGAATGAGGATGAACAAATATGACTTTATGGAAAAGTTACTGTTTGAGATATTGGAGGTACAGCCAGAGAATCTAACCAACTTGATCACATTCCAAAAACAGAAGACCTGGGAATTCACCTACTGAAATACAGAAGGGTATGATAATTTCTGGAAGAGATATGCAGTGGAAAGTGAGAGGAAAAACTTAAAAAATTAAAATTAATAGCAGGAGAGAAGTCAAGGGAGAGGGTGGTTGTAATGCTAATGTCAGAGGTGAATGGAGCAGGGTGTGGGGCCCGAAGCAAAAATCAGCCCATGTGAGGCCCCACCCCTGCTCTGATCCCACAGGCCCCAGACCTAAAGAAGCTGCCGCTGCCGTTGGCAGCAGTGTCATTGGTGGCAGGAGGGTGGGGGGATAGCAGCTGGACGTGGAGCCACTGCTCCGCCAAGGTCCATGCCGCCATTGCTATGCCTGGCTCTACAGGGCGCCCCCAAAGCACTGGGCCTGGGACAGTTGCCCTGTTTCATAGCCCCTTAGGGATGGCCCTGACTAATGTATATATATTTATTAGAGGAAGAAGAGAGAGAATGGTGGGTGGAATGATACATTCAAAGAATAACATGGGTAGAGGAGGGGCAGGTTAAATATGATACCTGGAACAGAGCATGGTGGGTACAAGTAATGTTAAACATGAATAAGTGGAGCCCAGGTTGGGTGCAGCACATCCCATCTGTGATCCAGCTGGGGCCACGCTGGGTATTTATAATGTACCATGAGCAACTTAAACAGTGAAGCAAGTGCGGAAAGGTTTACACTGTCTACACACTGGCCCCACATAGTATGTTTCAGGTGTGAAGGGAAAGGAGTGTAGAGCAGCAGAAAGCCAGGAGTCCCTAAAGCGCACTATGGAAGATGGATCACTTATATCACAGGTGTCCCAATGCCTATGCAAGTAAGGTCAGACCCCCGGAGCAAGTAACATGAATCACAAAGGGAAATCAGGGTAAAAGAGAAGTGTGAGAGCAAGGTAGAAATGATGGAAGAGACCCTGCAGAAGGGAGGAAAAGAGAAGAAGGGGAGAGGGACATCTCTGATGAAGCACAAGAAGAAACAGAAGAAGAAGGGGTGGGGGGAGCAGCAGATAGCCCCTACATGGAAGTGGGGGAGGGGGAGAAAAAAGAAAAAACAAACAAGCAAAAGAAATGGAGGTGAAGCAAGTAAAAGAGCCCAGACATGGAGGGGAGGGAGAAAGAAAACACAGGAGCTGAAAATCAGGAAAAAGAAACCTATAAAGAGGGAGGAGAGTTGGAGTCAGAGTTGGAGAGCAGCTTCCTGCCATTAAAGCCCCTGGGCTCCAGCTGGGAGTGGAGAGCCGGAGACAGGATGGTGGGAAAGTGGAAGACTTTCTAAATGCAAAAGCAATCAAGCAGCTTGAAAAAGCAACAGGCATGTGAGTTGGGAAGGGGATGGAGTTGACTATAGTGAGCAGCAGCACTGAGAAACCTTAAAGGGACAGTGGATTCAGTTAAAGCAAGCAAATAGCACTGATAATAGCATCATTTCATGTCAGGAGTGTCTTAACAAGGAAAAGATTGAAACAGTGTTAAAGTAAGTATGGGCAGACATAATCTGCCTCCAAGAGTGAAGTATACTGATGGAGAGGGAATATAAATGCTTTGAGAAAGGTGGAGATGGGGACCATCTTGATGATCAGGGACAAATAATAACAAAGCAGAAGGTGTAGCAATACTATAAAATAATCCAGAGTTGAGAGTGAAGCAGGTGGAAGATTGTAAGTGGCAGACTACAATGACAATGATATTGTCAATTGGTAGCAGAGAATTAGAGATTTTCAATGTATATACACCACGAGAGCAGGAGGGGAGGAAGGCTCTGCTCATAAAACTAGCAGTATACATGGTCAGAGGGAGATTGTAGATAATAGCAGGGGATTTTAATTATATAATAAAAGTGGGTGATAACAGGGGAAGGAGGAGATGGAACATTAGACAATTCATCCAGATTATTAACACAAATAATAAAAGAAGAGTCACTAATAGATGTGCGGGCAGTGAAGAAAGTCTTCACTAGAGCAGACCCCAATGGAAAGGAGCAATCAAGAATTTACTTTGTCTGTATCTAAAGAAAGAAATAAGAAAAAAAAGAAACCTTAAGCATATAATCTATTGATCACTGGATGCTAAAGGCAGAAATAAGTGTTGATAAGAGCCCCATAAGAAAAAAAAGAGTAGGGAAGTTAAATGTACAACTGTTACAAGTTGCAGAGGTATATGAAGTGTACATAATACAGCATGAGGGGTGAAAAACACTGAAAAATCTTTTAAGAGTACCAAAGAATGATGGATGGTGATGAAAAAGAGGATAAGAGAATTTTTCAAGAAAACAGGCCAAAGAAATGTGGTAAGAATAAATAAAGTACTGTGAGAGCTGCAAAGAAAGATGCAGGAGCTGCCAAAGGAAGCCACAGAAGGAAGATGGGTACAGAAACCCATTAAAATGGGTGAGAAACTGGAAGAGGCAAAGCAGGATCTGGAAAGATGGCTTAACAGGAAGATGAAAGAGAAAATATTTTTAGCACAAGAACCATGAGTGGAAGAAAATGAAGAGTGGTTCTGATACTTTTCAGCCAGAGCAAAGAAGGTGAAAAGAGAGCTAAAAGCAGTGCAGATAGATGGTGGGGTCTAAGTGCAAAAGTAAGAAGTGATGGGAGCGACGTGATGATTCTATGAAGAACTGTACCAGAAGAAGGAAATACAAAGAAAATGAAGAATTTTGTGGAAGAGACTGAAGAAAAAGTAGTGGAAGAACAGATACAGAAGATGGAAGAAAAGGTAAGTTTAAAGGAAGTGGAGGAACGCTTAAAAACTTACAAAAAAGGAAAATCTCCGGGAGCAGATGGACTATCCTGGTAATTTTACAAGGAATTCTGGCCATGATGGAGATGGATATAGTGAGTTTTTTAAAGAAACAGTGGAGAAACGAGAAGCGAGGAAGGATTTTACAAGTGGAGTAGTAATTTTATTATTCAAGAAAGGAGAAAAAAAGCTTCTGAAGAACTAGAGACCTGTGCAGTCCCAGGCAGGTGGATTTTTTACTCAATTTGGCTGATAAGGACTATACTGACTCACATTCTGGAGAGGAAATTAAATACAGCAGTAGCAAATTTGAATCTGGAGAAAACATATGATAGAGTAGATCATGATTTTATATTTGAAGTATTAAGGAAAATGGGTTTCCCCAAGCAATTGATAGGATAGATAAGTGTTATATAGAGAGGTGGACACTGCTATTAAATAGAAACATGAGCAGAGCCTTTAAAATCCAAACAGAGGTAAGACAAGGGTGCTCATGGCCACCAATATTTTTTGTATGTGCAATGGAGTTGTCGACACAAAGAATAAGGAAAGATAAAATCATAAATAGGGCAACAATGCTGGGAGTGGGACAAGTAAAATGTGTGCTCTATATGGATGATATCAATGTAGTGGTTAGAGACAACTTACCAGTTGAAAAGGTACTAAAACATGCAATGGAGTATGGTGAAACAACTGGGTCTAAATTAAACACAACAAAAATCACTATAATGGAAGTGGGAAACTGGAGGAATTTAGAAAAGTTTGGATTACAAATAGTGGAGGGAGATATCAAAGTTTAAAGGACCCAGAACAAGGCAGAAAGGAAAGGAAATAAAGAACGGGAAAACATGACAGTGAGGCTACAAGTATTATGGCTGCTGATGGGAAAGACACTGTCCTTTGCTTGAAAAGTGGCCACAGTTAAGGTGGTGCTACTGCTGATCATTTTGTATCCCAGCATTATGTTTTCACCATCACAATGGAAGTTTGCAAAAGTACAAAGGGAAATAAGTCTGTTCTTTTTGAAAGTGAAACAAGAGAGGCTAGCAGAACCGACCTTTATAAAGCAGGAGAGATATGGAAATAGGGGTGCTGGGCACAGGGTTGTTCATTTACACAAACTATCTAAAGTGCAATGTATAATTCAGCAATGAGGAGGGAAAGCAGCATGCTTTAGCTGATTTTTGGGAGGTATGATCTTGAGAAGATGGGGAATGTATAGTGACTCTTGGAAGAAGCCATGGGCATGGCAACCTCCCATTCATTACACAATGGAAAGTTTTATAAGGATGTATGAAATAAGAGTGATGGCCCTGGAAGTCCTGAAAGATTGCAAGAGACTGGTAAAAATTAAAAGAGTGAGACAGAGAGCAAGGATAGCATCAGTGGGGGACCTTATAGAAGGAAAAGTGAAAAAGGTGTGGAGAGAGGTGGCTGACAAATGAAAAAGGGAAGCATGCTGATCTAGTGTGGTTGATTATACAAAGTATCTTGTCAGTGACAGAGACACAACATAGATGGAGCTTGGTGAGAACAGCACAGCGTCCAAGGGGAGGTGCAGGGATGAATAAACGGTGAGATGTATTTTAGGAGTGTACATTTACAAAGGTTGCATAGGAAAGAGTGTTGTTTTTTGAATGTCACAAAAATAAGTCAGTCCCTAACACAGGAGATGGTACTGCATGGGCTCATACCAAAGGGGCCTGAGGAAACAATATTAAGGGCACTGTTTGCAAGTGTTAAAATTAGTATATGGAAAGTAAGAAACCTCTGAGTTTTCAAGGGGTTGGCTTTCACTGAAAGATCGTGCCTGAAGCTGGAGCTGCATGAACTGAAACCCAACATTGATTGGGACAAGGAAGAGATTGGAGTAGAGGAGAAGTGGTGAAGGAAAAGGACTGGGAACACTTGTTTCACTGAACTTACAGAGCGGACTGATGAGCGGGACAGAGACTTTTAGGCGATTACTGAGGTAATTGTTTATTTTATTTTATTTTGTTTTTTAGATGTCTAGTTGGTATTCATGAGGTTCTGTATGAAGAAATAGAGGGGTTTTTGTGGGAAGTTAATCTTGTTTGTAGTTGTATGTTTTTCATATGTACTTGTTTTGTGATATGAAGTCTTGGTAAACAAAGATGCTCAATATGTGAAGTTTTGTAAGTGTAAAGTGATGTGTGTTTTTAATAAAATTTGTAATAAAAAAAAATGTTCCCATCAGTATGGTTGTCTCATATGGGCCATATGTTTTATAAGCCATGCTCAGTGTTGGCTGCACTTAATTAACTTTATAGTTGATTTCCTTTACTGAGCACATGCTGCTTTTGGCAGCAGTTTAATGATAGACAGTATATTTAGTGAGGCTTTGGGCATCTTAGAGAACAGATGCCCAAACTGCAAACACCACCATCCCAACTGGCATTCCTGGGCACCCTTAGTGGATAATCTAGTAAAAAAACCCAAGGACTGAATTGCCCTTGTAAATAGTAGTTCTTCCAAATTTGGACTGGAGAACAATGAAAGGTTTCGTGTAGAAAATCTTGAACTATCACTGGCTTCTGATGTTTTTGTTTGGAACAGAGCACCTGGAGTGCTATGTCACTTTAAGAGCAAAGCACCTTAAGGAGAGTCGTGCAGGAAAGGCAGGGTGCAGCTGGGGCTGGGTTGCCACAAAGATGACTAATGGGATTAATTAACAGGTACCTGCAAGCAATCCAGGGGAGTCACTTGACCTGAAGGGGACAGGGCCCTGGAGAGGTACAAGGCAGGGCCAGAGCTGGGGCAGGCAGTCTGGCTGTGGAAGCTGAGTGGGGAAGGGCTTTCCAGAGGTGCCTGTAACTGAGATGCAAACTGTGAGTGCACTAGGTCCTGAAACAGCAAGGGCAGCTGAGGGCTAGCAGCTGATTAAGCCCCAGGGTTGGGTACAAGTTTTGTTACAGCAGAAGAGCTTGTGTTTGCTTTCAGTTTAGTCCAATGCCTAGGAAGGACCGGGAGGGTCTGGTGCTCAAGGGGGACTAGACACTTGACCTGGTAGTTTGGAGGGACTGTGAGAGGTGGCTTGGAGGTCCCAGGTGCCTAGCAGGGCACCACAATCCCAGAGCACCTGTGGGGGGACACCTAGCATGCCCAGGAGTGGTTGCATAGAGCCCGTGAGAGGTGATCCCATAATGCCTGTAGGGATGCACCTGGCACACCCAGAAGGGCAATATCAAAGAGCCCAGGAGAAGTGATTCCATAGCACCCAGGAGAGGCGAGGCAGGTCTTGGAAGACATAGGACTGGGGCCAGGGAGCCTGGAGCTGAAGAAAGGCAAAATTTGGACTTAGGGGCCAGAGGGCCCAGAACAGGACAGAGACAGGGCCTGGGGCCCAGATACACAGAGATACAGAAAGAGAGAGTGAGCCCAGGGAGGAACAGCAGCCCAAGAGAAGGCATAGACAAAGTCCTGGATCTCAGTGCCCTAGCAAGGGAAATTCTGGGGAAGGAGGAGGAATCATCTGAGTTTGTGCTCCACACCCCTCAAGTTTCCCATAGAACCAGATCTCCTTTTCTGAAGTGCCTTCTTGGGGAGGCTGAGGTATAGAGGTTGCAGAGGCAAGCAGCTCAGCTGAGTCCACTCCTCCTGTTTCTGTGCCTCTGCCTGCTGAGGAGGGGAAAACTGCAGCATCCACATATACACCCACACCCCAGAAGCGAGCGAGTAGTGTGATTTAGGATCATTTTGAGCTGACAGATGATCGTACATATGCTATCTGTCTGCGCTGCCAAGCCCAAATCATTTGGAGCAAGGGAACAAAACATGAGCACCATGGGAATGCTGATATATCTCCACAGGCACCACTCCCCTGCCCTTGCTCCTCCTCAGCTTGGAACCAGTGGGAGCATGCCCAAAGGGAACTCCTCCTCTTGCTCGAAAGCCCCTGTCCCCCCAAAGCAGGGCATGCCACCCTGGACCAATGGGGGAAAGGTGGACAGAAAGGAGGACGCATTGCAAGGGCAAGTGAGATCACCCGGAGCACTGGGGAGATGTTTACTGTTGATGGCCAGCCCTTCTTAGTTGAGTGGCCAGGGTTCAGGTGGCTCATGGCGCTTGTGGCCCCATCCTACCAAGTGCCTGCACGCACCACCTTCAGCAGGACAGTGGTGCCCTCCGTGTATGAGGCATGCAGGGAGTACTTGAGGGAGGAGCTGTAGACGGCAAGTCCACAGGTGGCCTTACACTTCACTTTGGACATCTGGAGCAGCCAGGGTGGAGATCACGCCTACCTCTCCCTCACAGGGCACTGGTGGGACCAGTCAGGCTATCGGTGGGCTCTCCTTCAAGCTGAGGTGATGGATGAGTCCCACATTGCAACCGAGATCATGGGGGCCATGAACTGCTTGGTGCAGGGGTGGCTCACTGGGCACAGCAAGCTCACCCGCGGGCTCATGGTCACCAACAATAGTGCCAATATGGTCAAGGTGGTCTGTGATGTCAACTTTGTTGGCATCCGCTGTGTGGCGCACAAGTTCCACCTCTTGGTCAGGGATGCCTTGGATGGGGACAGGGCTGCCAGTGATGGTGCCAGCACCACCAGCAAGCTCATTTCCAAATGCAGAAAAGTGCCAGGCTATTTCCAGCAGAGCAAAAAGGGGGTCAAGATGCTGTGGGACAAACAAGCAGAGCTGAACATCCCACAGTGCAATCATGCAGGATTCTACTCAGTGGAATGCCGCATACCTGATGCTCAAGAGGCTGGTGGAGCAGCAGAAGGCTATCCATGAGATGGCCTTAATCAGGGATATTGGGATCAGTGGCCCCCTTAACAGAGCTTAGTGGGATACCATCTCCCAGATCTTGGTCCTCAAGCCCTTCCTCGAGGCCACCAAGACCCTCAGTGCTGGCAATGCCTCCCTTAGCCAGGTGATCCCTGTAGTGAGGGAACTTCAGAGCCAAATGGAGAGCTTCCAGGGGATCAGTGTTCTTGGCTGGGGCAAGCCACTGTCACCAGATGTGCAGGCACTGGTGAGGCAGCTGAAGGAGGGAGTCAGGAAATGGCTTGATCCCTTGCAGTCAGGTATGGTCCATGTGCTGGCTGCCATGTGTGACCCAAGGGTGAAGGGCAGTGTATGCAGCAGCCAAACCCTGGGTCAGTGGACGGAGAGAGTCATGGAAGGTGAAGAAAGTCAGGGAGGCAGAATGGCGGAGGCAGGGGTATGTGGAAGAGCGGGGATCCACTGTCCCATGCTAGCAATGCCATCCACTAGCTCAGGCTTGTCCAACATATGGCCCGAATTTGGAGACAGGTAGTGCCCTGTTGTTGTCTTTGATAGGTTTTCAGTGTGTGCTCATTCTCAGGCGCAGTTGTTGCTTAGTTTTTCCACATATTTTCCATCAGAGCACCTGGTGCCCTGATGGAGGTATGTATTGTATTATGAAAACATCACAACACTGAAGATATTATTGGCAGGTTTTGTGGGTTTTGTCATGGCATGGTCTGGATCCATTCAGTGTGTTCTGGGCTGTAGGAAGTTGCTTCTGTTGATGAGATTAGGTTAGCAAGTTTCAGTGCTTGTTTGAATTTACAAACCACTTTTCATAGATGAGCCTATGAACTGCACTTTATCAACCTCCTAGGTACAGAAACTCATGGACTCAATATAGACATTAGAATTCTGACACACTACAACCTGCTAGACATCTGACTCTTCAGACACCTCTCCACTTTTTACCTGCACTGCTACAGCTGCTTTTTATTGGCCTTTGCCCTAGCAGTCATGATTCCCACCCACCCCCAGCAGTAGTTTCTCTTTGCAATTTTCTATACATAATAAATGCTAATATATCTTGCTTGCTATCCACTTCCTCTTGTCTTTCCATTATGGATTGCTTTCTTTTTTATTTCTTCACGGTGACACAGAATCAGGATGGGCTTTTAGCCTAAAGTGTTCTTTTTCTTGATTGTGACATCATGGCTTGCAAAATAATTAATCTTGTACTGTAAATTAAAAGAACCACCAATTTTTCTTTGGGATTTTTCTCCTTCTAGTTAATTTTGCTTATAATTTTTGTTAGCTTTAGACTATATTAACCTTTTGGAAGCACCAAGTATATATACTACTTGCTGGAATTATCCTGTTGGCCTATGTTGAATATAATGTAGTTGCTAGTCCCTCGTCCACCACCATCTTCCAGTTCAGTGACTAATGTACCTTAAATGGGCATAATGAGTTACCAAGTGTTTACAGCAATGTTTTTTGTTTTAGCAAATTATCATCTATAACTTTAAAGACTTCCCATGAAATTTTGTTACAGGTGACCTCTACCGTATGTCTCCCAATCTAAACTCTACCACAGCAATAAAGTTTCTTTCCATGTGCATTAAGAAGTGACTTATCCTATTCTCTGGTTTGATTTGGTGGTCTGTAATAGATCTCTTCCATATTCATTCCTGGCTTAGTTAGTTAGACTAGGGATGTCAACTTCAGGGCAGCTGGGTGCTGCACACCATGAGCACTGCAGACCCAGGGGCTACATGGTATGGGAGCTGCATGCTGTGCAGGCAGGCAAGTGCTCTGCCTACTCCCAGTTCCCTGCCACAGCATGGGCAGCACAGGAGTGTGCCCCCACCCTCTCCTGGCCACACCTACCACCCACCCACAGTGTGGGCAGCCCAGGTCTCTTCTTTGCCATGGTTGCAGGTTGGGGACTACAGCCCCCACCAGAACACTAGGGCAGAAGCAACTATGGGGGTGGGCAGTTGGCAGGAACCTGTGAGCCACACTTTGGGGGCTGAATGTTGGACAGCCGTGAATCAGACCATTGATCTACATGCATTCAAGATCACATGGCACTGAGTTACCAGTTGCTGTAAAGAAAAGTATCTGTGCCATCTCACACAAGCCTTTTTACTTAGTCTGTCCTTCCAAAAAGAGATTGTATATAATATTTTTAATATTCCAATTCTGCAAGTAATCCAAACATCCCACCAGGTTTTAGTAATACTAGTTACATAAATTGCCTTCTCATTGATGTCAACTGCCTATGCAGTTTAGTTTTTCTGGTAATGCATAGCTTTTACATTTTTGTCACATTTTGCTTCTTATGTTGCTAGTTTTATGTCTTGGCTACCCCATCTACTCTTCAATTGAAATTGGCTCCTCTGTACCTGTAAGATGCAAGCTGTTCAGTTCATACGCTTTCTGGAAGGTGGCCCAATAGTTTACAAAACCAAAACTGGTACTTTATGCTAGAGGTGCACCGATAGAGATTTTGGGGGCCGATACTGATAGCCGGTATTTAAGAGGTCATATCAGCCAATACTGATCCAATACAGCCATGTGCAGCTGGTAAGTCTGTTGTGGTGGAGAGGGGAGAGAAGGTGTGTGGCAGGGGCAGATAAAGGCCCTCTGTGGTGAGGGAGGGGGTAGGGGCAGGAGCAGGGTCTACTCAACTGCGGCGAGCCCAGGATGGAGCCACGGCTTATGGGGTGGGGATGGCTCCAACTGCTGCTTGCACCCTGGGAGGGTGCGAGGAGGGGGGTTGTGCTTCCATATTGGCACGGTGCAAGGCAGGCTGCAGCTGTGGAATTGAGCCGGAGCTGGTGCTGCATGGGGCTCTTCTAGCTGGAGAGCTGGGCGTGGAGCAGGCTTCAGTGGTGCTGGGAGGAGGCTGCAGCCCCCCCCATATTTAACTGCAGCTCCACCCTCAGCTCCGTGCTGCCACCTGGTGCAGTCATGGCTTTTCACGGTGCTTGGGTGGAAGTGGGGCGTTCAGCCAGGGTGGCAACATAGGGCTGGGAGCAGAGCTGCGGCAAAATTTTGGATGGCTACAGCCTCCTCCCAGTGCCGCCAGAGCCCACTCCGGGCCCAGCCCCTGATAAGAAGAGTTCTATGCAGTGCTGGCTCCACCCCACAGCTGTAGCCTGCCTTGTGCTGCGCAGATCCAGGGGCACACGCCCCCCCTGTGCCCTCCTGGGGTACAAGCAGTGGTGGGAGCTACACCCCACCCATGACCTGCGCTCCCTGCCTCACCTCTACCCCCTCCTTCACCACGGGGGTGTTGATCTGCCCCCCTACACCCTTTCCCTCCCCCCTTCCCCTTCTGACCTGCCAGCTGGAGGCAGCTCTCCATGCTGCCACCTCTGCTCTGTGCTGTGCTGTGGCTGCGTGCAGCACAGGCATTTATTGGCCACACTAGGCCAATATCTGATATATACAATTTTCTTTGTATCGGACCGATGTATCGGTGCACCTCTACTTTATTTTAATCCAATGATTCTCAACCATGGGGTGCTCTGAGATTCTTTTTAAGGGTGCCATTGAGTGCTGTGCAATATTAATGTGTTAGATGTATAAACAGGATTCATAAAATGAACTCAGATTTCAAATAGGAATCCATAGTGTCAAAAATATTCTGATCAATTTTGGTCTTTCTGAGTTATTTGCAACAGAATAATTAGTCTATTTTTTTCTATAGTCAAGAAATGAGTGAAAGCTAAGAACAGACATTAGAACCAGCCTTATAGGTTAGCAATATGGGTGACTGCTCAGGAAGCCATGGTCAGGGTGGCACCAAATACACATGCACACACATGTGTAAGCAGCCAGTACTTATAGCAGCAATCTCTCCCCTCCCCACTCTGCCCTGCCTGATCACTCCCCAGGAAGAATGAGCAGTGCCCAGCCCAGCCTGCTCCCTGCTTCCAGCTGTTATCTAGGAAGAGTTGTGCTGGGCACATGTGGGCAGAGTGGCACCTTCTCCAGTCCACCCACTTTGCCCTGGTACAGCAGCAGTGGTGCCTTCCTGCTCACCTGCCTAGCGCATCATGCCTCCCTACTTGACTGTGCCTCATGTCTCTGCCTGTCTGCTCCTGTTTCTGCCTGGGAGCGGAAGGAAGGGAGTACAACAATACAGGTTCACCCAGGGTGCAATTTTACATAATACTGGCGTTGGCTGGCATTTTCCAAGGCACAGCTTAAGTCTGAAGAGAGGTGTCCTGTGTCTAAAAAGGTTGAGAACCATGCTCTTATCACACATCCATTTGTTCACTTCTAGTAAATTCTCTTTTCCTTTTTTTTATGAGACTGGAAGACAGTCACTTGGACTTCGCTTTTCAGTTCTCTTCCCTGTCTTCTGTTAACACCATATAATTGTTTCCAAGGTGAACTGACACCAGTGGAGATTTGCCAGATAATTTCATCATCTGTCCAGTTTTGCAGTTACACCTTGTATTTTTGCTTCTGCACACTGCCCTATTATCCTTGTGTCCTTAGTTGAATTCTGTGTCTCATCTTCACATAGAATTGTTGATGACAATAGCTTGCTTTGTTGAAGAATCTACCAACTCATGTCAAAACTATAATGTTAACATTGCTCAATAAACCTTTTAAATCTGTACTTTCTAAATGAATAGAAAAAGACAGATGCATCACTAAGGAGTAGGTCTTATAAAGAGATAAATACAATAGATGAAGGAAAGAGATCATTTTACAAAGTGAAAACACAGGTTCTGTTAGATCTATTTTTTTAGGTCATATTTGTCTTTTGAATATATTATACTGTATCTCCAGTTATCATCCCCATTTCATTAGTAGCTGAGAATAAGCCTTTCTCCTCTGAGAAACAGGTCTGTAGGTGAGCTGTGAAAATCTTTGGCCACTTAAATATATTCACATTCATACTCTTCCCTTCGTTCATCCTGTTGCCTTCATATTTTCTCAACAGTCAATCCATACCTCATCACTGATGTCAAATATGAAACTGATATAAAATATTTTTTTCACATAAATATAGTTATACTGGACATAAATGTAAATAATGATTTTTGCAGCTGGGGGGGAAAAACCTCTTCTGTCCTGTGGGGGAAGGGTTTTGGAGGTGCTGAGCACAGGGAAGTGGGGGGAAGGGAAGGAGAATGGTTTTACTTCCCTGGGGTATCCTAGCACATGGCTCCTTTGACTAGATGGTACAGATTTGTTCTAGTCTGGCTCCTCCAGGAGGCTGAAGGAGCTGCCATAGCAGGGCGGCCATGGTAAAGATTACCGGGGGTTAGGGAGGCACCATTCCCTTCTCAGTTATTCCTCTGAGGCTGGTGTCCCATTCATTCATTCTCCCCCTCCCCCCCCCCCAGCTAGCTACACTACTGATATTGTATATCTTTTTGGTAAAAAATATAGAAACTCCAGATCTGACAAAAAATGAATAGACTTTTATACAGCTATCCAAAAGTATTGTAGTAGATATAATAAAATTCCTAAGAGTTTAGGAAGGAATATAAAGCTCATGTTCAAGTAAAGGTGCAATGGGATCTGATGCATCTGGGGAAGCTCAGGATCATGATCTCAGGCTTCCCTGAGGAGCAAGCTCCTCCTTCAGGGCTTCAGACAGTTTTTAGCTCTTTGGTTCTTGGCAGATATTCTTCCCTGGCCATAATGTATTCCTAGCTGTTTAAATCCCTAGGATTTCTTTCATCTCCACTTGAAGCATCTGATACTCAACTCAACATGGTGAATAACAGGCTGTTAGGGGTGCACTGATAGATTTGGGGATTTTTTGGCTGATACCGATGGCTGATATTTAATGAGCTATATCAGCCAACGCTAATGCAATTCCAAATATGCAGTCCCTCAGTGTGGAGAGCAGTGTCTAGCTGGTAAGTCTGCTGTGGGGGAAGGGGTGGGGGAGAGAAGGGGCATAGAGGGGAGAGCCCCTGCAGTGGGGGAAGAAGTGGGACTGAGGCTGGGCCAGGGCATGTGCTGCCCAGATGGGGTAGGGTGGGGCGGGGCATGGGACAGAGTCACGGCTTGCCCAATGGATGCAGGGAGGGTGGGGGGACAACTCCCATTGCTGCTCACATCCCGGGAGGGCCTGTGCCCTTGCATCTTCTTGTGGGGTGAGGGCAGGCTACTGCTGGGTGCTGCACTGGGCTCTTCTCAGCAGGGGGCTGGGGCAGGCTGTGCTCAGGGTGCACGACAGCAACACTGGGAGGGAGCTACGATGAATTCTGGGGTGGCTGTAGCCCAGCCCATTCCCCTGTCAGGAAGAGCCTGGTGCAGCCCCTGGCCCCAGCTTGCAGTTGCAGCCTGCCTTGTCTCACACATGGATCTGGGGGCACATGCCCCTGCATGCCTTCCTGGGTTGTGCACTGTGGGGGGAGCCACTCCCACCCCCTCCCTTCCCACAAGGACCTCAGTCTGCCCCCTCCTCCCCATCCCTTCTCCCACAACAGATTTAACAGATGAACCTAGCTGTTCTCCAAGCTGCTGGGCTGTGCTTCTGGCCATGTGCATGCTGCAGCTGTGCACATGCATGGGGCATTTATTGACCACATTACTGGCCACATCAGACAAAAAAAGGCAGTTGCGGATACCCTCAATTTTCCTCAGATGGGTGCCAATCTGGTATGGGACCGATGTATCAGTGCAGCTCTACAGGCTATTTGTCACCTTGAGCACGGTGAGCTTAGACCCACCAAACAACTTATTATCAGGGATCCTGGTTTTCTGTTTCCCACAGAAAAACAAAGAAAACCTCGGATTTCCTCTTTTTAGCAGAGAAACCTATGGATTCCCTGCTTTTGCAAAGAGCTGTGCAGTTCGGTTGGACTCCAGCCTGCAAAAGCTGTTTGCAAACAGGGCAGGAAACCCCAAGCCCTGCCGAGAGGGGGAAGGGTGGGGTCTGAGACCAGGGCTCTGCTTAGTTTGGCTTCACTCTTGGCTCCTGGAGCCTGAGGTCAGTGGGGCTTGCAGGGGGCTGGGGGGTTGCAGGTCTTGGCTGGGGAGGCACTGGCAGGGCTGGGGGGAGTCAGGAGCCAGCCCTGCCCCGACCTGAGCAGGCAGCAGCATTGGGGGAGCCAGCTCCATGCTGCTTCAGTTGCAGTTGCCTGTTGTTGGGGCAGGGGGCTGCAGACTTGGGTCCCTGGCCCCATAGCCCTGGCAGCTGGGGGCCCCCTCCAGCAGGGATGGGCTGGGGGCTGGGGATGGGGGCAAGAGGCATGAGTAGGGTGAGGGGGCTGTTGTGGGGCAGGGTGGGGCACCAGCAGGACATGGGGGGAGCTCTTAATTTTTAATAATGGATTTTGGGGTTTTTATCAGAGACGTTATGATTTTCTTGTCAGAGAATTTGTGATGTTTTATCAAAGCAAACCAGGTTCCCTGCTTATTAGCATACCTTGGCCAGAGAGGAGGCCAATAGGTGACAGTTCCTTACTTGGGACAGAAAATAACAAAAACAGGGCCAGGAGTGGAGGCCAAAGACTCATAACAGGAGTGCCGGGGGGGGGGCAGCGCACACCGGACAGTGCCCAATGGTCAGTAACCCTGGACTAAAGGGACCGAGCGGCTTGATCCTCGTTTCCTTTGAAAAGCGTGTTGTTGTTGCCCAGTCTGTGGCAGAAAAGGCCCCAGGACTTGTTCTGCACTGGCTGCACCTCCTCTGCCTCCCCTTGCCCGAGAAGCAGCGGGGCGAGGGGACCGGGACGTGCACGTCTGTCTGTGCGCGCCGGCAGACGCCGGGGTCGCTTCAGGGCGGTGGCGGCACCCGCGCGCTGGTGACCGAGGAAGCCGGCGGCGCTAGGGCTCTGTTGAGGCAGCGCCAGGACCCGGGGGGAGCCGGGCGGACCCGCGTGTAGCTGCGGCCCGCGCGCCGAGCCGAGCCGGGCCGGGCCGGGCCGGGCCCGGGGGCGGGGGGGAGGCGCGGGGCTGTCTCGCTCTCCCGCCGCTGCCGCGCGCGCGGCACCAGGTGCTGGGGGCGGCCCCGGCGCGGCGCGGCGGGCGGAAGATGGCGCGGGGCGGATGGAAATCCTCATGACGGTGTCCAGGATCGCCTCCGCCTGTATCATGGTGAGCTCCTGCCCTGGCCCCGCGCCCCGGCGCGGCCCCTGGGGGAGCGGGAGGAGCCGGGAGCGCCCGGGCGGCTCCTCAGCACGTGGGGGCTGGCACCGCTGGCCGCCGTCGGCCCCGGCCCCAGCCCGGCCACAGCTCGTTGGGTTGCTGCTTCGGGGCCCGGCCGGGGGCCCCCGCTCTGCTCCGGCTGCGGCGCGAGCCCAGGGCCCGGCCGGCTGGCGGGGAGCCGCCTCCCCGCCGGGGCATGCGGGGAGGAGCTGGGGCCTGGCAGCTGGAGGCTGCACCCGCGCTGCCCGGTCTAAACGTGAACCTCTGTATTGGAGACTTAAAAGAATCGTGTTTGTTGCAAAATTATTGATCGTGTTAAAAAAAAAAAGCGCGCCAATAAGTCCTCTTCAGTATGACAACCTAAAGGTCTCCAGCAAGCGAGCAGGGGGGATATAGAGTTGAAGCTTTGTTTTTGTTTGTTTCAAGGCAAGCGGTCTTAACAGCAAACTGAAAAAGTCAGTGAAGACCCCATGAGAGTGACTTGGGATTTGCATCTGCTGCAGCAATTAGCTGCCTCTAAAACGATCCTACGTTTTTGAACACTTGTGCTGTTGTTGATTGTACATCGTACAGGGGTTTAAATTATCATAGGGATATGATAATTATCGTACACCTGGCAACACTGGCCTGCATTGCTGCTTTTCCCTTTCCCATCTGCCCCACTCCTTGCCTCCCCTTTCCTCCTGGGTGTAGCCAGAAGCTGCCCTTCCAGGGAAGGGGGTGCCTGGCCTGGTTTTAGCACAGTTCCTCACTGCCTAGCCCCAGCACTGTTGCGGACAGAGGCAAAGCCTTCCAGGTCCACGGACCAGGTCCAGTGGCAGACCGTATGTTGCGCTTTGAAGTTTGAGTTGTGCATCCCTGATCTCCTGGATCCTTCTGTTTGCTTCCCAGTTTAAACTGTTTCATACAAGGTGTTCTCTAGTTTTTACTCTTTCTCTGTAGCTATTAATGGGCCTCTCCACACTTCCCATGGGAAACTTTTTGTGCAAATGTCTTAAATCTCTCTTTAAGGAAGCCTTTTTTTATTGTTATTATCATACTGTGTCAAGCAAAAGCTTCCAAGGAGGCTCAGCTCTCGTTAAATGATTAATTCCCTGCAGTCAATTCCCTTTAAATGCCTCGGGACTGGAAAAAGGCAGTGCATTTACACATACAACACACTTATCCAAATGTCGCATAAGTGGTGCTCATGAAGTACACAGCCCTGGCAGTGCAATTATATAATATGGAGCTCCACATTTAACTAGTGGTGGTCATTTTATTGGTCTCCAGTAGTCATTTTTGTGGTTGCCGTTTGAAACTTTGAAAAAGAAAGAACGCAGCTGACAAACGGAGAAGCTTCTGTGGATTTCAGTGTTTCTAGTAGCACCGCTTTGACAGCTGCTTCCCCTTCACAGTTTCTGTCTCTGATGCAGTTAAACAGAGTCCAGTTATGTTACAAAGAGACAGTGCAGCTGAAAGATGCTATGCAGTTTAACTAGTGAGTGAATAACTGATGGTTACTACAGCATAAGGAATAGGCAAAAAAGTGGGACTGGCATTATAGTTTTGTTCTGCTTCTTCTACTCATTTAGCCTCTGATGAAGTAAACTGCCACTTACAAAGTTTTTGCATCTCTGATGTAGTCTGTAAGGTATAAATCTACAATGTCTTCTTCATTGTTTATGTATAAGTGGAGTACATGAATATCTGTGTCCTGAGGTTGTCAGCAAGGTTGCTAGTAGACTCTGGTTATGGATTTTTACAGTATTGTGAAAACACTAGTCTTTTTGCACAGACTAACAGCCATTACATACTTTATAGATATGGATATGGGATTGAACTGTACTAGTGATATAGGAATGAAACAGTAGTCTCTGAAGTAATTTTATTTCACTTAATCCTCTTTTATGATGGAATAACATGTATGGATACATGTAACTGAGAGTTTAAAATCAAACCATAAATAATACCTAACCCATGATACTTTGTGATGAAAGTCTGTAAAATACACAATTAATTTTATAATGTCTGAGCTTTTATTAGGATCTTGTAATGGGACTGCTTGATTTAGATACTGTTTTAAAGCTGTGCGTTCAAGATTAATAGGTAATCTAGGATTGCAAAACTATTTAGAGACTGATAAGTTAAGATGTACTTTATATTGTGCTGTAATTGGTCATAACAACATAGGTAGGTGTCTGAAATTGAATGTCAACTTTGAGCACCACTGACATTTCATGGTAGGCTTAGCAATACAACTTTGGGAAAATAAGTTTTCAAACCCCTCTTTGGAGTTTTTCAGCAAATACTTGTTAACCTTTTGTCCCACACCTCTCAAGAATTGGGATCTGTGCTGTGTTTTTTCTGTACTAATTATAGCATAACAGTTATACATAGCTTATGTGCATTCATGTCATGCTTTGGCACTACTTTTCTGTAACTAAAGAGAACTTGTAAGACAGATTTGCTGTATTTGACAGTGATGATCAATTAAAATAGCTGCTTGGGGAAGTGATGCGTCATAGGACAAGCGTGGCCAACCTGTTGCACATGGAGGAGACAGGCAGCACAGGAGCAAAAAGGAGAGCAGCAGAGGCAGGGAGCAGAGCAGCAGATCAGGCAGGGGACGAGCATCAGTGGCAGTTGAGGAGGGTGCAGGGTCAATTTGTGGCACCCCTGCCAAAAGGGTTGGCCCCCACTGTCATAGAAGCTCTTCTCCCTCTATCCCTTTCCTTTTTCTGGGAAAGAGGGAATTCAGATCTCTGTTCTGACTAGTGATCTTTCCATGTATTTTACCTTTCTTGATTAAGTCTTTGATCCCTAGAAAGCAATGGGCCATAAACTGGTACCGCATTTTACAGCTTATGGTGAAAGCCCAATGAAACCCTTGTGTGAGAGGCTGATAGGTCACTAGTATCACTTCCCTAGAAGTACTTTTTGCAGACAGCACCTGGCAAGTACCAAGTTCTATCTTGAGGCTAAAGCAAAGAAAATCTAATATATATGCAAGCACATGGAGATGATGTTATAGTTGTGATGCTTGTGTTTAATTTTTTATCTTGTTCATTACATTTGTATAACAAAAATATTTTAAATAGAATATAAGAACCTGTGCAATCTGTAAACTATGATTTGGTGCTCCAAAGTGCATGTGCTTTGTGTGTCAACTATTTGTCCTCCTTTCCTCTACCGGCTTATTAGCACTGCAAGTACACAGTCCTTTTTCAAGTATGTGGGGAGCAAAAAGAGAGCCCCGGGCAACGTCGGGCCCCTGAGGGACTTGTCAGGCAATCTGGTGCTTGCAGCCAATGGGAAGGCGGAGATCTTCAATGGGTTTTTTGTCTCGGTCTTCCTGAGGGGGGACCGGGACTTCCCTCCTGTTGGAAACCTGTATTCCACCTCGGGAATCACTGCTACGCCGTGGGTGAGGGTTGACCTGGTGGAAGGGCTAGATGTGTTTAAGTCGGTGGGCCCGGATGACCCACGCCCGAGGGTGTTGAGGGAGCTGGTGGGGGTGATTGCTAAGCCCTTGACTCGGTTATACGAGCTCTCTTGGAGCTCTGGACAAGTGCTGGAGGACTGGAAGGTGGCCAATGTGGTTCCCATCTTTAAGAAGGGGAGGAAGAAGGACCCGGAGAACTACAGCCCTGTCAGTCTCACCTCGGTTCTGGGAAATATCTTTGAGAAAATTCTCAAGTCCCACATCTGTGAGGGACCGGCAGGAGACTTTATGCTGAAGGGCAACCAGCACGGGTTTGTTAAGGGCAGGTCCTGT
>JAGPOW010003316.1:162795163-162823027 GCA_030014935.1 Caiman crocodilus
ATTTTTTTTTTTTTTTTTTTTGGTGTTTTGTGTCCTATTTTGGGGGGGGGGTGGCTGTTTTGGGCCCTACACCCCCTAACAATAAAACCGCGGGGGGGGGGGGGTGGGGGGGGGGGGCCCCCCACGACGGTACCCCAAATTCCCAAAAGCAAAACTCATGTCACATGTATGTATTATACCATGGGGAGGCAGGTGAAGACTGCAGGGGTGATAGCCTCTGGTGAAGTCACAAAGCCTGCCAAGTTTCAAGAAGATCAGTGCAGGGGTTTGGGGACAACTGTACCTCAAGCTGCAGACAAACAAAACTTGTGACATAGGTGACACTGTGCGTGTGTTAAGGCACAGCAAAGTGAAAGCTTCAGGCATGGTGGTCCCTGCTGCGACCACAAAGCCTGCCAGCTGTCTAGGAGATTGGTGCAGGGCTTCTGGGGCCCTGAATCTCTAGCTGATGACAGGCAAAACTCGTGACAAGGGTGCTCATGCAACTGACTGTCTGTCTTGGAGCAGTTGATTGTCTGTATTGATTCATTCTTCTCCTTAATCTTTCCTTTCCTTAGTGGTTTTGTAGGTGTTAATTGTTGCTAATTAACTGGTTACATTAGCTAGCAACTGGGTATTGAGCTGGTCCCTGAGTGAGTCACGATTGATTGGTAACTGGTAACACTGTAGCTTAGCAGCCAGGCCTGCAGTAGTTCCCTCCCCACTCCACCCCACCCCACTACAGACGCAGTGGCACAAGGACCCATGTCACAAGTTTTGTCCGTCAGCAGCTAGAGGTGCAGGGCCCCAGAACCCAGAAGCCCTGCACCTATCAACTTGACAGCTGGCAGGCTTCATGCCACAGCAGGGGCCACCATGCCTGCAGCTTTCACCCTGCTGCCGCTTAAGACACATAGTGTCACCCATGTCAGGAGTTTTGCTGGTCCGCAGCTTGAGGTACAGTTTCCCCCAAACTCCTTTACTTATCTCCTTGGAATTTAGCAGGCTTCGAGGCCTCACCAGGGGCTACCACCCCTGCAGTTTTCACCCCTGTGCTGTAACACATAGACGTGACAAGTTTTGCTTTCGGGCATTTGGGGTACAGTTCCCCCTGAACTGATCTTCTTGGAATTTGGCAGGCGTGCTCTTGGCAGAGGCTACCACCCTTGCAAATTCCATCTAAGTCAGACAAAACAAAGATGAATTGTAGCTATTTTGTTGATTCTCCATTATACCCTATGGCCGGATCAATGAGGCAGATCTGAAGGTTTTCTGAAGTGCTTCGGAAGCTCCAAACCCCTTCGGAAAGCCTAATGAAGCCAGCGCTTCGATCCGGATATGCTGGTGCGGACACTGAATCGTCTAAAGTTTCTCCAGAACCGAAGCATGGTCTGCAGCTTTGCACAGCCCTAACAACCCTAACGGGATCTTGGAGTCATTATTGACTCCAAGATGAACATGAGCTGCCAATGCTAGACCACAGCCAGCAAGGCCAGCCATACCTTGTCATGCATCCTAAGATACATCTCAAGCTAGTCCGGAGAGGTGATACTCCCCCTCTATGCGACTTTGGTCAGGCCTCAGTTGGAGTACTGTGTCCAGTACTGGGCGCCTCACTTCAATAGAGATGTGGCCAGCCTGGAGAGGGTTCAGAGGAGGCCTACCTGCTTGGTGAGAAGGCAGCAGGACTGGCCCTATGAAGAGAGACTGAGGGACCTGAACCTGTTCAGCCTCAGGAAGAGGAGGCTGAGGGGGGACCTACCTGGTGGCTGCCTACAAGCTCATCAGGGGAGATCAACAGCAAATAGTAGAGCCGTTTTCTCCCCAGCACCACCTGGGGTGACAAGGAACAATAATAATAAGTTGATGGAAAACAGATTTAGATTAGAGATCAGAAGGCAATATTTTACGGTTAGGGTGGCCAAAATCTGGAACCAACTTCCAAGAGAAGTGGTCCTTGCCCCTACCTTGGGCAAATTCAAGAGGAGGTTGAATTCAAGACCTCCTGTCTGGGGTCTTGTGAACCCAGCATTCATTCCTGCCTGTGGCAGTGGGTCAGGCCAGATGATCTGTCCAGGTCCCTCCTGACCCTTGCTACTATGAAACTATGAATCCATGGGGAGAGGTAGATAGAACAAGAGAAAAGGCATTGAGGGAAATACATGCTGATAGTAGCTGAGAGCATATATGACAATCTATAGGAAATGAGGGGAAGTAAATGAAACCCAAAAGGAGGGAAAAGCCAAGTGCAGCAAAGAACCTTTTAAAGAAAGTTAAAAAGTATTAAATTAAGTTTTCAAAAGTTTATCCTTTGAAAATTGTTGGAAAAGGGTGGCTGATGGGGTATTCCAGGTATTTTTCACCCTGGTTACAAACATTTATTAATCCCTTGGTAATGCTTTGAGGCCCAACCCTTACTTTGTTAGATACTTTACAAGATAACAGAAATTCAAGCTAAAAGAGTAACTTGGTAGCAAGCCTTAATTTTGACTGGCTTAAATATTTATTTCAAAACTGAACGTTACCCTGAACTAAATTCCTGTTCTTGAAAAATAAATTAGTAGCTGTTGCCTTCAGTGATAACTAACAAAGTTCCCTTTGCATGATGAAATTGTCTCAGATATCGGGGAAAGTGATAGCTCATGCACTCCCAACTACGCATTTCATTTCAGACAGATGGTGTTTTCTTTTTATCATGTAAAGCTTGTTTTGTAAAGGAGAGAACGATGCTTTGAGGCAGACCTACTTAACTAACTGCTCTTAAAGCTTCCTTTTGATAATTTCTGAACATGCTTGATCAGTATGAAGCTTTAGGCCGTAGATGTGTATGCAATGATGTTTTTGACAAGCAGGAATCTTGCTATTTTGTTTTTGTTACTTTGACAAATCAGAACAGTTTACAAATGCTAGCAGTGTTTTTGCTTTGTTCAGAACAAACAAACTCAGACTTCTAAGGTATTTTCAAAGCTCGTGCTGTAGCTTTGAAACAGAATTCTGAACTAATCTAATGTATGTGTAGGTTCTTCACTACAACTTTCTAGGACACTGCAGATTTCGTTTTGAATTACTAATAACTGTTGCAGTGTATGAGGAATTGGTTCAAGGTGAGAAGCTGTAGAGCTTCAGGTTTTCTAGAGAGGAAAGCAATTAAAGTTGTTCTTTTGGCCTTGAAAAAGCATGTCTAATTAATTAGGACACAACTTGGTATACATAAAATTGTCAAGGTAGCATGTCTAAGTCAGCTCACGAAATGATGCAGATTCTTTCCCACTGGTACCATCGAGAAGATTGGCATAAGGGAATATAAAAGGTTTGGTATCCCTGTTGCCGTTGCATGAATGTATACTTTGTTATCTTAGTAGATGGGTAGATAGTGCCAGTTGCCTGTTTTTACCCACAGCTAAGAAGTATCCAAAATAATACATTTTCCTGGAACAAGCCTGGCTAATTAGAGTTAATTGTCATCCATTTCATTCTTTTCAAAGCACCCAGCGCTGTGGTGCCTGCATGTGTAAAAATGTCCTGTGTGTGCAAAGGGCTGTGCAGCTGAGATCAGTCAGAATCAAACTCAAGTTCCATGTCTGTTTTTATCTCTTGTTAATATGAATTCAGACTGAAGACAGGGCAGGGCAGTACCTTACAGTGACTGTAGATGTGCTGGGAAGCTGCTTTGACAGGCTGTAGTTATTGTGCATCCAAGCAGACTTGATTAATTGAGTGTGCTGGAGTTTGGTATTTACCGCACTTTCTAGCAGCCTCTTGCATCTCGTGTATCAGTGTCCCTGCGCTTCAAAATTGTGGTGGGGGCACTTGAACTAAAGCTCGCAGAACAAATTTTAGTTCAAGCACCCCCGCTACCATTTTGAAGCATGGGGGTGCTGATACATGAGACACTGTGGCATTTTAATTAGAGAAGCTCTCCGAGTCGCTATAATTAAAGTGCCCCCACCCCAGAGCATATGTAAAAAGTGCCTTTAGAGACTAACTGGTTTAGAGAGGCATAGGCATTCATGGGTGACAGCTTATTTCATGAATGGACTTGTAGAAACATCTGACAAAGTAGGCTGTGGCCTTTAACCAGAATGTTTGGTACTGGCATGACAACCTTTGTAGCTTGGCTTGCTCCTGGGCTCTGACCTTCTCAGCCTTGCTTCTAGACTCTTTGGGTCCTTTCCCCTCGTGGTTATCTCACCTATCATGGCTTGATGGTGTAGTTTGGTAGGGAGACTGCTCCCAGTAGACAGATGTAGGTTTTGGGGTAGGTCTTTGTCTGAACACAGGCCCTACCTGGCTTTGGCTCATTTTTAATTTGGCTGGGTCCCACTGCCTGGGGTGCACTGCATCAGGACCTTAGGTTCTTGGGTTCTAGCTCTAGCCCCTTGTTGGGTCTGGGCTACTCAGCCCCCAGCCATGCCCCTTGCAGGCATGGGAGTTACACTCCTCAGTTTTTGCTGTCAGATATGCAGTCCTCTGACACACCACAATCTTTGCTCTGAATTTATTTGGACTCTGTACTCAATACTCCAGGGTTCCGGCCGCCAGGAAAATTTTGAGCTAGTTGCCCTCACCACAATCCAGTGGCCTCCAATCCACCTCTTACAGTCAAAGTATAAGTATTTGCTCCCAAAACATAAGGATCACAAAACACAATCTTCCCTGTCGGGGTTAATCTTACCTTGTGGTAGCACCAATGTGAAAGGCTCAAGGTACTTGGCTTTTGTTGCTTACAGTACAAGATTTCTTTTGCCCTTGTGACAAAATCCTTTCTCCCAAGCAATCTGGACTGGCTTATCCCTGGAGCTCTACCTCATGTAGCAGCTACAGCCAGGATGCCACTTGTGGTCTAAGCCCTGGGCTTTTGTGCCTCTGCCTAGGTCACCTGATCCTCTACTTCTGCTCCAGGCCAGACAATCACCACTCAAACTGGGGCAGACAGCCATCTTATTTAAGGTACCTTTTTGCCATTAGGTTTGTTTAAGGGGCTGGGCTGGCCAACAGGCTCTGGGCTCCCTCCCTCTCTAGGTAGTGGAGCAAGAGCCCTGTGACATGCCGATGAAAACTTATGTCTCTCTGAACCATTTAGTCTCCAAGGCAAGATACAGATGTTCAAGAAGGTTAGGGGGTGGTTAGATCATATTTAAAATGTCCACTCAATCTAATTTAGTTCACTTGGGTAAGGAACTACCTAGATTGACCTAACCAGGAATCTAAGTGCAAACTGTACAGAAGTTCAGGAAGTTTAGATTAATCTAGAAGGCTGGGGACAGAAGTCACACACAAACCAGTTTAAGTGATCAGAAATGGTTTAAACCTGTTACAGAACAGAAGTTCAGTGCACATGAACCAGTTTCAAAATGGCTAAAACTAGTTTAAGATGAATCTGGTTGAGCATAGTATCAGACTTAACTGATATGGGTCACACCAGTTTATGAAACTTCTGTCCCAGACCCCTTCCTCACTCAAGTTAAATCAGATTCCCCAGCATGCTTTCCAGCCGTGCGTTGTGCTGTGCTGTCTGCTCCAACAGAGAAGGGTTGGAGGAGTAGAGAGAGACGTAGAGAGGGTAGAGAATAGAGAGGCAAGGACTGTCCCCTGCAGGCAAACCCCAGCTGGGGTCTGGGGCCAGGGATTGGGGGTTGAACCTCACTTCCCTTGGTTAAACCCCCCTTCTTCAGTGTACAGAGCTGCCCTACCCTGCTAAACTTACTGACAGCTACTGCTGGCAGTCACTGTGGACAACAAATCCCAGAGGCACGTGGAAACAGGAAGAAGACATGATGAGCAACCCTGCGGGCTTGCTTCTGTGATGGTGGACTACAAATCCCAGATACCTTGGGGGCAGCAGGAAGAGGAAGTGCTAGAGAGCTGTACTCTAACACCCCCAGCTTCGGAACTGAGTCACTGCAGGCATGTGGCTGCATTTTCTGAACCAAAGGTAAATGTATGTCCAGTTATTTCTCAGTTTAACATTTGCAGCTTGGACTAATCTACAAAGACTGAATTGATTCAGCCTTGGGCTTTCTGACCGTCTGTTCTTAGCCAAAGTGACTGTACCTCCAAGGTAGTCTGACTTAGATTAGGTCCAGTAAAACTGATCTATTTGAACTTCTATACAGTTTCCCAGCCCTGGGTCTGGGAAAGTCCAGATGCTGGCCCCAGCCCTGGGCTTCTGCTTTTCCTGCTCCCCCGCCCCATGACTGAGCTATTTTTTAGCCCCTAGCCCTTTGGCTCTCCCTCAGATAGGCAACCCTGCTCTCTGGACCAAGCAGTCCCCCCCCCGAATTCACCCAAACCCCCTATCCCACAAACCACTTGTGGTGCCAGGAGCCTGTTGAAGTCAGTCAGGGTGGGGGTGAGTGGTGGGTGCGATCAGGGTGGGGTATGTTCAAGGAAGGGAGTCAAGGGGCTAAATATAGGCTCTAAACCCTGCTGCCTTTGCCCTGGGAGCCAGACACTGGCTCTGCTGTGCGTCCTCTGCCTACCCAGCGGGTGGCAGGAGGCCCGTTAGGCATCATGTGGCTCCTGGGGCAAAGGCAGCAAGGTGCAGAGCCCCAGCCCTCAGCGGGCAGCCTGGCTCTGCTCCACACACAAATTCAAGGGGCACATGCCCCCCATTACTTCTCTGGAGGTGCATGTAGTGGTGGGGAACTGCTCCCTGCCCCTCACCTCTGGATGAGCTGCCTGTGCCTCTGTTGCATGACCTGTGCCCCAGCCTGTCTGTGTGTCTGCCCCTTGCTTCCAAGCCACAGCCTCCTCCCTGCCAGCCCTGCTGCTGCCTCTCACTCCTGACCCACAGTACCCCCCACATCCTGCCAGGATGTATGGAGACCCCTTCTCCCCAGGTTCCAAACCCTTCACACACACTCACAGCCCCCTACACCTTCACAAATACTCCCCTTGCCACACAGACAGAAACAAATATTTCTGAGTATTATCTTTGCTCTTATTGCCTTTCATGGAGTTTGGACTAGTTATTGCACTACGGCTAATTGTTAATAATGTTTATATTTTACATAAAGGCATTGTAGTTTTAGTCTAAGAATGATATAGTGCCATTGTCTTGTCCTTGTGTCCTTGTCATAAATCAGATTTTCTTTTCCAAAATCATGCACAAGTGATGGCTCTTTCCACTGCTGCACTGAGGTCTGCCTTTGTACAGGTCTGACCAAGGAGTTGTCGAATGAGCAGATGCACTTACATATATTTGTGTCATTAGACTAGCTCCATTTGATCACGTTTGTTTTTGATCTTGCAGTTTTCATGCACAGGCGATTCAGGCATTGTCATGTTGGCCAGTTTAGATCAGCCCCTCTGGGAAGGTCTTCCAGGGGTTCTAGGTCCATTTCAGTGTACCTGACTGCATGTAATAATCTTTCCTTCCATAATCTCAGTTGTTCCCTGTCTGCTGTCATGTCTGAGTGCTCAACACCGATCAGAAAACTCTTTTGTGCTTTAAGCCATTTAGTTACTTCTCTGTGACCATAGAGTTGGATGTCTGGGATCTTCCATCTGCGTTGATCTCCTTTAGCATGTTACCTTTCTTCTGATATCAGGTGATGCAATGCCATCTAGGAAATACAGACTATCCTTTAGTGCTGGTTTTAGACATCTTGTTATTTCATGACAGCTGTCATTTAAGACTGGGTCTAGTTTCTTGGCATGGATGGATTGTTCCTATACTGGACATGCATGCTCTGAAGCATGTTGTTGCAGGCTCTGACTTTCTCTTTAGTCTTCTCTACATATGCTTTAAAGGTAAGTGTTTGGTCCAATGTAACCCCTTACTACCCAGCGTTTGTGTGATTAGTCAGTGGAATTCCATCCTAGGTGATGGTTAACTTCTGCTTGGTTGCTTCTTCATAAGTGAAAAGCTGTGATCTGTGTCTTGGTTAGCTTGGCATGAAACTGATTCTTATTGTAGTTATCTGACAGGTTGGTCAGTGCACATATTAGTCTGTTCTCGACAATGGTGAAGTTCCTCTCTTGCAGTGTGATGCATAGATCATCAGCATATATGAAGCTGCTCTTATATAGATTGGTCATTGGTATATATGTTAAAAAAGGATTGGTGTTAGCATGCTACCCTGTGGGAGCTCATTTCATTGGTGCCTCCAACAGCTCTGTTTCTTGCACAGTTCTACACAAAAATGTCTATTTTCCAAAAGAGATCAGATGAGCTGCTCTAGGTGGTAGTTGTGCGTCGTATCATAGACTTTGACAGGCAGGTTTAAGTAAATGATTGTGTTATATTCTGATAGGTCTACAAACACAGTACCTGTTATGTCTTTCTTGAATCCATCTTCTGTATGTTGGGTGATATTTAGTAGTTGACCAGTGCAGGACTTGTCTGGTCTAAATCCAGTTTGTTCTGGTATTAAATGCTGTTCAATATGAAGTGAAAAGCAAATAAGAATAAGGCGTTTGTAAAATTGATAAAGATGGTATAGAAGGGACACTGGCCTAAAGTTCTCTGGACCAGAGGCATCCTTCCCTGGCCGTAATAGAGCTATTACATAGTCTTCTTACCATAGTTTAGGTATTGTA
Organism: Caiman crocodilus; assembly: GCA_030014935.1. Classification (NCBI taxonomy): domain Eukaryota; kingdom Metazoa; phylum Chordata; order Crocodylia; family Alligatoridae; genus Caiman; species Caiman crocodilus. Next base: position 162,803,687 of record JAGPOW010003316.1, read on the forward strand.
AAGGTTGATAAGCAATTGTTTTAAAAGGTGTGATACCCATAACTTGGTTGTGGGACCAGAGTGCTTGATTTGCTCCATGAATGTGTCATGGAGTCAAGCTGCTTTACCCTTCTTCAGGTGACTTATTCTAGTGTTAAGTTCATCCATTGTATATAGTGTGCTGAACTGATTTTCCTCCAGATCAGTTTGCTATCTATCTATCTATCTATCTATCTATCTATCTATCTATCTATCTATCTATCTATCTATCTATATTAGGCTGTTTATTTGAAGCATTACTATTGAGTAGAACTAGTGAGCCACCTGGTTGGCTATGAAGTGGTATTGCTGTGCTTTCTTCAGATTGTTACACAGCTTGCAAATGGTCAACCGTATTTTCAAGCTAGTATGGGTCATATCTGTTCCTTTGATCAATGCTTTCCATTTCTGTTGCCTGTCATCTTGAAGCTTGTTAGTTAGGGCTGTCCCTGCCTCAATAGTGTGTTCTGAGAGAGGATCTCTTTAAAACATTTACTGGTATTTTCTTGTATTTGGCTGCTAATAGTAAACCCTGGTATATACTCAGGTCTGCATCCTCAAGTTGTAAACTTGTTGGAGGTTTTACTTAGTGCATTCATGAAGAGGTTATAGTTATCTGAGGCTGGTTTGATGTGTGTTATTTTTTGTCAAGGTCTTCAAAAAAGTCTTACTGGTCTGCTTTCTTAAAATTGCTCTTAAAATTGAAGTGTCTACACATTGGTACCATATTTGTAGTTATGGCTTTGGTGACATGGGTAGTGATAAGTCTGCGCTGTGTGTAGGGAATGGGTTCCAACATGTCTTTTTTGCACATAACTTCTATGTTGCTGTTAATAGATGCCTGGATTATAGCTTTGTCTCTATCTGGAGCTAATCAAAGACCCAGGTAGGTTTGAGTCATGGATCAGGATTAGGTGGTATGCCTTGGTCCACATCTCAACAAAGTTGCCATTCTCATTGTTTTTGCTCTAACTTTAAGTGATACTATGGCTGTTAAACTCACTGATGATCATGTGTGGTTTTTTTGTGGTCTTAGTTTCCTGGGCTCTCAAAGGTAAAGCGCTTTGCTAGAGGCTTATAAATGGATGTTATTGAAACATTGTACATATTGATAATAAAGATTTCAGTGTCATTTTGTTCTGTCATCGATGTGTTGATGATGAGCTCTGGTTGTATGAAGATAACGCTGACATATTTCTCGTGGTGCCTTTTAATGGCAAACCTTATCTCAGAGATCAATGGCATATTGCTGTTGGGCTTTCTGTGTGTCTCCTAGAGACAGCACAGGACCATTGTAAATCCTGAAAAGAATGTCCTTTTTGAATCCTGTGTGTCCCTCAGTGTTTACAGAGATGACTATCAGTGCTAGCACACAGCAGGTGAACCTGTTGCAAGTTAGAGGATTGCATTATAAATGTCTGAGATTGCTGATAACAAGGTATTTAACAGAATATAGCAGATTCATTGGAATCTGACTGGGGATGCAACGTGAACACTTCTGCTATGGCCATTATTAAGCCAATCTTTTCAACATTTGTATCCTGATGAGGCTAACTTACCATTACATAAAATAAATAAAGCTCTCAAATCCAATCTGCATCTAGTTTTCCCTGAAAAAGAAAATACGGTTACAGTGTACAGTGCCTTACAATTTTGTAATTATGTTTTAGCTCAGAATGAACATGTTGCATGAATATTTTGTTAATCATGCTTTGTCATTGGCTGTAGTAGCATTGCAGGTGCAGCACTTGTTCTGAGCCCACAATATTAAATAGAGGTCAGTCAGTCAAAATGTTCTGTCTTTTTTTTTTTAAGTATTTAAATGCCACAATAATTTTTTGTTTCTATCATAAATTCATACTTGGTCACAGTGGCATCAGACCCCAGCTATCAGGGGCCTTCACACATCTATCCAAACCAATACTTTTGCTGTCTGACCCATCTGGGATCTTTTCAGAATCTTACAAGCCTTCATGATTCATCCTTTCAGGTAGTTGGCACCTATTTTTTTTGTATTTCCTTTCCACAGTAACACAAGTGAGAAGCGTTTAAGAAACAACAGTCCTTTAAAAACATTAGTTGCCAAAAGCAACATGCATTGAAATGCAAGATTATTGCTTGAGAATTTTTTTTTCTTCTCTCTCTAGGACCTTGCAAAAATCACAGTAACATTTAATGTTTGAATCACAGTTCTGTTTTACTTTTTCCTCAGTTCAAACTGAGGGCAGATTAGGAAACAATCTGCTTGTGTTGTATTTACATGAATAAACTGTATTTTGGAAACACTATGCTGGTGGTCAGATGTATCACTTGCTCTCCTGATTTGGAGGAAGTAGCAAGGGCCATGAGGCTAGAATCCAGTGAAGCAGCAAGGTTCTTAGAATTTAGTCTGCAAATATATATATTGGTCTGAAATCTGGAATTTTCTCCAGAACCAGGCTATTCTCTTGGCTTTATATGTGTTTAATATTACTGCTTTAGTCCCTAAATTGGTGAATAGAGAACTTTATCTGTCAGTCACTTTATCTAGACCTATTTGGCTTCAGAGAAAGGGGGTTTGAAAGAAAAGAACGTTAACTAAATTACGCTGAGAAGTTAGAAGTGCAGCTACTAAAAGAGTGACTATCTTAGGCAGTCACTGTTAAAAGAATATTAAGTTGGTCATCATGATCAACTCTATGGCAGAGAGAAATGCTGTCTACATGTCTGTTTCTGGCTGGCTAAAATGGTTTTTTAAGAGTTAAATGCTATTTTACTACAGTTGGTGCTAGTTTTTCCCCCCCATGGAAGATATTTAAAACATTCTAGCTATTTCCGTGTACGGCAGCTTTTTTCCTGCTCTATACAGATTCTCTGTAGGTATTGTTTCTACATACATCACCAAAATACAGTGTAACCTCTACAAAAAAACAAAATGTGTGGCTAACTTAGTTAGGGAAATGTGATAGATTTTACCACTTAAATTGGTCAGGAAGTCAGTCAATAACATTTTTACAGTGAAATCCCCAAACTAGATATTCATCCCCAGTTTATCATTATCTTCACTTGACATTGTAAGATTGAATATGAGTTAAATTTTTGACCTTAAGAGAGAATGAGAATGCAAGATTGCTAATATAGCAGTTTAGCTGAATTCACACTTTGAAAGTGAGGCTTCCTTTACTTGTATAAGAAGTAGGAGGAAGGGGACTAGGTTTTCAGACCTGCAGTACTTTAGGGTAAATACAGCTATTTTTTTAACATTGAATAGGCAAGTATTTTAAGTACTCCTTAAACAAATCATAAATAAGAAATAGTGCCTATAAGGATCCAAAATGTCAATGCACATGTGGGTTTAAAACTAAGACCCTTTATGGATCATAACATTCAGTGTTGGTTGAAAAATGTATTTATTTTTAAAATTTTAGACCCATCTATTTGAAGAATAGAAATAGGTTTACTTTTGATCAGTTTAATTGTAAAAATCAGCAACTTACATTTAAATGCAAGATGATCGCTTTTAAATGTTGAATAAACATAAATGTATGCTAATTATGTTTTATGTACACCTCCCCACACATACACATAAATATGTGCATTATATAAATGCATTCAGATAGATGTCCAGAGGCATGGACACATCATGCAGTGTTCATCTGCTTTTCAGACTATATAACAAGCTGCTGGAAAAAAGGAATCTGTCATTCTCTTAATTACTCAGAGTCTTTTGCTTGTTCTTGCATCAGGACTCCCTTCCTGGCCTCCATTTTTGAGCTGTACTACCCACTGAAAGCTTCAGCGCCTGCAGCTTCTTTGGTGGCTTTCATCATCAGTTTTATGTCATTCTGGGTTATCTTCAGTAAAAACTACCTAGGGTCTTTATCGTATATAAAACTATGAGTCTTTTCTAGCACCCATGCTTCAAATTCAATTTGAAAATACATGTTTCTCCATAATTTAAATGTAAGAATTACTTATTGAGAATGGTGGTGGGCCCACTGATGTTTAGAGACTTTAAGATAAGATTGCATATCTTTTTGTAAAGTACACTTTACTCCCGCTCTGGGAGGAATTCTGTGGTCTGTATGTGCCTGGGGAAGGGGTTAAGCTGGTTGCTCGTGGTAGTCTGTTTTGGACTTTGTTTTAGATTTCCTCTGTTTCACCCACTGTCTTCATGGCCCTGTAGAAAACACGTTGTTTGCAATGCACTTGCCACACTCCTAATATTGCAGCGCTCTGTTAAAACAGACATTATAATTTAATCTTATTCTTCAGTCAGTCGTTTGCAGAAGTCCAGAAGAAAACTTTTCCCCAGTGCACCGTGCATACTTTGGGATTTTTTCCCCATCTTCCTCTGGAGCATCATTGATATTTCATAAAATGGGGTAGATCAGTATTTGTAAGTGGTTCATACGATCCTCTTCGGTACTTGCCTGATTGCTTCTATCCTCTAGATCTGATAATATTCCCCCAGGTACATTTGGCAGGGGCCTGTGGTCACAGGTACCCTTCCTCTAAAATACTGCTCTTGCTTAATCTATTTTCTGACATTGCTAGAGCTGTAGGCATTGCTGACACCTTGTTTTTTTCTGTTCTTTGCCAGTGGCACACAGTAATTTAGTCTCCTGAGTACTAAGATGGTTTAGTTTAAGAGTAGACTCAGACAAACTTATCTAATGGTCCCTTCTGGCCTTGGAGTCTATTAAACTAAGAAACAAGACAACACTGTTGGTTAACATTGAGAACATCTCTGAGATAAAGATGACAAATTCAAATATAATAGGTTTTTTTAAACTTAGATTCTACAGAAATTACTGGCCCAGGATTTTTGTCTTTCAAGGGGAAATCCACTTGTCATTATTGAATTTAGTAGTTGTTATATAGTAGACAAACTATCATAGAGAGATCCTCCGAGTTAGCTTAAGAAAATAAGGGAAGAGCAAACTGTATCATAACTTTTGAAAAAAGAAATTTTGGATAATCTGTACTTTCACTTATATCAATGTAGTTTTACCACAGAATAAATTTAAAAAATAGCTCAGATTTACACTTAATTTCCTTTATATTTGTGAATAATACCATGTTATATTCAAGAATACCATCTTATTGAAACTATATTTCAAGGAATGTATTTATTGAATCGAAAAAGGCGGGCATAGTAAAGGAAGATTTGTTAAGCATTAAAATATTAAGAACTAAAAAAAATTGATGTGCGATTGGTTAGGCTGTCTGGCCATTCCAAAACTATAAATACAACTTTGGCATGCTGCATTTGACTGGAAAATAGTGATAAGCAGAGATGGAAGTGTTCCTTATAAAATCTGATATGTCAAAGAGCTAGACTATATCTGTGAGAAGACTATAATTGCAAATTACATGCAAATTAACAGTGTTAAATAACTATGCAGACCATTTGAGTTTGTTTCTAGGCACAATGGGATTTCTCTTCTCCAAAGAACTGGAATAAAAAAAGACGTTTTTCTGTACTGAAATATTTTAGGTGAGTAAGCAAAAGATCTCCTTAACATAGGCTAGAATAAGTGTTTTGGTCCTTTAGTATACTTCAGACATATGCACATTGTGTGGTAAAATGTTGATATTCAGTACCATTTCAGCATCTGTTCCAAAATTCTGATTCAGATTGAGCAGGCCTGAGTGAGACAGGAGTAGCGGGCGTGGAGTGGGCTGCTGCAGCCGTTTTGGGCTGAGCTTGCTGTTTCCCCTTCCCCCCTCCACCCCCCCCCCCCCTTGTCCCCACCATTGTGGCGGCGAGCTGCCTTCTTTCGGAACGCTTCTTCATGCTCTGTTTGCCTGTCAGCCAATCAGAGCGCGAATAGAGTTACAGACAGACAGATAGACTTAGGCTTTTATAATTCTAGAATTATAGTGATTGAGGCACTGGTAGGCTTTCAGATGTCTTCAGTTGATATCTATCTATCTATCTATGGTGACATTTCATTTTAATTGTGGATTTTGTCATTTTTATCAGAGAATTTATGATTTTTTTTTCAGGGAAAACCAGGATCTCTGATCATAAGTGACAGGATGAGAGAGGAGGTGACAGAGGGATTCTTGGTGAAACTTTTGAGCTCATATTTGGTGATGTTTGCTGGACATTCAAGGCTGGTGAAGAAACAGGAACCACTGGAAATGGGAAAAAAAGGCACAGCTCAGCTGTGCAAGTGAAGAGGAAGTTGAAATGTATGCTGTGTAGTGGCTCGTCATGGCTTGAAAAAGAGTCAATGTTAAGGGAGACTGTACTTAATGAGAAATAACTGTATATTTTATTCAGATGGGCTGCATTACCCTATCCTCGTAGTAGGGATGCCCATAGGCGTCTTGGCCATTTTACTAAGATCAGGTGATTAGCTGAGACCTTGATCATGCTTTAAGGGCAGAGAAAGAGACTGATGGAACATCAGATGACAGGAGTGGAGGAGGAAAACCCGAAATCCAAAACAGTGGCAATGGTGGCTGATAACCAGGATGTAGAATGAGCAATAAAGAGCAGAAAGGAAGTCTGGAGATGGAAGGAAAGTGGATAAAGGTGGAAAAGCAGAGAGAAAACAAAACAGAAAAATGAAAGCAGGAGCAACAGCAGAGACAACAACAGAGGCAGCATCAAACAAAGTGGTGGTGAGAAAGACAGACAAGGCCAGAGGGAAAAGGAGAAGAGGAGAGTGGGAGACAGAGCAGGGGCAGCTGGAGAAGGATTGTTGGGAGCACAATGAAACGGGCCCAGCAAGAGCAGCATGAAAAGGAAGGTATGGAAGAGACATTGCGGGATGCTGGTCCAGAGTGCAGACTACAGATAAGGGCAACTTTAACTGGCAATGGGGTGCGGGAGGGATTGACAATGAGCAGAGGATTTTGTGCAGAAGTTACTGTTTGAGATATTGGGGGTGTATGTGGAACACCTGACCAGCATTATTGCTTTCTGTAACTGAAAGACGTGGCAGCTGACATGTTGGAACAAAGAAGAGTATGACAAATTTTGGAAGAAATATGCAGAGGAGGTGGAGAGGGAAGAATTAAAAGGGTTAAAGTTTGTAGCAGCAAAACAGTCAAGGAAAAGAGTGATTATTGTCCAAGTGTAAATATATATTAGAAGCATAAAACACAGAAAGGTATCTGGGAAGATATGTACAAAGAGTTTTGTGGGTAGAGAAAGTGTGGGACAAATATGATATTTGAACTGGGTCTTGGAGAACTTGAGTAGTGTTAAAAACAAATGAGTGGAGCAGAAGTGGTGTGCGGCACCTCCTGTTGTTGTCTAGATAGGGCCAGTTTTGGGGGTTTTATAATATACCACAGGCACCTGAAGCAATGTAGCAGTTGTGGGCAGGAAGGACACTGTCCCCTCATAATGTTACAAGTGCAAAGGGATGGGGCACGGAGCAGCAGAGTGCCAGGAGTTCAAAAAACCTACTGTAAGGAGGGGAGACATTTATACCATAGGTACAACAGCTTTTGGAATCAAGATCAGACCCCCCAAGGAACCACAAGAATTGGAAAGAGACAGTGAGGAAGAAGAGGGGCGAGAGACTGAGTTAGAAATGGTAGAGCAGGCTCCATGGGGGGAGAAACAGAGATGAAAGGAAGTGGAATCTCTGTAATAGAGGATGCACAAGAGAGAACTGGAGACTATGGAAGGGGAGGAGGGAGCAACAAACAGTGGATCAAAAGACATAGAAGTAGGGGTGGGGAAGAAGGAAGAAACCTGGCAGACAACAGAAGTGGAGATGGAGCAAGGAAAAGAGCCATAGAGACAGGTAGGAAAAAGGTAGACAGTGCAGGGACAGAAAGTCAGTAAAAAGAAACCTGATAAAGAGGGAGGTGAATCAGTCTCAGAGCTGGAGAGCAGCTTCCTGCCATTAACTTCCCTGGACTCCAGCCTCAAGTGGAGATCAGGGGTGGGAAGTTGCACTGAGGGAGGAAAACATAAACCTTAATAGTTGCAAAAGTGATCAGGAAGCTTGCAAGAGCAACAGGCATGGCAGGGTGGGAGGGCAGAGTCAATCACGACAAGCAGTGGCATAGACAGTCCTTAAAAGGACAGGTGCACTCAGTTTAATACAAGCACAAGTGCACAGATTATAGCTTCAGTTAATGTCAGGAGTTTCTTAACAAGGACAAGAAGAGAAGAGGTTGAATTAGTGTTAAAACAAGCATGGACAAACATAATCTGTCTACAAGAATGTGGTATACTGGGGAGTGGGTATACCACCATTTTGAGAAGAGGTAGAGATGGGGACCATCTTGGAGGTCAAGGACCAACGAGAACAAAGTGGCTGGAGTGGAAGTACTGTTCAAGTATCCAGATCTGAAAACACAGTAGGTGGTAGACATCATCAGTGGCAGACTGCAGCAAATGATAATATCAGTTGGGGGAGCAGAATTAGAAGTTTCAATATATATACAGCACCAGAACGGGAGGGGAAGAAGACTCTGCTTGAAAAACTAGCAGTGTATATTGTTGGAGGGAGACTGTGGATAATAGCAAGGGACTTCAATTACATAATAGAAGCAGGTGACACAACAGGAGAAGGAGGAGACAGAACTTTAGACAGTTCATCCAGATTGTTAACAAATATAATTAAAGAAGTATTGCAAAGAGGTGTGTGGGCAGGGGAGAAAGTTTTCACTAGAACAGACCCCAGAGGAAAGAAACAGTCAAGAACTGAATTTGTATTTTTATCAGGGAAAAAAAAAAGGGATAAGAAAGAAAGAAAACTTATGTGTAGCACTTATGTTGCTGACAGATGCGAAAAAAAGTGTTTTGCCAGAAGAGAGTGCTTTGGTTCAATCTGGCTCCTCAGCATCTATATAGATCATGTACTTCAGTGGAGCATTTTGGCACTTTTATCTACCAGCTGATTGAATCAGCTGGTAGATAAAAGCGCCAAAACACCCCACTGAAGCACACAGTCTATACAGACATTGGGCGAGCCAGGCCAAATATATGTACTTCCTCTTCTAGGCATGCTAAAGGAAAAGGAGTAGAGGGATCTTGTTTTAGGAGTTCCCCAGCTGGTGCTGGAGAGTGGAATGGGTGAAATGGAGCCCCCTTCCACCTTGGCGGGAGGCAAGTGGGCCTCACTCTCTAGAAACCCCCCAGACTGCTTTTCCTCCCTCCCATTCTGAAAGTATCAACAGGTTGTCAAGCAGGCAGATGGAAGTTATGGAAGATACTCTGTTTTGAAACATCTTCATAGATTCATAGATGCTAGGGTCGGAAGGGTCCTCAATAGATCATCAAGTCTGACCCCTTCATCAGACCCCTCAGGCAATAAGGGTTCAGATTTTTCACCTCTGATCAGCAGTTTTTTAAGCTGTCTTCAGCTGTGCTCTTGTGTTTGGTCCTGGCTATAAACTGCTTGTTGTGACTGGATCAGGTGAAAATTGTCACTTCTGTTTGCACCTTTAGTGATCAGTGGATGCTGAAGGCAGAACTGAGTCTTGGTAAGAGCCCCATAAGGGGAAGGGGAGTGTGGAAGTTAAATATGCAACTGTTACAAGATGAAATATATCAAGTGTACATGAGACAGTATGAGGTGTGGTGAACACTGAAGAAATATTTTAAGAATACCAGAGAATGGTGGATGATGGTGAAGAAGAGGACAGGAGAATTCTTCAGGAAGGAAGGTTGAAGAACTGCAGGAAAAAGAACAAAATTGTTGCGAGAGTTACAAAGAAAGATGCAGGAGCTGCTAAAGCAAGCTGCAGAAGAGCTACAAAACAAGAGAGACAAAGCTGGTTTAAAAGAAAAACAAGAGAAAATGTTTTTAGCATAAGCACCCTGAGTGTGAGAAAACAAAGAGGGGTCCTGATACTTTTCAGCTAGAGTAACGGTGGCAAAAGGAGAATTAAAAATGGTGCAGGAAGAAGGTGGTACCTGGGTGGAAAATCAGGAGGAGGTGCTAGAGGCAATGAGAAGATTTTATGAAGAGGTATATCAGAAGAAAGAAGTAGACAGGAAGAAGATGATGGATTTGCTGGAAGAAATTGAAGAGAAAATAGAGGAGGAGGAAGCAAAAAAGATGGAAGGAAAGGTTAAGCTTAAAGGAGATGGAGGACTGCTTAAAAACCTGTTAAAGAGGGGAATCAGCAGATGGACTACCTATGACATTTTTTATGAGCAGTTTTGAGCATGGGTAGGGTGGGATATAGTAGAAGCTTTTGAGGAAATAGCCAGGGGTGGGGGGAAGAGAGTCAGGGAAAGATTTTACAAGAGGTGCTGTGATCTTACTATTCAAGAAAGGGGAGAAGGAACTCCTAAAAAAAAGAGACAGCTTACACTCCTTAATATAGACTACAGGTTAATGACTAAGATGCTGGCTTCGAGTTTGAGGAAAAACATCCAGAAGATAATACAGGAAGACCAAGTATGCATAGTACCAGGTAGAAGGATTTCTGAAGAGTGATCAAAGATGCACCATCCCACATACAAGTGGGAAACAAACGAGAACACAGTTACAGCAAACCCAGATTTAGAAAAAGTGTATGACAGAGTGGATCATGATTACATATTTGAGGTGCTAGAAAAAATGGGTTTCCCAGAGAAACGTATATGTTGGATAAGGTTACTGTATAGAAAAGTGGAAAATCAAGTCCAAATTAATAGGCATTTAAGCGGGGCATTTAAAATCCATGCAGGAGTGAGGCAAGGGTGATCCTGTCACCACTATTTCTATGTGGCATGGCACCATTGGCACAAAGAATAAGAAAAGACAAGGTCGTAAGTGGAGTAAAGATACCAGGAGGGGAGAGGTAGAATGCATATTATATATTGATGATATAAATGTAATAGTTAGAGGTAGACTTTTGATGGAAAGGGAGCTAAAGCGTACATCAGAGTATGGAGAAGTTAGCTAAACTAAATATATCGAAAAACACCATAAATGGGAGTGGGGAACTGGATGGCTTTGGAGAATTTGGGTCTTAAAATCAGAGAGAGTGAAGTTAGAGAACTAGGGATCCCAATGGATGCTGAGGAGAAAGGCAGTACACCATGGGTAAAGGTGGCGATGGCAAGGATATGGCAAATACTTTGGTTATAATTTAGAAAGATGCTGTTGTTTGCCAGAAAAGTGGCTGTTTAAGGCTGTGCTACTGCCAATTATTTCATATCTGGGAATTGTATATCCTCACCATGGTGGCAGATAGCAAAAGCGTAGAGGGAAATGCGTGTGTTCTTCTGGAATGCCAAAAGAGAAAGGCTGGCCAGATCTAAACTGTACAAAGCAAGAGAGAATGGGGGATTTAGGGGCTGCTGGACTTGGGATTGTTTGTGTATGTGAAATATGTATATGTGGTATACAAGGCAGTAACAGAGGAAGAAGGGAAAGCAGTACGCATGTCATCCAATTTCATGCAGCTAGAATTTTGAGAAAATGGGGAGTATATTGGACCTCTTTAAAAAGTCCATGGGCATGGCAACCACTAATTCATTACATTGGGATGGCAGGTTTCATGCAGAGGTATAAAAAGGATGTAGGGTTGGAGGTCCTAGATCATAAAAAAAATTGCTGAAAGCGGTAAGGGAGAGAGACAAGCAGGCGCTGGTAGGAAACTTCACAGAAGGGCAAGTGAAGTTGTGGGGAGAAGTGGCGGTTAAACAACAGAAAGGGTAATATGTTGACCTAGCATGGATGGTTGTAAGAAATATCTTACTGGTGAGAAAGGTGGAACACAGATGGGGTTTGACAAACTCATCAAGGTGCCCAAGGGAGAGATTCAAGGAAGCACAAATGGACATGGGGAGTGTACATAAGCAAAGTGGTTGTGGGAAAGGGTTCACCACTTGAGTGTCACCAAAATAAGCCTGTTGTTAGTGCAGGACATGGTACTATATGGACTCATACCGAAGGGACCAAAGGAAATGTTATTAAGGACTTTATTAGCTTCTTTTAAAACTAGTTTATGAAAAGTAAGAAACCTCTGGGGGTTTTTTAAGATATTGGCTTTCAGTGAAAAAGGGTGCCTGAAGTTGGGACTGAATGAACTGACATTAATAAAGAAGAGATTGGAGAAGAAGAGGGAGAGAAGTAGAGGAAAAGACTTGACACACTTGTTTCACTAAATCAACAGAGAGGGCTGATGAAAGGGGTGGAGCATCTCCCAGAGTAACAAGGAAAAATGACCATAAGTTGTTACAGAGTAGGTTTAGACTAGGCATTAGAAGCCACTACTTCACAGTCAGGGCAGCTAGGATCTGGAACCAACTTCCAAGGTAAGTAGTGCTGGTCCTACCTTGGGGGTCTTTAAGAGAAGGCTTGACGTTTACCTAGCTGGGGTCATTTGAGCCCAATTTTCTCTCCTGCCCTGGGCAGGGGGTTGGACTAGAAGATCTGCAAGGTCTTTTCCAACCCTACATCTATGAATCTATGAGAGTTTCAGGTGGTTAGTGAGGTTATAGTTTTTCATGCATTTCAATATGAAGAAATGGAGTTCTTTAGTGTTCTTTAATATGCAGTTGTATATTTTTGGATGCGTAGTTGTTTTTACGATATGCATTTCTGATAAAACAAGGATGCTCAATATGTGAAGCTTTGTAAGTGTTGGTTGGTAAGTGTGAGTGTATGTTCAATAAAATTTGTGGGCGGGAATGTTTCCCATCTGCATTTTTGGAACCAGGAGAGGGTTTTGGAGCTTGTTCTGTCCTCTTAGGGCTGGCTTGGTATTGCAGTACCTCCAGGCCCTTGTTCCATCCTGGGGGAGCAACTGCTCCTTCTTTTTAGAGCCAAATACACAAAAGGTTCCCATCAGCGTGTTTGCCTAATATGGGCCATGTGTTTTATAGTCATGATTAGTGCTGGCTGCATTTAATCAACATTATAGTTGATTTCTATTACTGATGACATACTGCTTTTGGCAGAAGTTTAATGACAGTGTATTTTAATGAAGTTTCTTTGAATGCAAAAGTAAAATGAGGTGTTTTTTTTCCTTTGTGCTGATTTCGGTGGGGGAGGCAACTTTGTTTTATATTTGAGTAAATATGGTATATGCCCCAACCAGAGGATGCTGCTCTTTCCAACTCTCTTTCTAAACAAAACCTTTTTTGCCCGGACTACCCTCTGCTAACCCAAATAACCATTATGTCAGACCATCTATAGCTGCTAGTATCGGGAGAAGGACTATAATGGTAAAGAAGTATAGGTAGAAAGCTGAAAATAAGGGTTAAGCTAAGGTTGCAGTGTGTGGGCTTTGGTACACAGTAGCTATGGTAACAAAAGTATGTTAATACTTGGTATGTGTATTAGGATTCAACAGGAGTTTACAACAGCAAGGATAGGAAACTTGTCTGAATGTGGTTAATGTCAGAAGCAATCAGGGCTCATGGACAGAGGAGATATCTTTTATTAGACTAACAAGATGTTTGCAAAAAAAAATCTTTAATTGCTATTAAAGAGAAAAGAATTAAAGAAAAAATGGGGTTTTTTTGCAAACATCTTGTTGGTCTAATAAAAGATGTCACTTATTACTTTTTTCTCTAGACCCATACAGCTACAACCTGGATACCTGAGTTAATATCAGAAGTCATTCACTGAGTAATAAAATAGAGAAGTCAAATATTGATTCTTTTTTTTTTTTTTTTTAAAGAAAATCTTCTGTGTTTTCAGTATGTTTTCTAATTCATACATTGGAAAGTTAATCTTGTGAGCTGTATGGTAAGCTCATTGAGGGAGCACAATTTTCTTTGAAAGATGTTTCACAATATTAAAAGACAAAAGGGGAAAAATATCTCTCAGTGAACTACATATTGTTTAATCTGTTTCTGACTGTGAACTTTTCTAGGAGGAAATGTTCCTTGTAAATGAAATCACCAAATGAAGAGTAGTGATGAGCCTCTTTATAATCCACAAACTAAGCAAATGTAACACACTTTCCCCTGATGCCCACAAAGTCACTCTTTCAATCTATGGCAGATTGCCCCATGTTTTTGATAGGTATAGCAAATGACTTGAGACTGATGGGTTCAGAATGATATAAAGAATATCTTGGTACCATTTTTCTACTGTCCATGTTGTTGTCTTCTCAAGAGAAATGATACAGCTAAAAGTCCTTTTAAAAATTTCTGATTCAAAGTTGTTTCATGATTTGGATTCTGGGTTTTGGAATTCAAACTAGCCATGGGGAACTGATGCTTCCTGAGTCAGGAGGGGCACATGTCCCCCAAAGCGACCAGTCAGCAACTGCAGGGGGGGGGGTCCTCCTGTGGCCAGTCCTGCTGATTGTACCAACCAGGAACTGACCATGGCACTCCTGGAAGTGCCAGTGGTGCTTCATCTGGCACCCCTACTCTCCAGCAGGCACTGGTACTCTCACCTGCCCCCATGCCTGTTGCCTAAGCAGAGAGTGTGGCCTGTCAGAAGATGCACCAGCACTCACGGGTGCACGTGCACCCCCTACGCATCACCACTGAAACTACTAATTTTCAAGCAGGAAGTTTTTTTCACACAGCATGTCACTGAAGTGTGGAACTCATTGCCCCCAGATGTTTTGGAAACTGGTTAGCAAGATTGAAAAAGGTATTGGATAAATTCTTGGAGGGAATGGGTATCAGTAGCTACTGAGTTGTGGATACAGCCTTTGAATTAGAACTTCTTTGACCTTAAATGTTGGAGGCTGCAAGTGAGAGAGGAACAGTGGAAAAAATCCTGGGGGCAATGGATTGGTTGATATAGATGAGGACAGTGGGCAGCAGGGCAGCCTTTGCCTCTTGGAGTAAGCAACAAGGGAGCATGCAGTGTGGACAGCTCTGTGGCTTGGGCCAGGGCAGAGGGATCTTCCCACCTCTGCCTGGCATAATCTAGGAGGTCACCGATACAAGTGATGTTGGCCAGGACCACCTGGTCCTGTTTTTGTGGGTTTTGTGCACCCAGGGCACCTCTGTTGCCAGTACCATTAGGTGTAGGTTTTTTAGCAGGAGCTCAGCAAGGAGGTTGGCACACTAGGCAACTGACTGTCTCTGGGGACCATGAGGTGGAGACCAACTTCCTGAGGAGGTTGTAGTAGAAATCCAGCAGCTCCTCCAGATCCTGCCTGGAGAGATCTCACAGGTAGAAGAGCTGCTGGAACCCTTGGAGGCAGTGGGGAAGGTGCAGCTCATCAGGTTCCACATTACTCGACTGCTGGCATTGTACAGGAGACTCTGCATGGCTTGAAATAAGATGTCCACAAGGGAGTGGTCAGCAATGACCCCCCCCCAGAGGATGTCTGGTGGACTGGCTCCACTCCCTGCTAGTGCAGTCTTGTGCTTCGAGGATGCTGTTAAAGTTCCTGCCAAGGTACAGCCACTCATGAGGGCTTAGGGTCCTGAGGTAGGTGGCTGCCTATTGTTAGAAACAGGATATCTCTGGGTCATGCATGGGGGCATAGACGTTCACCAGACTGAAGTGAGCCCCTGTATTTAGACCTGGAAATTTGTACCACCTCAATGGCAAGAATGTTCTTTGGCTGCAGGGTCAGGGAGAACAGCATCGTCACCACATGGTGCCCATGAGGTGGCTGAAGCAGATCGTGTTTCCTGACTCCAGCCCAGCTGCCACTTGGCTTCAGCAGCTGGAGTTTTGTGGGTTTTCTGCAGGAAAAACGGAGTACCCTTCTCCCCTTCTGCAGATAGGAGAGTACCTGGCACCTGCAGAGACCCATTCTGTTGTTAGGCTTGGTGGGGCTTTTGCAGGAGACCGTGCCAGCCACAGGGCCCCTTAGCAGTTCTGATACCCTCCCATAGATGTAGAGGGCATCATGGAAGCTGAGGGCCCTCTGATGGTTCCTAGTATTGCCCAGCTTATGCTCATTGCCTTCCCTCACCAGAGCTGTCACTGAGTTGAGGACTCAGTGGAAATCCTCTCAGCAGTCCAGAGCAAGCTGTATCTTCTTGGAGCTGCAGCTTCTTCCTGGGTACTGCTGGGGTTGAGAGATTTGCATGTTCTGTGAAGCCCACAGACTTCCTTCTGGTCATCTTTGTCCTGGTCCTGTAGCTTGTGGGCTTCTCCTGGCTACTGGTTTGGGTGGGTGTTTTCCCCCTCCTCTGCACCATGAGGGCAGAGGACCAGCAGAGCACTGCCTGAACCACCTGGTCTGCTACATCCCTCAATACCGGGGGGAGGGAGAGCTGCAGCTCCTTGGTCAGGAAGGTGGCAGCACAGAAAGTGGCAGGGCAAACGGCAGCGGAAGCTGTGCAGGGTCCCCCTTGGGGTTGGAATATAGGGTCCTTCTCAGTGGGGAACTCTGCTTCTTCCCCCCTCTGTGCAGGGACCACAAGACACACGAGTCTGTGGCAGGGGTAGCTTCAGTGGGGTTTGGAGGAGCTCATTCTGGTACTGGTGCCCTCTCTGGAGCCCTGGGGAAGGGATTCTTCCCCACTGGGATCCCACCAGAATGAGTCCCAGAACTCCCACCTTGTGCAGGGGGTTGGAGGAGGAGGACTCTGGCATTGGACCTGCCCCAGAGTTCGCTGAGGCTAGATCTCAGCATCTGCAGTGGGGGTTGCAGTAGGTTCTGGCCAGTGGAATTGGGAGTCTCCTACATGGACTTCCCTCTGCAGGATAGTCATCCTGAGCCCTTTGCTGTGGTGGTGCAGGCTAACTTTTTTGGGGGGGGCCTGTGGGGCAGGGATTTCTGGTGTAGCTTGGGAGGTGGTGGATAGGACCTTAGTGTCAGCTCTCCTGTTAGGTGATGAGAAGGGGGGCTCCTCTATGTTGGAGGTCCCGAGCTACATTTGGGCCTTGCATTTGATCTTGCTTTGGGTGGCAGACTGGTGCCCATAAAGAACCAGCACCCATGCAGCCTTGGGGTGGCCTAAGGAGGGATCATCCTGCTGGGAGTGATGTGGGGCTAGAAGAGGGTGGCAGCATTGGTGGTGGGGGCAGGCCCTCACCACCCTCCCCTGCCTGTGATTCCCCATGCTGGGATTCTGCCAGTGGCTATGGCACTGGGTCACCTGAGCATGAGGGCTGGATGCCGGAGCAAGGGTGGTGGTGGCACCCTGCTCCTCAGCAGGGGCCTGTGATACCCCCTGTTGGTAGTTGGGGGGGCACTCTTGGCAAAGGTGCCCCAGTGTCCAGCACTGGAAATACCTCACCTTCCCCACCTTGTAAAAACTTTCCTGGGGAGCCCCTGGAAGGGGACCATAAAGGCACCTGCCTCCACCCATGCTGACAGCTGGATGGTGACCTGACGATGAAAGGATTGAATGTGACAGAGGGTGGGGTCCCACTACCCCAATGGGAAACTGGTGACCAGAGACAGGATTCTCCCCAGGCCTTGAGAGAAGGGCATGAGGGCCCAGTTAGGGAGGTAGCAGGGTTTGGGGATAAGGACCACCTGGGTTCCCAGCTCTTCTAGGGGCTCAAGGGGGATGTATTTGCTCCGCACTATGCCATTGCAAGGTCCTTCTCCATCACCTCTTGCACTGGCCTCCATGGCAAGGAAAAATACTTCCTTGCTGCAATGCGTGGAGGTCATCCCACTGACCAAGCAAGAGCCCACATGTATGTTTCGAAGGTGGGTAGAGAGGGCACGTATCTTGCGCATATCACTGCACATCCTGTTGTGCTTGCTGATGATGGGGAGGGGGCCCCGAATGCCCGAGGTGGTGTGGGTAGAGCCAGTGGTGGGGCCAGGCTACCAGGGTGTAGCCTTAGCTGCTGGGCTGAGCAGTTGGGCTTGCAAAGCTAGGGGAAGGTTGAGTGGGCAGGGTGCCTGCTAGTAAGGTACCACTGGTCCCTACAAGTGTTTGATTGTTTGTTCTTGTTTGCAGGCCCTTTTATCTTTCTCACCCTCTATGGAGCAGGAGGAGCCCTTGCCATGTGCCTCCCTCGAGGAAAGAGAGACCAGGGGGAGTCTCTGGTCTCTCTTTCCTCATTGGCTACCCCCTGGTTGAGGGCCCTTGCCCTTCCATGGAAGGCTAGGTGGGAAGGGGTCAGGTGGGATGGGAGAGGGGGAGCCATGGGCTCCTGCTCCACCTGGAAGAGAGTGTGCAACTTGCTATGGGGTGCCTCCTCCAGCTGTACTGGGTGACAGGGTCTGAGGTTGTGGGGGTGTGAGAGGCTGGAGGCTAAAACAGAAACAAACCATGCAAGGGCATGCACAGGAACTAGGGGAGTCATGCTGCTGGTTTACTTGGCTGAACACAAAACGCCAGCAGAAGGAGGAGTGGAGCACAGGATTCAACATAGGATGGTAAATGCAGGGTTCCTGTTTATCTATCTAGGGACAGACTTCTATAGAAAAATGTGTGGTGGGGAGACCAATAACACTTCAAAATAACCAGTAAACCTGAGTTTACGAAGTGCTCTATATTTAAACAGGATTTGAGATTAAGACTCAGTTCTTGTCTTGAAAAATTTGCAGTTTGAGAGAAAGCAGATAGGGAAATACAGTTCCTGAAAGGTGGAACTAGGGCAGATTTTAATTGTAAAGAAAAGGTCTAATGTTTCAGTGGGAAGGCATGAATGTTTAAGTAAGCAATAAGTCAACAGCCATGTAAAGACAATAAAGTTTTGTTAATTCACCACTCTAAGGAGAAAGCAAATAATGGTAAATTGCCCAGTGGTGGCCAGTATCAGGAGTTGGTAATTTCACAGGCAAGTGGAGGGGGCTATTGGTGGGGAATTGGGATGATCACAAATAAAACCATGGTAGTTAAGCGTCTCCTAGGTAAATTAACCAGAGCTTACTGTCATGAAATAAGAAATGAGAGAAGACATGTATAAAGGGCTTTGAAGATGATAGAATGACTAAATTAGATGCAATAAGAAGGAAGAATTTAATAAAGGAATTTAAGAAAGGTGAGTGGGCATGTAGAGACCCTTGGGAGAGGAAAATTATTTTTTTAATTAGTGGATTTGGAAAACTGTCTGATAAGTGAGTATGATAATATGCTGTGTGCACTTTTAAGAAATACTTGGTCAATGAAATCTGCTTTGTGTTTTGACTAGATTGTGGTGCTGTTTGTATTTCTTGGTTTTAACTGGATGAAGATCCATATTTTGGAGTTGGCTGTTGTGATGGCCTCACCTCCCACACACAAGAGCCTTTGCCCTTGTAATAAAGGATCTTGGGATTCCTGTGGAACAGAGCTATCTAGAGCAATTGTGGTTCCAGAGCTTGAGGTAGCTACTCGGTTTTTCTGGATTTTGAAATCCAGATATATACATTGTTAAGTATACACAACCTAAAATCCATTTTACCAGTAACATAAGATACAATTACATTATAGGGATGTGTCACAGAGCGCCCTGGTGCCCTGTGCCTGCAGAGGCAAGGAACTGCCAGAGGGGGAGCCCTAACAGTGTTTAGGCAACACAGCTGCAGGTTACCAAGGCAACCACTGAA
>JAGPOW010003316.1:162823127-162840715 GCA_030014935.1 Caiman crocodilus
TTAGCCCTCAGGGTCCCCCGAATATCCCTATTAAGCCATGGGGGCTTCCGGGCACTTTTGCCCATCTTGCATCGGGCAGGAACGGTTGCCCCTTGGGCTTGGAGGATCGTCTCCTTGAGGAACGCCCACCCTTCATGGACGCCCGTATCCTCAACCCTACAGTCCTGCAGAGCCTTCTCAAGTAGCCTCCTGAGCTCACTGAAATTGGCCCTTTTGAAGTCTGGGACCCTAGTCCTAGTGTGGGTCCTATCTGCACTGCGGCGGACAGCAAATTCTATCAGGCGATGATCGCTATCTCCCAAGGAGTCTCGTACCTGGAGCCCTCCAATCAGATCGTCCCCCAAGACCAGGACTAGATCCAGCAGCGCATCCCCCCCTGGTGGGGCCATGCACCTCCTGGACCAAGTGGAGGTCCTGCAGCTCCTCCAGGAACCTCTGGGACTTCTCGGACTTGGCCAACTGCTCCTCCCAGCAGATGTCCGGGTAATGAAGTCACCCATGAGGCAGCAGGTTGGATCTGGCCTCTAGGCTGGAGTTTGAGCACTTTAGTTTTAGGCATTTTCCAAATAGCAGTGGGATCTGTGTTGAAGAAAACTTGCTAAATGGGCCTGTCTCCTTTCACTGGGTTAAAAGATTTCATGGTCATTGAATTCTTGTCCTTGACTGAGAATTCTTCCAGAATGGAGCAGTCAGCAAGTAAGGGACTAAGTGCCATTTTTTCCTATATAGCTGGTTAATACAATTCAGCCAAAGAACTGGCTTTTCTACTAGGGATAAGTGACTAGGACTAGCTAAGCCAGTTGTGCTGGCCTTCTCTGTAATAATCATAATGTATGATGGCTGAGTTGGTTACAAAAAAACACCCTTTGGGAAACAGGCAAAATAGGTACTTAATCCATTGTTGTGTAGGTTTAATTTCAGAATCATAGGCACTGAGTACGTGGGGGCCCAAGGGCCCTGACCTCCCTTTGGTAGAGTGTAGGGTGGGACTGCCCCAAAATGGGACCATCAAGTCCTGGTCCTGGCTTGCACGATTCCAGGAAAGCATTTGTCCCAGTTTTCCATTATCACGCAGGAATCTGGATTTTCCATTCACCATGAAAAAATGTAGGAAACGGCGGGTTTCCCCTTGTAGGCTGACATAGTTCCAGTCTATGAGGGGCTGCAGGGAGTGGGACGCAGGGGGTGCCACATGCATGTGTGCATGCACACATATACATGGGACCAGCAATACAGCCCCAGGCAGTGGAAAGTAGCTCTCCCAGCTGCTGGCAGGTAAGTCTGTGGAGGCGGGATGGGGGGCAGATTGAGGCCCCCATGGTGAGGGAGAGAGTGGGGCAGGGCCTGGGCCTGGGGGCACTGTCCAGCCAGGGTGGTGCATGGGGTCTGGGGCCAGGGAGTGGGACAGAGACACAGGTGGCTTGTCCAGGAGGTGGGGATGGGGACGTTCCCTGCCACTGTGTACATTCTCAGGGAGGGGTGTATGGGGGGCACATGTGCCCAGCAGATTTGTGTGTGGGGTATGCATGGGCTGCCTATTGCGGGCTCGGAGCTCCCTGTCCTGCCGACCTCACCACAGGAGCTGTGCACCAGCCATGTCACCATGGTGAGGTGCCTCCTGACACCAGTGAGAGTAGTGGCAGTGATTGCATCTCAGAGTTATGCCCCCTACCCTGTTGCTGGGCAGGTAAGGAGCACCATGCCATGATGGCATGGTTGGTGTGGGGCTCCTGGGGGAGGGCAGTAGGGTGAGGAGCCCTGAGCCCACAGTGGGCAGCCTGCATCTGCCCTCACTCCCCTCCTCTCCCCACCCCCCATGGGCTCCACTTGGATCTACTCTGGTTGTGCCACCAGGAGAGGTTGGGGAGAGGGGCATCATTTTAGGCCCCCCTAACAAAAATAAGTTGGTGCCTGTGGTCAGAATAATTTTTTTGCTTTCCTTTCATCTAGGAAGAGAGTACCATTTATTGTAATAGAGCCCAGGGCATCCACAGTATTTAATACCAGAGGGTTGTACATGTGTGTGTTGACTGCATTAGCCCAATTTTAGGTGTGCCTTAAAACAGGTATAAATACGACCAAACTTCTCTTCTCTTTCTGTCCCTCATTGATCAAAAAGTTAACTTGAGTAAAAAAAATGAATAAATCAGGAGAAAGGGTAGGTAGGAGCATATTGGACTGAGACAATTAGAAATCAGTTATTTAATCTTGGTAGAATATAGTGTGGAATATAACCTGTTACTGCTGAGCATATGGATTGGCAATGTTCCACACTGATGACTGTTATTTCAAAAGCAATTTAAGTACCTGGGGGGTTTTTTTGTTTCAAACAAGTAGCTGATTCATATTAGACATTTTGTGCCAGAATTTCAGAACTGTGCGTTTATGTTTACGTGCCTAATATGAACACAAACTACAGTTAGATAATCAGCCATTTGTGTGTGCAGTTATGCATAGGTGGCCACAAGTCCTTGAAGAAACTGTTGTTTAAAATGTGTCTTTCATGTTCAAATACTTTGGTAAAGTGGTAAAACCACATTGTGGACATAGGAAAAAACTGGGCAACTACTATAATGTTATCTTTTGTTTATTTTTTTTAGGGCGCCAATGCCTCGGCTTTAGAGAAAGAGATTGGTCCAGAACAGTTTCCAGTCAACGAGCACTATTTTGGTCTAGTTAATGTAAGTTTTACTGGATAATTTGATTGCTTTGAAATGCCAAGTGTGGGTTTGATAAGTGACAGTGTTGAGGTGGAGTGAATAGTTTACAAAACTAATTCAACTTCTATGGAAAGAAATTACTGAAATCCTACTTGTTGTGTATTTAACATTTGAAAGTTAAGTATCACATTACATAAAGGTACAATACGTATATTAGAATAAATGTAGAACTATTTATCATGTTTTTTTCACTTTTAACACTATTTTTTCAGACTACTATATATTAAAGCAGGGAAGTACTTATTATCACAGTCTAAATGAAGAATTACATGCAAAAACTTAAAAGGTCACTGCCCTATTCAAGTTGAAGCACTCAGTAACTGAGGCTGGTTATAGACACAAAAAAAACAAACCAGCACTTTATTTTAAGCTCAGCATACCCCCACGTTGAGCGCAGTGCATGCCCAGAAGAGGCATTGTGTTAGTTGCCTGCAGCTTGCCCAACGTCTGTATAGACCGGACACTTCAACAGAGCTTTTTGGCAGTATTATCTAATAGCTGATTCAAAGTGCCAAAAAGCCCCACTGAAGCGCCCGATATGCACAGATGTTGGAGAGCTGGCTTGAGCTAATGCACTTCCTTTTCTGGGAAAGCGCTGTTTTTCTCTTTTGTTTTTTTTCCATGTCTGTCAGTGCCCTGAATACCAGAATAAAGGTTTAAGAGGCAAAGGTTACATTTTTGTTGAAACTTCAAAAAATATTAAATCCAAGAAGAGAACAGGTATGAAAAGTTTCATTTTTTTTCAATTTGATGATTACATTTTAATATATTTGAAAATGTAGTGTCTGGTATAATAAACCATTAATGCTTTTGGGTGAAAAATGTATCCTGTTAAGAATTCTTGCATAACTATTTGAGGTAGAATAGGAGACTTTAAATGGTTTGTTGCTTTTGTGTGCTTTGTGAGTGATAGACCTCACTGCTTAGGGGTTGAGGGCCTGATCTCTGGTTAAAGGTTTAGGGTTGACTTTGGCAAGTGACTTTTAAAAGCCAAGCATTCATCAAATACTAGGAGTCTGCAAATGAGACCACAACCATGAAGTTTTTATGGAGAGTTTGTACTGTTTGCTTTGACAGGGACAAGGAAAGAAATGGCAACTATACCAGTAATGAATGCAGAGACTGACTGGATGCAGATTGCGTGTGTTATAAGTATGAACAAGTAGTCAGGCAGTACAGGATTATGTTCAGCTTGTTTAAGGTACAGATTATGATCAGTAAAAAAAAGCAAAACGTTTGTATAGTAGAACCTGGATTTTGTGTATTGGGCTGGTTTATAACTTGCTTAATAATTCACTGCACGTTGCTGAATTAAGGACTAGGATCAGCTAACTGCTGTGACTTTTACTTTCAAGAGTGGTGGTTCTCTACTCAGCTGGAGCACAGCAATGGTCCTGAAAAACTGGGTGGAGAAGTACCTCCCATTAGAGAGACAAACAAACCACATCAGGCATCTGAATCAGCTCACAGCTGTTTACTGTGATCATATATACCCCTGGCTGGTTTTGCAAACTCACATCTTCACAAGGGATTTCAAATATAAACTAAAATCAACTGGACTGGGGAGCTCAGGGACTTGAAAATTCTACCTCTCTTGTCAATTCTTCCAAAGATGCTAAAACTATCAGGAACTTGAAAGAGAGAGAGGGGCAGGAAAACTTGCTGGAAGGGGCTCCAGAACTAAGTGGATGAATGGCCACCTCAAGATTTCCTTATTAAAAATAGGGAAAGAGCTTTCAGCAGAGAACGGTATGCGTCAGGTCAAGAAGCATTAGCCTAAAGTAAGACTGCAAAGGCAGACTGATTTAGATCTTGCAAAAGATATTAAAACAAACAGTAAAAGTTCTTCAGTTATGTATGTAAGAGACTGAGCAAAGAAGTTGGGAAACTATGCAGTGACATTGAGGTAGAGAGAAAGAAAAGCTTGGTGTGGCCAAAAACTAAGTACTTTTTCTTGGTGTTTTAGAAGGATAGTGATGCTGGCCATGGGGGACAAAAAGATGGATAATGGAATTGAGAAAATGAGGAAGGAAATTACCAAGTTACATGAAGCGAATTCAGAGCTTAGTGCAGTGTACAGTTTCCGTTTCAGAATGGAATGGTGGAAATGCTACTTGGAATTGCTAGTTAGGTTGATACAATATGATTGGAAAATAGTAAATGTAATTTCTATACTTAAAAATCAAATCTGCAGGGCTAAAATTTACTGCAGGGCTATAAGACTGACCTCTGTAGCGTGCAATGTGTTGAACAACAGATTGTGAACAAAAGAATAACTAAAGACAAAGATTAAAAAAATGGGATAAAATGCAGCATAAGCTTACCACAGGTAGATCATGATAGAACCTAGAATCATCCCATCCAGTTACAGTGATAGTAAGTTATAGTTATAAAAACTGCTGCAAATTTCTTGTATACTTGGGCTCCTACAAATGACATGTAGAAATTAAGATAAATATTTAAATACAAATCTCTACTAGTTTAGTTTATTTGCTTAATTTAACTTTCAATATGATGATTTTGTGCTAAATTACTATTCACATGTTCTGTGTTTTACTGACCCTTTCGCTTATTCGCTTAATATTCTCCTGTCCCCTACAAGATTGTCTTCCTTCCACTGAGTTTGGTTATTCACACTGTACAGCCCACAGTCCCAATAAAAGATGGATTCAGAGCCTCACACTCTACCTTCTGCTACTTGCTAGCTGTTCACTTCCAGACTTTTTCCTTCCTTTGTCTCCCGTATAGGAATTGTCTGAGAAGATTGCATCTAACAGCAACAGAAGCCTACCACTAGCAAGAGTTCCAGATTAAGTAGGGAGTAATACATGAAGAAAAATATGGATAACACAGCCTCAGGGAACTGAGAGAGGTGCTGAAAGAAACGTGTCTAAGCAAAGGAGCTTTTTCTTTGTTGGTCCATTTTTACATGAAATTTGGAGAGAGTAATTCCCTATATAATAATGAAATTTTGTACGGTTATTTTCTTTATTACATTTTTCTGAGGTATAGATTAGGCAAAGGTCTACTTTCCTAAATTCACCTACATTATTACTTTACACATCCAACACATCTAAGGTAGACTTGTGTAACAGATCATTTAAAATGCATTTTTTGTATAGTTACAAAACTACCAAAAAACTCTGGTTGCAATATTTTATGGTAAATGCAGGTGCACACAGAGGCTAAGTACAGACAATCAAAAAGCCTGAGGTGAAATCAACCTAAGTCATGCAGGTTTCTGTAAGTGGCCTAGTGTAGATGGGTAGCAAACAGTATACACGTTCGTAAACAGTTTTGGTGGGTGGGGGTGAAGTGGGGCACATAGGCTGCCTGCACTGGCTGAGGTCTGCAGGTTGGGGGCACTCCTGCACACCTCCCAGAGTGCCCCACAAGCTCCTGGACTGCCAGAAACTGTCAAATACAGCCATGCACCGAGGTCATCACTGATTGGATGCTGGGTATGGGCAGGCACATCCTCATACCTCTTCTGACTCTAGTACTCTGGGACCCTGTAGTTGTGGGCCAGAAAAGCCTTGCAGCACTCCAGATGCCGATGGCTTGGGTAACTATTGGCAGTGGCAGAGGTCACAGGGTTGCCTCCTTGTAGGCCCAGTCCTGATGTTCTGCCCCCTGCCGCCCTGCCCCTCCAGAGGCAAGCTGTCCACACTAGCTCTGGGAGTGGTCCATGTTGGGGTCTGGGTGGCAGGGTACCTGGCTCTGGCCACCAAGATGTGTGCAGAAACCAGGGTTGGGCTCTGTGGGGCTATGCCTGAGCACAGAGCCTTGAGAGTCCCTGGCTGGTTGTGCAGGAGCCAGGGTCTGTTGGGTTCTGTGGGACTGTGCCAAAGTGTGGAGGTTCTCCTGAGCTCAGTGTCATATGTGTGTGTACATCGTAAGGTGCTTCATAAGAGGGTGCAGGGGCATGACTTCGGTTCCTAGGTCTCAGGGCTCATATAGGGGACACAGATGCCTCCCTTCTCACCCTGCACTGCCTACCTGCAGCTAATAGATGTCTGAAGGCAGGAAGTGGGGCTGAGGAAAGGGTCTGTGCTGGCTCAGCTCTGGGAGAGTTCTGGTACAGGGCCCACTGGGAGCTTGCCTAGAGCAGCTGAGTGCAAGCCTAGTGCTAGCTGGTCTAGTGCTAGCATGCCTGCCTGCAAGGAGAGAGTTGCAGGGAACTACAAAGGAGGCAGGGATGCTGAATGCCAGTGATCTAACTTGAACTGGTAGAGCAGGGGCTGGCAATTATTTTGGAACGAAGGGCCACTTACTGAGTTTTGGCAAGCTGTCAAGGGCCGCATGGATAGCCCCGCCCCTCGACAGGTACCCTGCCCCTTGGTCGCCATCTTGTGACCAGAAGTCCCACCCCCTCTTCTCTGACCTTTGTCACTAGAAGTCTCTCCCCTTGCCCCTGGAAGTATTCCTTTCAGCAAGGGGTTTTGCCATCTCAACCAGAAAAATACCAAATTATATTCTAAAAAGTGATCATCTACAACATTCATTAATTTGACTTCAAAAACCATTTTTTTCATGATTTACATGTGTTTGTGTAGTGTACACAGAGGTGACTGCACAGTAGCTTAAAAAAAAGTCTTATTCTTGTACATTGTGGGGGGTGGGTATAGGTTTGTGTGGGGTGTGGGTATGTGGAATGTGGGTGGGTACTCATAGATTCATAGATGCTAAGTTTGGAAGGGACCTCAACAGATCATAGAGTCCAACCCCCTGCCTAGGCAGGAAAAAGTGCTGGGGTCAGATGACCCCAGCCAGATGCTTATTCAGCCTTCTCTTAAAGACCCCCAAGGCAGGGGAAAGCACTACCTCCCTTGGAAGCCCATTCCAAATTTTGGCCATCCTTACCATGAAGAAGTTTTTCCTGACATCTAGCCTATATCTGATGTCTGTCAGTTTGTGACCATTGTTCCTTGTTACCCCAAGAGGTGTCCTGATGAGCAAAGCATCTCCAATCCCTTGCTGTGTCCCCCTAATGAATTTCTAGGCAGCCACAGGATCACCTCTCAGCCTTCTCTTGTGGAGAGAGGGTGTAAGGGGAGGGTGGCTGAGGTTTGTGCATGGCAGTGTGAGGGGAGACATAGGCGCATGTGTATGGAGGGATGTGTGTGTAGGAATCACCCTGTGAACACACACACTGGCCCTGTGCCTGCACACACACATACACATACTTTGCCCCTGTGCCTGCTGACACATGTGCGCACACATACACACCCCTCCCAGCATGGTGCCATGCTCTGCAGTCCGGGGATGCAGCTGGGAGCCACAGGCATGTGGTGCTGAAGCAGGATGGGGGTGGGAAAGTAAGGAACTGGCTGGGGTGGGTGGGGCTGGGCTGCTCAAGCCTGCAAGCCTGCTGAGGTCTCCCTCTGGGTCCTACTGTCCCTTGCTGCAGCCAGCTTTGACAGGGAGCCGGGGGGAAATAAATATTCATTTACTAAAATTTTTAGGGGCTCCATGAACTGGATAGAATGGCCTGGCAGGCCACATTTTGCCTACCCCTGTGGTAGAGGATCGGATACAAAAGTTTGATTCGCTGGTCTAACCTAAATCGATTAGATTTGACTGCACATTGAACCAGGTCTATCTTAGCTCAGGTCCTGCCATTTTTGGACTGGTCTGTGTCCATTGAACATCTCTACAGTTATGGGTTTAAATTGACTTGCAATCACTTAAACCACTTCATGTGTAATGTCTGTACCTGGCCAAAATGTGTAGAAAAAACACCAACTAAAACAAAAATAAATGATGCATCATTTTGCAACATGATAAAACAAGTAAAAGATTAGGAATCTGAATAAATACAGATAAATAATTATATTGCTCAAATAAACATTCAATGAATGATCATCTGAAAGAAGTCTCAACTTCATGCAAGAGCTATATACATTTAATTGTAAATCAACAGACAGCCAATGCAAATGTGTGTTTTGAAAAATAACTAAAACTCAAGCCTAACAAATTAAAATCAAGGATCACTTCTTGTTGTTTTAAATAATTTAAAATGGTTAGTAAATTACTTGTTTTAAATCAGTTCACTGTGAAATCAAATATTTTTCCTTCCTTCACCCACTGAAAAAAGAAGAGGTGGAGAAAGGAAACCAGGATGCCTCTTTATGCTTTCTACCAAAAAAAAAGTCCTGAATACACATATTTATTTTTTATCTGTAATTAAATTTGATTGGGTGTAGATGCAGATTTTTGTCTATTAGTATTTCTCTTGGTTGGTATATTGTAGGATTTACTGTTAACATTTTGTTTTTGGGTAGTTTTGTTAAATTTTTTGCTTATCACTGTTGATATTATTTTTTATTTTAAAATATTGTTTTACCTCCTTCAGATTGCTTCATTTAATTTAAGACATTGATTTTTCCCAGTTAATATAGTGCATGTAATATTATTAGGGGTGTATCAGTAAAGATTTTCTTGATTGATACCGATAGCCAATTAATTCACCAGGCATATTGGCCAATATCAATCTGATAATCGATTTACAGGAATACAGCTGGGCAGTGTGGAGATCAGCACCCAGCAGGTAAGTCTATGGAGGTAAAGGGGAGTATGGGGGCATATGGAGGCCCCCACGGTGAGAGCGGGAGTGGGGTAGGAGCTGGGGCTGGAGCAGGGCAATGATTGGGACCCAAGATCTGGGTCGGGAAGCAGGAGGAAGCCATGGGTGGCTTGTCTGTGGGATCAGCTTGGCGCTTAAAAATGGCAGTGGGGGTGTTTGAACTAAAGCTCAATGAATGAGCATTAGTTCAAGCATCACTGCCACCATTTTTAAGCTCTGGGAAGCTTTTAACCGGAGCGGAGCCAAGTCGGGGGAGGACAAAGGCAGGCTGCCCACTGTGGGCTCAGGGATCTCTGCTCTGCTGCCTTTGCCCTGGGAGCTGCGCATTGGCTCTGCCATGTACCCTGCCCATCTGGTGGCAGTAGCAGCGGTGAGCTGTGCCTCCTGCTGCTAGATGGGCAGGGGTGTGTGGCCAGCATGCAGCTCCCAGAGAAAAGCCATCAGGGCAGAGAGCCCTGAGCCCACAGTGTGCAGCCTGCCTCTACCCTCGCCCTGCTCGACTCTGGTCTGGTTAAAAGTGTCCCGGCATTTAAAACTGGTGGTGGTGGTGCTTGAACTAAAGGTCATTCGATGAGCTTTAGTTCAAGTGCCCCCGTTGCCATTTTTAAGTGCTGGCATGCTGATCCTTTGGACGAGCTGCCTGTAGCTCTGTCCCACTCCCTGCCCCACTCCCTCCCTTACCCTGGGGGCTTTGATCTGCACCCCCACTCCCCTTGCCCTCCACAGACTTCCCTGCAGGATGTGGCTCTCCATGCTGCCCAGCTGCATTCCTAGCCATGTGCATGTGTGCGGCTGTGCGCGTGCATGTGGCTTCTGGGTGGTCCCAGCCAGAATGCACATAATGTACCAATAAATATAATCGACTACATTGGCCCAAAAAAGCCAGTAGCCAGTAATGTTAATATTCCTTTTATTGGTGTGAATCTGATATGGTACCGATATATTGGTGCACCTGTAAATATTATACATGTAGCTGTATATACAATATGCAATATTAAATCAGTCTATCCCTTTTAATGTAATTAAGGGCCCTTAAAGATTTGGACCATCTTCATTCAGTCCACAGTCTCAGCAGAAGCTGATGAAAGATAAACTTCCTAATATGTCTTGAAGATTTATAAGTTTCCTAGAAGAACAAGAAAATCAGAAGCTGTTTTTGAAGGCAATGGATTTTATGGACCAAGCTATGATGAATTCTTAATGGAAATTAATCTGGAATTCGTTCATTCATGTGGAACAGAGTTGTCATTGTCATAGGCAGTCTCTCCATACAAGGGAACAGTCTTCCAGTAAATAGGGAAGTCACCAGTGAGCCCTTAAATTACTGAGGAGGCCAATATGAAATCCACATGTTCAACAGCAGACATGGCAAAAAATTCCAGAAGGGAGGTGAAGATCCTGATTATGTCAGGTCTCATTTTTGTCTCTTTCATCTATCTGTCTCCATAGTGACACAAGTTTGCTTGATGTGATTAATGCTTTGTCATGTTTCACGAGGCCATTGGGGATGATTCGGTGCTTGTTTCTCCCAGGTATTGAAGTTAATATCTTATTTCTTTACATGAGCCTTCAAGTTGTCCTTGAATCTTTTCATTTGCCCACCTCTGAATTGGTAATATAGGATTATTTTGGGAGCTGGTTGTCAAGGATCTGTTATGTCCTACCCAGCAGAGCTGGTGCTATACGAACATAGCTTCAATACTAGTGGTGTTTGAATCAGAGTGTAGGTATTTTTCTTCTGTCCTTCGAAGTGATTTGGAAGATTTTCCAAAGAAATTGCTGATGATAATATTCTAAAGCTTTCAAGTGTTCCCAATACGTTTTCCAAGTTTCATAGCTATACAACAGGGCAGGGATCACAGGAGCCTGGTAGATAAGAAATTTGGTTTGGGCCCTTATGTTGTAATCATTGAAGACATGATTTTGGTGATGTCTGAAAGCAGCCCTAACAGATTTTATCTCATGTTGAGTATAGTCACCTGTGTTTTATTTTTTGGGAAATGTGGCTATCCAGGTAGGGAAAATGTTCAACATACAGTTAGAGATCAATCCTTGGAGAAATGTGTGGATGATTCAGCTGGTTGGTTTGGGCTGGATTAGTAAAGTATCTTCATTTTTGTGAGGTTGATGGTGAATCCAGGTATTTCATACACTTCATAGATCAATGAAGATTGACCTGGAGCCCTTCAATTGAATGGGCACACGACACAGTCATCGGCATAGTGAAGATCAGTAATGGAGGTGTTGGTTGTCTTGGATTTGTAACTGGTTGATGTTAAAAAGATTCCTGCCCATGCAGTACGGGATGCTGACTCTAGATGGAAGTTTATCACAATGAGATGTGGAACAACTGTGTGAAAAGAGTGTTGGTAAAATCTCACATCCTGTTTGACTCCAGTTCTAAAAGTGAAGGGGTCCATTCCCTAGTCATTGTTTAGCCTTCATGACACTGAAGGAGTCTGATAATGGTAACAAATTTTATCAGGCAGTTTAATCTCATCAGGATCTTCCATAGGGCCTCTCGATTGATTGAATCAAAGGCCTTAATGAAGGCTATGTTGTATGTGGCACTTCTGCAGTTGTCTAGAAACAAAGATCATATCCATTGTAGCTCAGAATGTTCTGAAACAGGACTGCCAGTTAGGACTCTCACCCAGAGAGTCGTGGTGGATGGGTTGTACTCAACCTGGCGAGATGTGAGCAGTGGGGTACCCCAGGGCTCAGTCCTCGGGCCCACACTGTTTAACATCTTCATCAGTGACTTGGACAAGGAGGTGGAAAACATGTTGTCCAAGTTTGCTGATGACACTAAGATGTGGGGCGAGTTGGACACACTTGAAGGGAGAGAGAGGCTGCAACTAGATTTAGACAGACTACAAAAGTGGGCAGACAAGAATAGGATCGGGTTTAACGTAGACAAATGCAGAGTGCTGCACCTTGGGAGAAGGAATCCACAGCATATATACAGGCTGCGGAGTTCCCCTCTTGAAAGCACAGAGGTGGAAAGGGATCTTGAAGTCATTATTGATTCCAAGATGAACATGAGCCGCCAATGCCAGACCGCAGCCAGCAAGACCAGCGATACCTTGTCATGCATCCAAAGGTGCATCTCAAGCCAGTCCAGAGAGGTGATACTCCCCCTCTATGCAACTTTGGTCAGGTTGCAGTTGGAGTACTGTGTCCAGTACTGGGTGCCGCACTTCAAAAGGGATGTGGCCAGCTTGGAGAGGGTTCAGAGGAGGGCCACCCATTTGGTGAGAGGGCAGCAGGACAGGCCATGTGAGGAGAGTCTGAGGGACCTGAACCTGTTCAGCCTTGCAAGAGGAGGCTGAGGGGAGACCTGGTGGCTGCCTACAAGCTCATCAGTGGGCATCACCAGCAAATAGGAAGAGCTCTTTTCTCCCCAGCACCACCTGGGGTGACAAGGAGCAATGGTCATAAGATGATGGAGAATAGGTTTAGGTTAGAGATAAGAAGGCATTATTTTACAGTTAGGGTGGCCAAAATCTGGAACCAACTTCCCAGGAAAGTGGTCCTCGCCCCTACCGTGGGCAAATTCAAGATGAGGTTGAACAATCACCTGTCTGGGGTCTCCTGGGGTCTGTGGCAGGGGGTCAGGCTAGATGATCTGTTCAGGTTCCTCCTGACCCTAGTGACTGTGAAACTATGACTTGGGTGGAATCTTCTCAGTGAGAAAGTGAGTTTATTGAGGAGAATGTGGGCAAGGATCTTTTCAGC
This sequence comes from Caiman crocodilus, assembly GCA_030014935.1. Classification (NCBI taxonomy): domain Eukaryota; kingdom Metazoa; phylum Chordata; order Crocodylia; family Alligatoridae; genus Caiman; species Caiman crocodilus. The sequence goes on from JAGPOW010003316.1 coordinate 162,836,172, forward strand.
TATGGGCAGGAGTACAATACTAGAACAACTGCTGCCATCCAATCAATCTCCTTTCTTGAGTATAGTAATGATTTTGGAATCTCTAAAATGACTGGGAATCTGTTCGTATTTCCAGATTTTCATAACGATGTGTAGTTAGTAGGAGAGCTTTTTTCCACCTAGTTTATAAATTTCATCTGGTATTCTATCAACACCAAATGCTGCGTTGTCTTTCATGTATCTACTAGCTTTCAAGGCCTCTTGACAAATTAGTGGATCTGCAGGGTAGTCTTTGATGGGGTGTTGTTGAATGGCTTTGATGGTATTGTCTTAGATTATGGGCAGTGCAGTTGTGTGTTTCTTTAGCAGTGTTATGGTGCATGGATGTGAAAGACCTGTCTAACTGTAACACGTTTTGAATAGGAAAGGACAGGTCACAATTTCCTTGTCAAGTAAACCATGGCTAACTTGCCATCCAAAAGTGGCAGAGGATCTACTAGGACTTCTACTTTAAGATGTAGTAGAGATACCAGATACTACCTCTCTCATTTTTTTTCATCAGTACACCAGCAAGAAATATTTCATCCTTTTATTTAGAAATCTCAGAAGTTTTAGCATAATAAGTGATGATGAACTTTTTCCATTTTCTTTTTATTTTTGTTTCATCTGCAAAATGTCTGAAGTTTGAAAGATTTTGAGCACCAATGATTATTTACAACTAAGTTCATGCTCATTTAAGTATGTGCCAGAATGAATCTCAATGTAGTTGAATGTGTATTTGAGGCATAAAATCAAATATTTTTTAACAGTAGTGTTTGTGGGAGCTGTGCATTTGTTTCATTGTGCTCCTCTGCAAGGGTGTAAGGGATGCAGTAGTCATGACCTTTTTGCTTTTCATAAAGTTAAAACAGAACTCACAGTCAGTGTTCAGCCAGCTACTTATGTGAGCTTTATATTTGCTCTTTTTGACTAATTTAGTGAAGATACTACCTCACCTTACAAATTATCTCAATCTGCATGTTCCAAAAAAGACATTCTCAGCCCAGAGGGATGATGCACTTGATGCTTAAAGCCGTTGCTGATTCTTGTCCTGTTTGAGTTTAAACCTAGTCCAATTTGTGCTAGACTAATCCCCTAGTCAATGGAAATACCCAATGTTTGATGAGTGTGATTCACCCCAAGGGCTCTTGAAGTCATTGTCCCCAGTAAGGGAAGCAACTGTTATATGTCTCTCAGCCCAGCTGAAGCTAGTCAACCCAATGTCACAGATACCTCTTTTTATAATGGAGCTCTATAAAAGGGATTTCTGGTAGCTGTGAGAGGAGAACCATGTGCCTGCTTGATGCTAATAAAAAGGCATAATGGTACAGTGATGGTATATTGAAAAGTAGTATGATGAGGTGTCTCAGGTCTAATCTCAGGGCCAGGCATCTTGATATTAGTGTCCCAGAATGGACTATGTGCTCTTCTGTGGGGGTGTATTGTGGCCCTTTAAATGCTGGCAAGACTCTCATGTTAGTGGAGATTTGGGCACCCTATCTTTGGAAGAGTGATTTATCTTTTGCTTTGTATGGAAAAGAATATCTGTGCTTGGAGCAGTATTTAGGCTTTGCTGAATCCTGCTTCTGGTTCTTACTCTTGTGTTGGAGCACCAGTGATCTCTGTAATTATGTTGTCATGCTAGAGGTGCCAACCCGAGGCTGTAGTTCTTTAAGGTAGTCAGCATGATTCTACAACCTGCCTTCATTCTCCAGTTTTGCGTGTTTGGGGCCACTGTGAGCTTTCAATTTTGAAGGAAAGATTTGCTCAGAAGTCTGAGGGTTTAGGCATGGCTCCAGCAGACTCTGCTATTAAAAAATGTTTAATTTAATGTACATGGGGCACATTGCCTAAGTAGGGGTAGGATTCATGCTGACTACGGTATTTCAAAGTATCACAGTTACTATAGAGTAAGAAACGGTTTCTTCATAGAACATGTGAGTACCAAAACATTCTCTCAGTTCCATAAATGATGCTAATTCTTACATTTGACCTGGATACTTATGATTACCTAAACTTTATAATAATTGCTTAAGGCCAGATTCTGATATGCATAATACAAGCCCTCATAGGAATTAACTGCTCCATTTATAGTTTTGCATAGTTCAACTGGAATCCCAAGCATTTTGTATATGTTAAAATAGCACTCCTTTATGAAGAAAATGTCTGTTTCTTTACAGTCCATCTTGGGAAGTTACTTTATATTAAATAATTTCTACTTCACTTTCATTTAAACAAGCTGAAATTGCTATAGGTTTAATAAATATGATAAATCAGGGGTGTATAATTCTATATGGGGTTGGTTCACGGCCTGGATGAATGGTGCGGGGCCAGCCCTGTGAGCTCAATGAGGCCCACAGACTGTGCCCCCACACCCACCCGCTTCTGGTCCAGGACCTGGCAGGAAGAGGGCCAGCATCTCTGGTGCTTGGCTGCTGCTGGAGGAACAAGCCACACCATTGGGTTTCTTCCTGAATTCTAATTAGAACACGTCTGAGCAGACTCCATTAGTTGTTCGCTAGTTAAACTCTTGACTGTGCTGCAGTGTGTATTCAGCATCCTGAATACACACATTCAAAATGGTCGCAGGGGTGCTTCAACTAAAACTTGTCAAATAAACTTTAGTAAAAGCGTCCCTGTGGCCATTTTGAAACTAAGCCAGTTTAGTTGGGTTGCTAAATACACATGATGCTGTGGTGTTTTAATTAGAGTGGCTCTCTGGGAGCTACTCTAACTTACCCCTCCTCCCCCAGAGCACAGACACCCATTTTTTTCCAAAAGGCACAGCTTATGGCAGTCAGTTTTCTTCAATTAAATTAAGGCAGACAAATTAAAGGGGTTTTTTTTGTCTAGCATCTGAACAACTTCTTTGAGGTAGGTAATGGAGACCATGTGCCAGAAGTGAAATCCTTGTACTATTTTAATTGCATGCATTAAGAAACTTGTAAAGTAATGGGTTTTTTTATTCAGTCCTACATGTATGTATACATGGAAATACTTCCTCTTCTCCTTCAACAGCTTCTCTTTTTGGAGTCAGTCTAGCTAAATTCCATTTACTTACGACAGTCTCTTGGGCTGTTGGTGTTATGCATTTTCATAATGCAGAATATTATGCAAGCATGTAACATCACTACAGATTGTTTACAATTTATGATTGTAAACTGTAGCCTTCTACAATGTGTATTTCACTTTTATTACAGTGTATCACAATAGTGTCAAAAGGAAGTTCCAGACAAGTTTAGAAAAAGTGTTTGGGATGGCGGGGTTGTTTGTTTATATACTTGTGGTTCAAAATGAGTAGGAGGATTAAGGGTGAAGGCAGTATGAGTGGAAAAAATATCTCTGAATAAGAATAGGATTCCTTTATTGGAAGAAAGAAATATATAATTTGTAGAAGAATACAAAATCCTAAGTTAGAGAGAGAGAGAGACTTTGTGGGAAAAATTAAGAAATTGAGAACAGATTTGGGATTGGATTCAAAGGTGGGGGAAGAAGGCAATGAAGATGGAGAATAACTGGTTTTCTTGGGATAAATCAGCTATTACTAATGAGGGCAGCTATATAATCAGCTTCTGAAGAACTGAGCCTAAAATTTTGAAAGAAACATAATTGCTAGCTCTTGGGTTGTGAAAATAGCTTACATTTAGTTCATGTCTCTTCTGTAATCATCAATCAGTCTTGGTGCTGTCAAATTCATTCATTGCTGCTTCATTTTCTCTTGAAATTGACTGGAGATACAGTGACATTCAGCTTTTCAGAATCTGCTTTTATTTCCAGTGCATGGTTTTATAATCTTTATGCATGCTGCATCTCCTCTCTTTAACCTTGGGCCAGTGCTTCAGTTTCTCCTGGTAACTCCATGTTTTGTTCTGCAGGCTTGCATATGTTGGCTGCATTTTTAATCAATGTTTCACTGCATTCTTTTTTTTGGAATCAGGATATTACCAGATCTTTAACTTTGCGCCCCTGTAGCAAATTTGAAAAAGATGTATTATTTAATATAGAATAAATATCAGTAACTACAGAATGTTCTGCAGAATGTATTAACTTGTAATTTCTTGTCTTGATGACTCTTGTCATTTCCTAGCTACGCTGCATAGCATATTTTTGATGGTCATGGACTTCCAGACGGGAAATGTTAAAGGCAATCATTTCTTCCTATGTTTTCAATTCAGTCATTTGGAATCAAGACCATGTTCTGACCTTTCCCTATATAATGGGACTGTTTTTCCTAGCGATTTCGTAGATTTCATAGACATTTGGGCTGGAAGGGACCCCGGAGGATCATCGAGTCCAGCCCCCTGCCCATGTTAAACAGTATAGGCCCTGGGACAGAGCCTTGAGGGACCCCACCGGTCACAGTGCACCAAGACGATTGGCTCCCATCGACCACCACCCTCTGGGTCCTATCAGATCCCCAGCCAGCTGATCGTGGTGACATCAAGGCTGCAGTTAGCCAGTTTAGCCAAGAGGTGATCATGGGATTCCAGATCGAAGGCTTTTTTAAAGTCAAGATATACAATGTT
>JAGPOW010003316.1:162840815-162903184 GCA_030014935.1 Caiman crocodilus
GGTCAAGCAAGACCTACCCGCAACAAACCCATGCTGGGTATCCCTCAGGATATTGCCTTCAGCTAGTCTGTTAAGGATGGCCTCCTTGATAATCTTTTCCAAGAACTTCCCCAGGCTAGAGGTCAGGCTGATGGGCCTGTAGTTTGCTGGATCTACTTTCCTCCTTTTCTTGAAGATAGGCACAACATTGGCCCTCTTCCAGTCATCGAGCACTTCACCAGAGCACCAAGAGCTCTCAAAGATCCGTGCCAGGGGCTGAGCTATGATGCAGATTACCCCCTCAGTCCCCCTCAGGATGGAATCTCCCACAACAAACACTTTGCGTTTGGTCTTGGGGAAAGCAGGGACGGTAGCTACAGCATCCTCTGTGTTGCCTGCAGGAGCTGGCAACTCAGCAGGCTTTGCTGGGGCTGCAAGAGGTTCGTACCTGTTGCAAAGCTCCAGTGGGGCAGGGGCCTTGGTGAGACGGGTCCTGGGGCCCTTGACCACCTTGGTCCAACCCCCTGGTTGGACAGAAGGGAAGGTTCCCGGGTCCTCCTGGAACCATGGACTCTGTCTGGGTGGTGGTCTCTGAGGTGCCAGAGGGGGGCGCAGCAGACCCTGAGGGGATCCTCGGGGTGCAGAGCATGCCCATCCATGTCATGCTGCTGGTGGGCTGGCTATGGCTGGGAGTATCTACTTTGGGGGGCTCACAGGCAGGGCCACAGGCCCTCCCGCTCGCCCTCCTGCACAAATTCCCGTGCTAACTCGTGCACCGGGCCCAGGAGCGCATCTGTTTGCGCAGCCTTTTCACAAAGCTCTGGTAACATGGCTCCCTGGGGGGGGTTGGCAAAGTAAGAGCCGGGGGGGGGGGGCGTAACCCTCTTCAGCCTAGTTAGTCTACTTAACCCCCTCCCAGCTGACTAGATCCCTCCCTCCATGGGCCCCTGCTTACCCGCTGGCTGGCCGGGGCTTGTAAGTGGTCCTGGGGTCTCGGGCTCTCGGGGGCGCAGCAGGCTTACACCCACGTGTCTTGCAATGGAGCTGGGACTCTAATGAGGCTTATGCCATTGCCGGGCCCTTTTTAAACTACACGCATGCGCAGAAGGGCCAGCAGGTGCCTCAGTGCTTTTGGGGGGTTAAGGGAGGGGTCCCTCCCCTCCACCGAGGAAAGGAACAGGTAGGTGAATTCCCCCTAACATGGCACACATGCCTGCAGGGGAGTCATGCGGCTCCCTGTGGGGCTAGGCCAAGTAGGAGCCGGTGGGGGGGGCAGAAGCGTGATCCACTCCCATCTGACTAGATAGCAGTATATAGTGTATCATTATCATTTGGGCTGCTGCAGGTATATTCAGATACATAGATAGCACTTATACAATGGTAAAATTAGAATTTTACTTTAGCTGCTGCACAGATCTTGGCAACATTTTACAAAATATCTATGGCAGCTATATAGTTTACAGATGGGGAGGCCAAGGCAGATAAGCTGGATGACTCACCGAGCACCACATGTTGATGTTCAACAAATGTAGTTTCTAACTGCTTTTAAGGGGAAAAATCTGATGCTGGGGAGTAGTCATCAGCTGTTTTGGTGTAATTCCTACCTCTGTATGCTTCTGTAGCGGTACAAGTAGCTGAGGCCATGTATAGACGTTCAGTTTCCCCTGGATGAATCCCTGCTCTCCCAGGAGAAACAATGAATGTACAGATGTTTAGAATTTTCCTCTCAGAGCAAAAATGTCCGCTCTAGGAGAGAAATAACCTAGGAGCAGCAAAGGTTAAATCACTCACAAAAGAGTTTTTGTAGACAAACTCTGTACACCTTCATTTCTGAGAGAAGCTACAGCACAGTCCTCCAGGAGCAGCAGAGTCAAGCAGCAACACAGTCTCCCAGGGGTAGAGGGGGAATGCCAAAGAACTGTGTTCTCTTCTGAGAGGAACCACAGTATGTACAGATGTTTGTTCTCCCAGGAGAAACTTTTTGGGAGTGATTTCCTGGGAATGAGTTTCCAGCAGTCATTTTCACTCTGGGAGAAAAATGTACGTAAGTATGTATGCTTATGTTTTTTTCCTGGGAGAGCAGCGACTCTCCCAGAAGAAACAAGATATCTGTATGAGATCACTGACTCTGAGCCTGAAGATCAATTCACTGGTATGCCTCCTTCACAATGTGTACAGCTAAAACTTGCTCTCTTCCTTCTTCCATAACTCTGTTCTAAAAATGAAAGCATCACATTCACCATGATTTTCAGCCCAGCATCGCAATGATTTTCCTTCAGCTTGGACCACAAATAAAGTTTATGGGAGATTCCAGTTTGTAAAATATATCTGAAGTCGTGCCCAATGTTGTTGAATTTCTTTATGATAAGAAGGTCATACAATACTGATTTTTATTGTATTGACTGGTGTTTTTGATTGATGGCTGGGCAGATGATAGACTGCCCTGCCCACCCACATTTACCCGCTATGTGTTGCTATGTGTTTTTTGGCACGGTGAGATACCTGGTACTTACTGAACATTTTATGGTTCCATACTATTGTAAAAGATACATAATTCCAAAAAAAGAAAATAAGTAATCTACTAATGGTGTACAATACATGTATCACTCATTGTTAAAACTAGTAAGATATACTTTTGCCAAATGAAAAATCAGCAAGAAATGATATTTAGAAAAAATTGTCCCCGACTGCATTTTTTAAACATCTAGCATCTTTACTTTGTATCACTGTAAAAAATACAGTAGAAACTAATATATCTTTTTCTTATTTTATAGTTTGGGAACACATGCTACTGCAATTCAGTTCTTCAGGCACTTTATTTTTGTCGCCCATTTCGAGAAAAGGTTCTAGCATACAAGAGTCAACCAAGGAAAAAAGAGAACCTTCTTACATGCTTAGCTGACCTCTTCCACAGCATAGCCACCCAGAAGAAAAAAGTTGGAGTAATACCGCCAAAGAAATTTATAACAAGATTACGAAAAGAAAACGGTAACCTCATTTTTCTTTTTTTTCCTTGTGTAGCAATTGAATCAGCTGTGTGTTAGAACTAAAATTGAACTGTTTTCTCATTCTTAAAAGTAATGAATTATTCCTGTATTGTGTGTGTGTGTATCATTTGCTAAACACATGAATACAACTGATGCTATGCAGGACAAAATCAAAATATAGAACAAAGTTGAAATCTTTTTGGTGTGGGATCTATTTCCACTTTTGTCTTGTGTAGACTTAAGCACAGTGGGAAGTAATAGAGGTGGTTTTGGCTGTTTAATGATTGTAGATTTGGACAAAAACACTTTTTTAAAGTTTTTCCACTATATTATTTGTCTATCATGTGTTGTCTTGATTCATATCTAAATGAAATATTTGAAATTTTTTTGTTCCAAAATTTAATCTTACTTGCAAGATTATTAATTAAATGTAAGGGAGAGGCAATGCTTTCTTTAGGTTATATCTCGTATTAGACTGGCTGCATACTTCAGATAGTCTCACAAGTTTTCAAATGCAAGACATTTTTCTTTAGATCTGAGGAGAGAATATTTGAATGTATCAACTGAAGTACAAAAGTACAAAAAACTTATCTTTCCATGTAAAGGTTTTAACTCTGGAAAGTCTTGACTTCAATTTCAGTTCAATTAGTACATCTTTAACACTTTTTTATTCATTAGGATTAATATGTTCTCTAAAACTCAGTAATGTTCTTAATAACCAGTTCTTTCAGTGTTATGAATACCTATAATTTTCTGAGATTTATAGAGATGTCATTGTCATGTTTGCTGTTCAGAACATTTTTTGTAAGAATTCTTTATAAAAAAAAACCCTATAAACTAAAGTCCTGCTAGGGCTTTCCTGTGCTAGCCCACCCCCAACAAGCTGTAAACTTACTAATTTGAGTGCAGAGCGCCTTCCTAGACACCCGCACCATGGCTTCCTGCTTTCCCTTTAGCCACACTTGTGCCTCACTAGCAAAGTAGCTAACAAAAAAATCAGCCAAACTGAATTTAAATCTTCCTCTGGGTTTTTGCACTATGGTAACTCCTACCCCACTTTGATCTGTCTCCTTCCAGCTCTCTAAGATACATTTTGTGTTGCCTGTGGATCCTTCTCTTCCAGCCTTACTTCTAGAAGTTCCTTTCCCTGCAAAGTTCAGAGCCAGACTGACTCCTCTGGCTCAGGAGTTGGGCATATATTCCCATGGGCTCCACTCCTTTCAGTCATCTGATCTCTGATTCTCCAAACCAGGCACAAGGCTTTCACCTTTGCCCACTAATATTCTTCACCCCTCTGTTGCAGCCTACCCAGCTGCTCTTCAGTCTCTACTTTATATCTGGAGCTCTTCTCTTTGCTGCTGTTTGTAAGGCAGCTTCATCCCATATAGTTACTTTCAGGTTTATCACTCCTGTCACTGTCTTTTCTGGACTGCTTGCTTGCTTGCTCGCAGCTGGCTGTAGCTCAGCTGCCTGTAATAGATCTCATCCCTATAATACTGTTTTCTCACTCTTACAAGTAACAGAGGTTAGGGCCTCTTGTTACATCATTGAATAGCAACTTCTAATTACAACTGACCTTGGAATCTATTGAAATGAGGATCTAGAAGGTGAATATTTGGTCCTTTGAGCCATACAGTCCTTTTGTTTCTAGAATAAATTGTTTGTGCATCATTTCACTGAACAGAAATTCCAGGAGGACAGAAATGGAGTTGGATAACCTTCAGAGCTAAGTACAAACTAGAAAGACTTAATCATAAGAATGATTTGTATTCCTTTTAGTATAGACTTAAAGAGCCAATGGCTGACTTGCCAGGTGGCTGTTAGTTGGTGGTTCTGTACACTGTTTAATAATATTAAACTTTAAGATGAATGACTTCAGAGATATAGACGTGTTCATAATATTTTTGCAGAAATGTCAAATGTATAGATTTGTATTTATATACCATATATCCAAACTGTATTCTGCTTTTACAAGTCTCTAGGCACATACGACCAATCATAAAGAATTTATGGCCTTTGAATCTCCCATATGATCTTCTGTCTGTATCATCTCTGGACTCTTAATTAAGAATATACGATAATGATCTTATAGCATGTTATTCTTTACGTTTATAGTCACCTAAGGAGTGACTGAAGAGTTCTGTTTCTGTTGTTCAAACCACTTTTAATTATAGGATGAATAATAGCAAGGACATCTATGGGGTTTGATTCACTGTGCTTTAGTGCCAAACTATGCATTGGGCATGCAGCCCAATGACATGTGTAATGCAATGCTGCTAAGAACCTTGTGAAACGTGTAGTGTTTGTGCCACCTGAACTTCTTTAATTAAATAGAGGGTTTAGGCCTGGTCTGTTTTGGCAGCTAATATTTGCTTGGCTGTCAAGAGACAAGTGGCTTGGCATGTAAGCTGCTTGGTTCATAGGTTCTCATGATCTATGGCACTCTTTGTTTAATGTCTCCAAGTAATCTGAAACTATCATTGCTTTCCCTTTTCTGCCGGCAGCTCTCAGTATTTTTTTTTCTTTATGTAAAGAAATATTATTCTTTCAGACCATCTAAAATTCATAGTTATTTCCAGATGCACAGCCTCAAAAATAGTTTCCTAAGAAGCAGGCTTCATTGACTATTTTCTTTTATTCATCTTCCTAACTGTGGCAGCCATCCTTTCACTGTGGGCTGACTTTAACTATGTATATTCTTGAACTAAACACAAATTGCCCACTATAATTAACTGAGGTACAAACATGATTTCTCTTACCTGACACATCTACAGAAGCTCCCCTGAAAGAATGACATGCTTACTCTGTGGCCATAAATGTTTTTTATATTGGCAGCAAAGGAGAACTGTTCTCTTCCCTTGTGCAACATATTACTCAGTAAGAATGAACAAGTTGTTGCTTAATAAGTGTAACCTAGGTACACCAAGCGTGTGTGTGACCGCCTGGTCTCGAACATCTGGTCACATGTGGCCTTGGCCCGAGTGGCCGGTAATGTTCGCCCTAGGGTCTCCTGTAGGCTTTTGAGTGGATGTTTATTCCTGGAGCAGCCTACCCCAATCTCTCCTGCCACAACTTTGAATGTTATACCAGTGCGGGGGCTGACCACTTGGGGTCGCTCTGCAGCGTGGAGTCTGTCTGGCAGTCATCTGCGGGGCCCCACCTCCCCTACACCCCAGCCTCACGCCGACCCTCAGTGGATCACTGAGTCTTCTTGGCTGTACTCTTGATACTGTTGTATTCCTGGTTACGGTAGCTTTAGTAGCCCTCTCCTGTCCTAAGTACTAGCTCACTAAGGGTGACTCGCTTAGTTAGCCTTGAGTTGTCTGCAATCTCTAACTCTGGTCCCGAGACCAACTCCGCCCAGGTCACAATGCCTGACTCGTACCCCCAAACAAAGGTGGAGCACGAAAAGAGCTCCAGTGCAGCTATCTAGCCAGTATTGCCTTGTCCTACTCTTCAGCCCCTCCAAAAGGAGGAAACACAAGGAACCCACAAAACAAAACACACTACTATGTTGTGAGGAACCTGTGCAGTCCCCTCCCTGGTCCTTCCGCCAGGGGTACAGGACAGCTTACTCCCTATGAACCTGCAAGGGGTTAGACTTTGTGTGTGGCCAGGGTAGCCTGTGGCCTCTCACCCAGGTCATCTCCCCCTTTACTCAGCCCTCTGAGGGTTGTGGCACCTCTCCTCTTCTCCCGTTAGGAAAGTCTCTCTTCCACTGTCTCGCAGCACCTCCATGGAAGCCTGTCTGCTTCTTACATTAAGGGTCGGCACTCAGCCTCTCACTGCCTTGCTTCATAGCCCCTCTCGCTGCTCCCGCGTGGTACCTCCTAGAGGGAGAGTCTCCTCTGCCTCCCAGGTGCCTCCGACAATCCTACCTGCAATAGAGCAGAGAGCCTTGTCCAGCTCTCCTATCCCTTCAGCGCTGCTGCCTTCGCCGGCTTCAAGAGCCTCTTCTGACTCTTCGGTCCTACCCAGCAAGCTGTTCTCCGCCGGAGCAGAGAGCCCCTGCTGGCTCTCTTTCTCCGAGAGAATCCCGGGTGGCATCTGGTGTTGGTGCCTTCCCCGGTTCCGCTCTCCCTTCCCTTCTGCTCCACCTTCCCCGGGGGTTCGCTTTATCCCTGCCGGCCAGTGATTGCCGATGACATCACCAGCTGGCTTCAGGCTCATGACCCACGTGGGTTTCTTCCTTCATTCCAGCTGCGGCATGGGTCCTGTTGCGGGTAAGTGTTTTCCTTGTGCTATTTTTGTGTTTACTTTCTTTTTTTCATGTGGTTCTTGTCCCCGGGTGTCCCCATTTATATTTTGGGGTCCTTTCCACTGCTCTCCTCTGAGACAGTATGCCCTCCCAGCCAAATAGAGAGGAGGTGACAGGCTAGGGTATTGAGAGAGGGATGTCACCATCTACATGCAGATCCCTCCGTTTCCCTATAGAGAGAGACAACCTCACAAGCGTACACTTAACGATATACAGTTTTATTATTACAAATATAATTAAAATATTTACATGGCAGAACTAATTGAATACCTAATATTACAAAATAACTTTCATAATCTCCAAGTCAAGAAATGAGTTATCCAACCCAATGAATCCAATAGTATTCACCCCAGTGGGTAAAACCCAGTACTTAAATATGTACACAACTGACCCAAAGATTTCTTCAAGCTCTAAAACCCATCAATGTCATGGTTAACAACACTAAAACAATAAGAACAATATTATTTATAAAATATAAAGCACAACATAAACGCAGAACCTCAACCACATAGGAGTCTAATTATGAATTTGTTTTCCAAGCCTGGAGAACAGGGGTCCCCCCCAACCCCTTTCAACAGGGCCTCGGGACCCACCCTCTGGGAGGGGTCTTCCACCCAGCTCTAGTGAGGCCACTCCTCCCTTCTTTTTCAAGGCCCCAGTGCTCCAATAACTCACAGCTCTTCTGATGGCCTGGCTTGTCCCAGCATGATGCTCCCCTCTGGGGTCTCTTCTCCCACGCTGCCTCCGGACTCCCCTTGTGGCCTGGTGCCCCTGGCCTGGGCTCCCAAGCCTTGCAATGTCGCCTGCTTCGGTCCTTTCTGCCCTCTGCAGATTTGCTTGCACCACTCTGTGCCCCGCTCTGAGCACTGAGGACTAGCTGCTTCACCCAGCAAGTTTGCTGGGCTCCCAAGCACCTGTCTCAAACCAGCACAGCTTTCCCTGTTCTCTGTGCCCTGCTTGTCACTGGAACTCTTTCAGCTCACCAGGGTCCTATGCAGGGCTGTGGCCTTCCAGTTTCATACCGGGTGGCTAACCTGAGCAGCCTTTCACTGCTTACCCCTCCTGGACCTTGCTCAGGTCCTGTGCAGAGTGGTTGTTGGCCACTTGCTGGGGTTTGTAAGCTCGTGCCACCCTGCTGTGCATCAGACTATGCACCATGACAAGCCCAAAGTTGTCTCACCCTCCCAGGGCTGCTCCGTGCAGCGGGTCCCTGCAGTGACAAGCCTGAGGGTCTCACACCCTCCTAGGGTTCTTTAGGAGCTCAGGGCTATTCCCCGCTGGGGCAGCTCATCCCCATCTTTTCTCACTTCCATCTTCCTTCAGCTCCCATCACATCTGCTCATGTGCCAGGCATGCTGCTCCTTTTGTACACTTCAGGGGCTCCATCCCCAAAGTTCTCCGGACCTGGCAGGATGAAGTCTCAAGCTAGGTCTGGACTGTTCCTTGACCCCTCCCTTCAGGGAAAGGACATGGCCTTACTTACCCTGGCTTACTTCTAATTGGTGGATGGGCTCCACCAATTGGAATTGCAGATTCTTGAGCCCAGGGCTCATCCGGAGCTCAAAAGGTGAGTCTGCTACATAAGCATTTAATTCTTCATGAAATTGCTAATTCATTTCCTAGAGTGAAATCTGACAGAGGCAAAGACATTCTTGAGGTGGTATCCTGAAGAACTGTTAAAGCAGTGATTTAAGTACTGCCCTCCTGAAATCAGAACTTACTCCGAGTGCAATATGAAAAAATAGAGGTTTGTGAAGGAGTAAAGTGTATGTAGCAACCCTATTTTACAGATAAGAGCAAATTACAAGCATGTGCCCTTGAAGCCATCATCTGCTTAGGTAAATAAATCTGGAGAGATCCAGAAACAGGAAAACTGTTTAGTTCATGAGTAGTAATATGTAATGTTATCCACTTAATTTACCTACCTGTCCAGCATTAATAGAATTAATAGAATTATACCCTCCCCTAAGGTGGAAGTACACCTGTGACTACAGTCACAAACCAAACATTAAAGATTGAGTCTGCAGTCTCAAAACCTATTTTGATGTTTTGGTGATGATCATCTGCTGTTATCTCATTAGTTGTAAGTCTTAGCTCAATTTTTGTGCTAATCTGGTAATGCTGCTTCTGCACCAACTTTTTTAAAACTGGTCTCAAAGTTGGAGAACACTCATTCTAAGTACTTGTTTGTGTAGGTGCTTTGTCTATAATAGTTCTATTAGCACCTATCAGAAATACATGTTGGAATCTGTAAGATTGCACTTATGATAGTGCAATGGTAGGTTGTTTTTTATTTTTAAAAGCTGATGTAAACTTGGCCTCTGAGGCCAAAATGGCTGTGGTACTTTATTTCTGTTCAACACTGTCTAAAAACCCTATACTTTAAGGTGCCCTTTGTGTACTATCCATTCTACAGATATTTTCTTGCACTTGCAGTAAGATTTTTCTTATGGACACTGACCTCTCATTTTAAGAGTTCCTTAGTGAAACAGTCATGTTTCAAGTGCTTAGTCATGTATGGTTCAACACATAGACTAATGTTGATTTTTGTCTAAATCTAAGCACCTGGTATTTGCCTGACTAATTGTGAAATTGTCCTGTATTTTGTAGTATTAACCATTCATTTTAAAGATAATACTGTGTAATCATTTTAATAGTTTATCTTATTTGTGTTTTATAACAAGTATGTATGAGTGGAGTATAAATGAAAAGGTGTTCTCAATATTTTAGTCAAGTCTTAAAGACCTCATAAAACAGAAGGAGCTACAGTTTCTTAATAAAAGTGATTATGAAACATCCTAATAATATTAGTGTTTCAAGGCATTTATACTTCATGCCATTTCCATAAACACATTAGTATTAGGAAACTTTTGCTAACAATCCTTCCGTTAATATAATATGTAGCTCTGTCAAACATATGTAGAATATCTTATTGTATTGTAACGTTCTAATGTCATTGTTTTACCGGTATTTGAAAAGTTAAAATTGATGGTGTAGGTCTACAAAAATATCCCAGAAGGTCTGTATTTTTTCTGGTTCCATGTTTTATCTACTATTTTGAAAACTCATTGGAATTTTCATCATCGATTTTGCTACTTGTTTAATCTGTTTCTATTTTTATAGAGCTCTTTGACAATTACATGCAGCAGGATGCACATGAGTTTTTAAATTATCTACTAAACACAATTGCTGATATTTTGCAAGAGGAAAGAAAACAGGAAAAACAAAATGGCCGCCTACCTAATGGCAGTATTGACAATGAAAACAACAACAGCACAGCAGACCCAACATGGGTTCATGAGATCTTTCAGGGAACATTAACTAATGAAACAAGATGTCTTACTTGTGAAACTGTAAGTTTGTGTTTTATAAGACAAATTTGTATTTCATACCTTCAAAACCCATTTCTTTAATATGCAGTTAAAATGATTTTCAAATTGTAATTTATACTCCCTTTATTTTTTTGGATTTGTTCACATGATTAACATGCAAGGATAATTTTTTTTTAATGTAAGCTTGAATGTGACCAAGGCCAACTTATATTTCTCACTTATATACTAATAAGAATATCTTTAAATAAATAAACAGTTTCTTTAAATAAGAAGTCATTATTTAATTTTAGGAGGAAAACTGTTATTGACCAGTGAAAGAACTGAACAAATTCTGGAATGGAAAATGTGCATTTATATTATTGAGCCATAGTCTCATAAATGGATTCAGAATTTATATCAGTATAACCTTGTCATGACCCCACCAAATTGTGGGTGTTTGTGGATTGCCATGAATATTTTCTTGTGTTTATTTCTATGATATTGCGTGTGTAGTCTTGCTGGAAATCCAGTGTTATACTGTATCCATTTATGTCACTTTATCATTGTAAAAATATGTTATGCTGTCTATATGTATCTTTATTATTTTAGTCATATTTTAATTAAAGGAACTGAGGGATGCATACAAATTTCTCTCCATTTATGTGGGTTCTTTATATGTGAATTCACTCTTATGCAATGAGAATATTTAGACCCATAATTTATCATATGCGAGGTAAATTTGCTCTTACGCGATCAACATAGATGCTCCTCCACCCAAGCAGGTAAGTCTGTGGGGGAAGGGGAAAGGGCTGTGGACTCACTCACCCCAGTCCCGGTTGCAGCAGCCCCAGGAGCAGCTGACACCAGCTGCCTGCACGAGGCCATGGCGCACCCCAGGAGCAGAGGTGGGTGGGGACAGGCAGAGCACAGTGCAGCCCAGTGGCTGCAGACAGCTGGCACTGGCTGCTCCCAAGGGTGCTGCAGCTGGGGCTGTGATGAGTACTGCTGTGTTCCTTCTGCTTTGCTGCCTTGTGTAGCCCCAAGAATGGCACCCCTTTCCTAGTCCCAGCCTTACTCCCTCCCTCCCTCCCTCACTGCCATGGGAACCTATTTGAACATTGTAAAGTGGGTTTGCTTTATGCGAATTCAGTTTATGCATCATTCTCCGGGAGTGCACATAAAGCATAAATTAAGGGAAACCTGTACTTAAGGAAAAGAGAGTGGCATAACTGCTGAGTATCTCGGGACATTGTGCTTTTAGACCAAGGACAATTGCCACTCCTGATCACGGACAGAAGGGGTCACTGGTGGGGTAGGTATCCAAGGTATTGTCTGGTTGTAATGCAGGGGGGGAAAAATACCCTATGATGGCAGAATCATCTGAGAGAAATAGTTCACTAGCCAGAGGAATTTCAGGTGTCTTTGGCAGATGAGACCTTTCTAAACCATTCTGAGCCCATTTGGACTTGGACAATGCTGATTGGGGTGGGGAGAGGGAGGGATTAAATTGTAGGTATTTAGGGAACTATCTTGGAAGGGGAGGGGAGAGGGGACTTTGGAGAAGAGTCCAAGTCCCTGAAGGTTGGGGCTGGCAGGTTCAGCAGGAAGGTTGATCTCTGATGGTACTGGCAGATCTCTCTGAAGGAGTTGGTGGTCAGATGAAAGGGTAAGAAACTTGATTTCTTTTTTTGTTTTGTCTTCAAACGTATGGTCAGTTTTGCTTGTATTATTATTTTTTCACCTATATAATACCATCTTACTAATTCCTGTGGTAAAGAGTGATTTCAAGGCAAGTGATACCCGAGGTGTGGATCTCCTTAGGCCAGGGGTGGGCAGTGAAGGGAGAGCTGCTTACTGAGTTTTGGCAAGCTGTTGAGGGCTGCAAGTTTAGCCTCACGCATTGACAGGTGCCCCACTCCCTGGTTGCCATCTTGGGACTGGAAGTCCCACCCCCGAGCCCTGATGTTTGCCACCAGAAGTTCCTCCCCTTGCATCCTGGAAGTACTCCTTTCACCTAGGGGGTTTGCCATCTCAGAATCAGAAAAATACCAAATCATATTCTAAAAATCAAAAATCTACTATAACATTTGATTTCAAAAAAAAATTTTTGTCCTGATTTACATGTGCTTGTGTAGTATACATAGAGGTGATTGTATAATAGCTTAAAAAGAAATCTTACTCTTTTATATATTGTGGACTGGTGTGGGGGATGGGGATGGGCTTGTGTGGGGACGTGGGGTGTGGATGGGTGTGTGGTTTGTGGGGAGTGTGTGGGAGGGGAGGATGGCTGGGGAGAGTTGTGGCACATGTGGAGGAGGAGGGTTTGCCCACAGCCCCCCTCAGGAGGCAGAGCCCTGGCAGTGCTTGTCTAAGCCTGCTGCTCCTGGCCCCGGGGCACCAGTGCAGGCCTGTGTTCCTGCTTGCCACCACTTATCCCTCCACCTGTCACTGCTGCCCTTCTCCTGCTCCTTCCCCATTCTTCTTTCCCTCTTCTCCCACCCCCACCACCAGCTTGCTGCTCTGGCACCATGTCCCAGCTGCATAGTGAAGAATGTAGGATGCAGCAGGAGCCGAACCAGCCTGGCTGGCACCTCATGGAGTCAGCCAAGAATTGCAGGAGCCAGATCGGCTCCCGCTGAGTCCTGCATGCTGGTGCTGCAGCTAGGAACCATGTGGTACCAGAGTGGTGGGCTGGGGGATGGAGGGGAGTGGCAGCAGCAGCAGACAGGAAAGCAGGGAAATGTCTGTGACAGGCAGAGGAGTGGCAGCGTGTGGGTTTGTGGAGCCCAGCGACAGCTAGGTGGGAGCATGAGGCCACAACAGTGCACTGGGGCCAGGTCCATCGGGGACCCAGAGCTGGGTGGCAGAAGCACAGGGCTCTGGCAGGAGCTCTATGGAGTCGGGCTGGGCTGCACCACCAGGGAGAGGAGGGAGCCTGCCCAGCTCCAGAGCTCTTGCCGACCTGGGCCCCGCAGTCCTGCTGCCCCACCCTGGGTCCTTGCTGGTCTTGGCTCTGCCACACTGGTGCTTCTGTCAAGCTGTTTCTGTGCTCCATGCACCTGCTTGATGCCATTCTCCCGCTGCTTACCACAACCATTTCCTGACTTCGCTGCCTGCTGCTGCTACCACTCCCTTCCACCCTCCTGCCCACTGCTCTAGCACCACATGGTTACCAACTGCAGCGCTGAATTTCCCTTAATGGAAGAGGAAGGCAGGAACAGCCCCAGGGTCCCAGGCCCACCTAACAGAGGCTTCCAGCTGGGGGTAGGGTGGGGCTGGGTGGGCCTTGCTGCTGCAGCTGCTGGGTTCTGCTGCTGGCTTCCCCTGTCATCGTTGATAGGCAGCCAGGGGCAGATAAATATTTATTTTCTAAAATTTGTAGGGGCCCTGTGGGTTGGATAGAATGGCCTGGTGAGCTGAATCTGGCCCATGGGCTGTATTTGTCCCACCCCTGGCTTAGATCTAGGGGCAGTACCAGGGCTGGGTGACAGGGCTCTGCAGGCTGTATCCAGCCTGAGACGCATACATTTGACACCCCTGGGTACATATATGGAGGTAAGAGAAATATTAAATTAGACCAGCAATGACCTCTATGAGTCATCTTTTGAAACCAAGATACTAAATCATGGCACCATAATTTAGTACTCTTGATCACTGTTGAGATTTGTTACATTTGTTGGTCACCAACTGCTGTCTGTTGTATAGCCACAAATTCTTTTCTCACCTTTTTTTCATCTTAGTTATGACACTTTTTCTTGTATCATCATCTTTTCTATGCATTCATCATCTTACCTTTCATTTGTAGCATCCTGTTGATTTAGAAAATTTTATTTCTGATTGCTGCAATAATCTTTTGAGAGCTTGCTCTCTTTGTACAACATTACATTTTAAAGTGTAATGCATTGAGGTATCACAGCCAGATGAAACAATGAGGGAAAGGATGGTTGATATCAGCTTAAACCCTTTGATCTTCCACTATGTTTCCCTCCTGGTTCCCAGGTTTACAAGAGTAACATACGTGAGCCAGCCTCTTGCAGATATCAAAGCATCTTGTCACCAGGATGACATTAGACTTCCTCAATTTGCTCATAATATATTGAGATAGATGTGTGATATCTTCCAATTACCAGATCTCTTGGGGTAGCATTTTAATATAATACTTATTTCCTAATACCTGCTTTTTCTAATTCTTGATTTAATTCTTTTTAACTTAAATATCATAAGTCAACTGATGCCATATGATTCTCTCAACATGACTTACCTGATTACGTTCACTTACTTTGAAGAAATGAATAATGCCATTTTGTCAGGGTTTTGATCAGTGCTCAGTCTTCAGTGCCATTTAATAAATCTTTTATAGTGTGATCCTGGCCAGACTTTCCAGTTATCTAACAGGCCAACCATAATGTCCATAGCTTCATCTGTATAGATCTTTTTTTATAATACTTCATGTCTAAGTCAGTTGCATGACATGTCCTGTTCAGCAATATCGATTACTTAGTCAGTGCTGCCTGCAGAAGAAATAGCTCAGACCAAAATGTGCTCTTTTAACATAAAAAAATAAAACTTAGGAGCTTTGTCTTTTGAATCCTGTTAATTTGGAAACCACTCATGTCAGCTGCTTTGTGTTGGAAAAAAAAAGGAAAACAAAATATTTATACATGGTTGCTCTAAAGATACTCATGTAGATTATGTGACCTGATTAGAAAAGATGCTGAGCACATGCAGTTCAATTAATAGAAGATGTTAGCATTTAGAACTTCTGGAATATGCTTAAAATAAAATGTAAAATCTTGGAAGTGCTTGGTTATACAACATATATAATTTACCTTCTGTTATTTGCATACCTAAACCTCTTTTCTGTAATGGTTAGCTATTGTATCTAATTTATTTTTATTTAAGATATTACTGTATTTTAGTATATACTTAATTATGTACTTTTTTCCCAAGTGAGATTGAGCAACATTTTAATTTGCCAGAATTGCAAACAGTATTAAAACTAACATGGTGGGATTCAAGAATGCCTTTCATTGTCAGAATCTGGCCCATTATCTGAATTATTTTAATAATCAAGTCTTGTTACATAAATGCTTCCACCTACTGTATTTTCAGAAAGTTACTATTTCATGTTTGGTCTAAAATAGTGGTTTTCAAACTGGGGTACTGGTATCCGTGGGGACATGAATTGAATTTCTAAGGGGTTATAGATAGGGAGGAATGTGAAAACAGGGAAAGGGGAAATATAAGTGAAAGAAAAGGAAAAGAAAGTGTCGGGGGGGAGGAACAATGGATGCATATACAGAAGCAAGGAGGCTACTCCAACACTAATTCCAGCACACTGGAGCAGACTCCGTTAATTGAGTCTGCACTTCTGCACCTTCCGGCATCCTGCATGTCAGCATCCCCACACTTCAAAATGGTGGCAGGGGCACTTTATCTGAAGCTCATTTGAGTCAGATAGCTACTCCTGCCGCTGTTTTGAAGTATGGGGACACTGATACACAAGATGCTCGGGGTGCTTTAATTAGAGCAGCTTGTCAAGAGAGCCACCTCCCCACCACCACTCCCAGAGCATGTGTATAAATGCCCAGTGGTTTTACAGTGTCTCTTAGGCTGCTGGAGAGGTTACAGTGTGGTTTTAGAAATAGATTGCTAATAAAAAAATAATATTAACATGTAATTCCAAAGTAGTATAATATAGAAAAGGGTAGACAACCCAAAAATATTTGAAACCTCTGGTCTAGAAGATCAGATGAAGTCTTAAACTCCTACATCTCTTCCTCAGGTTAGAAAATGATAATTTTGTGAGGGGAGTGTAAGGCAGTAGAGTGACTCCTCTTTTTTTTTCTGAAACAAGCTACACCTAGGTGGTCAACCCCTGGCCTGCGGGCTAGATCTGACCCCCAGATCAGCTCTGTGGGGAGCTGCACAGGTGATGTCCCTGTATGTTAGTTCAGGCATACAGGGTGGTGTGCGGGGTGTGAGCCTGGCGTGCAGGGACCCAGGCAGGCCTATTCATTTGTCTGGTAAGGCTAAAACTATGAGCTAAAACACTAAGCTACACTGTAGCACAAAATTTTATCACTCATAGAACAGAATGTAAAGAACTCCAGAGTTTGAAGCTAGCATTATTTTCTTTTTCAAGTTCTGCTTTTTTCTTTTCTTTTTGAGAGAGACTAGGAAGGCAGGGAGGTTGTGTACAGGTTGTGAATTTGTAGCTGTTTGAAAATAAAAGTCATACTAATTGTCTCCTGGATCTTTCCTCAAGTCTTAAAGTATGAGCAGCAACAAAAACATCATATGGTCTCAACTACATATGTGTAGCCAAGTGAACAGTTTAAAAAAGTATGATCTTGTGACCTAAGGTATTAGGCTGAGGCACAGACATCCTACAGTGAATATGGATGCTCACCTAGCTTTCCATACACTTCAGGAGCCAAGACATCAATTCACAGCATTGCCACTGCTCGTGTGTGTAATTTTGTGCAACATGTGTAATTATTCTACACCGTAGTTCCACTTCTGTAAGGTGGCACAGAGGATAATACTTCCCTCTTTTGTGGGATGTGTTGAAAAGCTAAATATGGTGAAAAGAAAGAGGGTCCAATAGGTGGGGTTGTGTGCTAGGACTGCAAGACCCCTAGATTCAATTCCCTATAGTGTAGTATGACTTCCTCTAGCACTGAAGTAGTAGTCAACTTGGCCTTATAGGCAAATCATGTGTGCACCTTTATATTGCAGATCTTATCCTGATATCCTCATTACATAACTAACTTAACAGTAGCAAGACAGGGTTCCTCCTCCTTACTTGCTCTAACACGTAGGATTCCCATCCAACATTCTCCTGTGGTTTGTTGTTGCATCCTGTGTGTGTCTCATTTTATTTCTGCTTGATTGAGAGTAACATGCAGAGAAACAACTTCCATGGCTGTGTTTTTTCCTTGACTGTCTAGCTACCATTTATCTCTGGGTGAAGGCTTTAAAAAGTCCTACTGAACTATGTCTTTCAGGAGTGCTTTTGTGCCTTACTGGTTTATTTCAGTAAAACCCATAATTACTAAAACCAGCCATTGAACTTCCCTAAAAGGTAGGAAAGGTAACCTACAGTGATGAGAAAATCTCTGTGCTGACACTTAATTTTAATGAATGTTCTCTTTGGTTTCCTGAACTATGACATTTGGCCACATCTGGTGTAAGACAGTCAAGATCTTGTGGATATCTGTTGGGAAAGTCTTTTCCCATCCTCCTTTCCTTCACTATTATTCACAGATGTCTTATAGTGAGTCGTAATACTCACCTAACTTTCCATACACTTCAATATTTGCTTTTGCAAGAGAAGAGCTTCCCTGATTTTTATTCATCCTCTTCTCCTTTGATTCAGGCCAGAATATGTGTATCTGCTCAGCACAGAAAATGTGGCCTCCAACAGAAAGAAAGCTTCATAAAAACCTCCTTAAGATGCAGGCAATTGAATTACCATTTTTGGTGTTCATAAAGCTTACTCTGAGAAGGTATATCCTCTTAACTATTGCTGTGCCTTACTTTATGTACTTGAACTGCCAGCATGGAATGAAAAACCCCACTCTGCTCTTGCAGTACTCCTTTTAATAAGGTCTGCTTTTATTTATGTATTTATGGTCACGTTAAATAGGCAGTGAATCTGCTGTACTGGGGGATGATGTCCTTACAGAAAGAAATCTACCAGGAGATTCCCAGGAGCTGAAGAATCCCTGTTATGAACTTTTGCCAATAAATTTTGCTTCCAACTTCCATTGTTGTTTTATAACTATTTTCTGGCCCCAGCAAACCTTTCTTAGGGCATGTTTACTACTCTGTGGAATTTTCCTTGGTTCATACATTTTTCTTCCTTTGCTGGTTTCATGGAGTGCCTGAAAAACAGTCATCATCACAGTTTTTTATTCCTAATTACTCCACACTGGCAAAGGCAAGGAGTTGCTCAGATCTGCTGAGGCTTCCTGAGGTGTTGTAAATTACTCTGATCTTATGCTGAGAACATCTTCAGCCAGGCCTAGCCATTGACCACAATTAAGTATTGACAGTAGGGCAACTGCAGCACTGCTGCCCCCACTATTGCCAATTTCTGGCTACAGCCCTGCACCCTATTGTTAGTGCAAAAATCACATCATTGCCACTGTTTCTGCTGCTGCCAGGCCCTGGCATCGGTTAGGCTGCAGTCCCATGCCCTACTGTCTGTGCACAAATCAGTGCAGCCCCCCAACACATTGCCAGTGGGCCTAGTAAAGTCCCAGACTCAAATATATCAAAGTGATTTGCAGCAAGGCAGCCCTGAAGGACTTGTTCATTTCCGGGTGTCCGTAACATGCCACACTCAGAAAAAGGTGAAAGTGAAGGAATTCTTTGGGAGGTGAGGGAGAGTGGGGAGAGGGAGGTAGGGTCCAGGAGTGGGTATTGGAGAGGGCATCATATCTTTATATGATAGACAATCTTCTCTTTTAAACAGAAACTCTTAAGACCCCTTTAGCATTAAAGCCTTTGCATTTCAGCTTCTTAAATGATCTTGTAGAAGTGCTGTAGAGTTAAGATTTTATTGTCTGTTGGTGCAGTTCCAGCAAAGTGTTAGATTTTAACTCTGCAGATAACCCACTGAGTGCAGTCCTCTCCTCAGTGCTCTTCATTTGTTAAGTTTAGGACTGTGCTTCTGAAGGTAGTTCTGGGCAGCAACTACCTTATCCAGGAGAATTGGAACTCTTCACTTTCCTTAATTCTCTTTGCTGTTTTCTAACAACAGGATAATCTTCTGCCATTGCCTTTCCTTTTGTCAAAATTTCTTTCCCTTGACATGAAGAACCATGATGCCATTTTTCAAGTTTCTGTTCCCTTTCTGGTTCAAGACTGGGATAATGTCACATTAGAACTCTCCTGCCTTTAAAGATGTGCTTAAAGTTTTCAGGAACACATATCATCTTCCCTCATCTTACAAGGGAAAAAGACATGTGTTTTGTCTAACTATGAATCCAGGAGTTTTACAAGGCACAAGTTTCTTTTCTAGTGACAATTAATGATCTCCACTGGAGATATCAGTAAACAAACCTGTCAACTATACCTTTGTATACCTACACTCTTTTACTAGGCACAGTTGGCTAAATTTACAAACGTTTGTGGAAATGACTCTTGACCACTGAGAGGGCTTTCATAGGAAGACATGCTTTGTCCTCAGGTCTCCTTTTCTCATTTGTTTTTTGAGTACTTTGTATTGTGTTGTATTTTCTCACAAAGATTTGCTGTGGATTCATAGACTGTCCATAGACTGAGTCGCAGAGAATTAAGTCATATTCCCATTGATCAAGTAACTTGCTTTCTCTTGATCATTTGAGACGTTACAAAGTCCAGCCCTGCCAGCCTTTCTAAGCCAACTTTTCAGGAATTTACCTTCTTAATTTGAGATGTGTAGCAGGTTAGCACGTTTCTTTCAAACAGGAAAGAATCTTAGTGGAAGAGTAGTAGTGGTAGCACTGGAAAGACAGTCCTAGTTTGTGGCTGATCATCATTCTGCTTGTAAGTGTAGCGAAGAGTAAGCATCAATGCTGTCTGTAAGAAAACATACACAAAGCAAATTGGCAAGTAGCACTGTAATGTCATTTTCCCTTTCCTCCTGACTCCAGAGAAAGCTTCTTA
This sequence comes from Caiman crocodilus, assembly GCA_030014935.1. NCBI lineage: Eukaryota > Metazoa > Chordata > Crocodylia > Alligatoridae > Caiman > Caiman crocodilus. Next base: position 162,861,008 of record JAGPOW010003316.1, read on the forward strand.
AACTATAAGTGCCATCATTCTGAACCTGTTTGTATTAAGTGAACCTGAAAAATGTAGTCTGAGTCAAAAGTATTGCTCAGTAATTGTGAGATTAGTCATTACAACTAAACTTGACTATTGTTTATTGAAGAGTTGGTCTTTCTCTGCAGGTAAGCAGCAAAGATGAAGATTTTTTAGACCTTTCTGTTGATGTGGAACAGAATACATCAATTACTCACTGTTTAAGGTACATGCAAAAGCATCTGATACCGCCTTCTTTTATTTATGACCTTATTTCATATGTTAACTACTGAATTCATCAAGATGAAAACGTGAGAAACTAATAGCTGCAGTTAAATTGATAAGCCAGTTGCTTAATGTGCCTGCATATTGTCCTTGATTGTTATTAAAATAAATTGTGTGGGTTTTAATGTTTTTCTTTAGATCAATTTATTTCAAAATCAAAGAATGAATTCCACATCTTACATTTTTATTTCTGTTTTTATATTCAGGGGTTTCAGCAATACAGAAACTCTGTGCAGTGAATACAAATACTACTGTGAAGAATGTCGCAGTAAGCAGGAAGCACATAAAAGGTACTTGAGAAATGAGCATTTCTATTTTCTGAATATACTATGGGGTTTTTTTTAAGGTTCACAGTCTGGGAGTACAACATTCAGGACACTTACCAAGATTAATTTTTATTCAGTTGTAATGGGATTGCTTGTATGAATAATATTACCAACATAATATAGGTTTTAGGGTTTTGATTTTGATTTAGTCCAAGAAGGAATACAGCTTCAAGGGATAAAAACCACCCAAAAAACAGAAAAGATTAAATATTTAAGACATAATAATCAGAGCATACATATAAAGCAATAGAGCTATATGCATTTGATGTTATCAGAAACAATGTATTGTTGTAAGTAGTGTAAATAGAATAATTCAGATTAATTTTATAGTGCTTAACCATAGTCACAAGGCAGTTTCATAGCAACCATAGGTAAAAAAAACCAAAACCCTCCCTTTTCCTATGATCCAATTTGCTACAGCTTTATAAAAATAAGTTAGTACTGTTTTCTTTCTTAGAAATGCAAAGCTCATGTGTTAAATCATTTAACAGTTTTTTCCATTTGCCCTTCCCTCCCTGTAGCCTAGGGTTGGGCAATTATATTTTGACTGGAAAGCCATTTAATGAGTTTAGTGAGCTGTTGAGGGCCACAAGGGTGGCCTTGCCCCTTGACGAGTGTCCTGCCCCCTGGTTGCCATCTTGGGACCAGAAGTTCTGCCCCTAACCTCTGACTTTTTTGCCACCAGAAATTCTTCCCCTTGCCCCTGGAAGTGCTCCTTTTGGGAGGGGGGGTTGCCATCTTTGAACCAAAAACCCAAACTCTATACTAAAAATCAAACATCCATAATAACATATTTTAATTTTATTTAAAAAAAATATTTTGTCCTGACTTGTTCGTTTATTCTGTATATATAGAAGTGATTCCTTAATAGATCAAAATAAAGTCTTACTCTTGTATATTGCGAGGGGTGTATGTGGGATGTGGGTGCGTATGGGGGGGGTGTGTGGGTGGGTGGGTATGGGGTTTCTCGGGGGCTATGGGATGTGTGGAGGGAAGGGTGGTTGGGTGTGTGTGCATTTAACAATGAGGGGGGTTCCCCCCCCCCCCCAGAGGCGTGTGGGGGTTTGTGTGTGTGAGGGGTGTCAGGGAGGGTGTGGGTGGGTGCAGTTTTTGTGGGTTGTGTGATTGTGTGTGGGGGAAGGTGTGATTGTGGGTATGGTGGGCTGTGCGTGGGAGCTCCCTCTTGCCCCCCCGGAGCTGGTCACTACCCATCCGTATCCCATAACAGACCAGAGCAAGCATTAGGGCCCAGGCTCTGCATCAGTGGTGCAGGTGAGAAACTGCTGCTCAGCGTGGGGTAAAAGTTGCTGCTCCCCCCTCCCACTGATGATGCTTCCTGGTGTAGGAGCCTATGCGGGGCTGCCCTGCATCTGCTCTGCACTGCCACCACTGCCCCACTGGGCAGTCCAGAGGCAGCAGTGAGATGGCATAGATGCAGGGCAGCCCTGCATGGGCTCTGGGCAGCTGTACCAAGAAGCGACTGGAGGAAGAGGGGCTGCTTTTACTCCACATTGAGTAGCAGTTTCTCTCCCAGGCTGCTGCTGCTGGGCCTAGGTGGGCGAGCCCAGAGCAGGCACAGGGCACGTGGGGTCGGGACTGTGCACATGCTCATCCCTGCTGCTACTGAGGGTCTAAGGCCAGCCCAGGCTGTCTAGAAAGGCTGTCCAGCCGCAGAGCCACCCCAGCCCTACTGCATGCCCATGGGGTGGCAGGATGCGCCAGGACTGGGCAGCACCTGAGCCAGGCGGGACCCAGGGACCCACCGTGGGCTGGAGAAAGCCCTTTTGTGGGCTTGATTTGGTTCATGGTCTGTATTTTGCCCACTCCTGCTCTAGCCTCTTGCCTTTAGTTCTGGCTACAGCCCCAATCCACCCAAGACCAGAACTGCTGCCACTGCTTCTGGCTAGCCACAGGCATGGCAGGGAGGGCAAGGGGCAGTGGGCTGGCCACAGCAGAGGCAGGGAAGTATTTAAGACAACCCTCTAATAACTGGATGATATATGTGGAAAATACAATTACAATAAATTGATAATTTTCCACATATTGTATCTGCTTATTGTGGGGGAGGGGTCTTGAATTTGGGTAAGTACAGTGTTACTCTCTGTCAAAAAAGTATTTTCATTCTCATACTTCTACTTGTTAAGAACATGTTTTGGATTAATTTCTTATCTGCTCATCTTTCTCATCAGAAGTATTGTCTGGAGCTTAGAGCATAGTTGTAGAGATGATTCTTGTTGATGTTTCTGGCTGTATCATAGTTCCAACATGTAGCTGTCATCTGGCCTCATAGCTGAAGTTTGCTAATAGTTATTGATGAGTGTAACTCCTGCTAGCATACATGCATCAATCGGGGATTATACCTCTCTATGCCCCTGACCATCAGGAGCAGCACCAGCTGTTGTAGATTCAGTTGTACTAGCCAGATTATGCTTTTATGGGTTGTATTTTAATTTTCTGGAGAGGAGGGGAGGGTTAGTAGAAATATATAAGCACTGCCTTGCTAGAATTTTTATGTCTACAGAGCTAGAAATACTTCATTGGTAGAACATAATGAGGTTGTGCTAACAAAGAGCTCCTAGTATCAGGCATATCCTTTGAGACTTTTGAGGAGACTATCTTTAAAAAAAAAAAAAAAAAAAAAAAAAAGTAGTCTCTTCTAATGATATTGTACTCGTCATGGAAGCTAAACATTTGTAATTAGCTTAAATGAAGAACAAAAAGGAAAATAATGACATTTTAATAACAGCCTTTTTTGAAGTAGCTCCTTTTGGGATTGGGAGCATAAATATGAAGCCATTGATACATAATAAATAAAATGATGCCATGAATTTGCTTTTCCAAACCTTCTATACATTTTTAGTTATCCTAGAAGCAATACATTTGTGAGACTGGGTTCAGCCACAATGTTTAGGCTAGTTGCATTTGATAAGAGTACATATTCTGAGCCCCAAAGTACCTTTTTACAGTCTCTTATTATGCAGTTTTAAAATAGACTCCAGCAGATATGCCCAAATCTCAACAGGAGTATCAATAACAAAAATGCAGCAAGTCCCTTTCATAACCTGAGTCATCTTTCTTTGTTTCCCCAGTTAGTCCCATTACCTAATCCTGTACAAGTAAGGAGAAAATAAGTCTTGCAGCATGCCCTAAAGGTCTATGATAGCCTGAGTTTATTAACATCTCATCTCCCCCTGCAACTTTTCCCTATGATAAATACATCCTCAGGCATATAGCTCAGGTTCATCTACTGACTACAAATATGTAATCTCACATTAAAGTCCCGATAATAAAGCACTGTTTTCATGTTCTTCCAAACTGAAATATATTTAAACTGAGAGATTACCAAATTCCACGTGTTAGACATGAATGACTGTTGAACAACTTGCATCTTGAAGAAAACTGTAATCTCCTTTGTGCTTAATGGAACTGACCTGCTCTGATGTTTCTGATAGCAGCTGGATACCCAACTACATTTGCAAACCTAGTTTAAATAGGAGGTACAAGTATTCATTTAAGTGATCAGTAAGAACCTTGCCTTATCTTCCTGTTGTTTCTTCTCTTGACCAATTGGTGTCATCCCCTTTTATCAGGGTTCAGTTATACAGCTACCTATTATAGATGAGAAACTATGCTAAAAAGCCTAAAAAGGTGTTAAGATTAGTGTGGGAACAGAAAAGCGGGCATATCAGATTGTCAACACAGTTACATTTCAAAAGATGTTTATTGAGTTAAATCTCTATGGGAAGAGATAATTACAATAAGAAAAAGCTATGATAAACCATGTAGTTTGTAGATATCTTGTCTGTCTCTTTGTGTAGGTCCTCTGACCAATTCACTAGCTGGAAGATTGCCAATGAGGATAATGTATTTGGTCTTCATTCCACAGAACTATTCTAATTTCTTATAAAAGTATAGGAATAAAATGCTTAGGACAATGTCTTTGAAAAAAACTTCAGTGAAGATCTTGTGTAGCGATCTGTATGTGCTACCCTGTATTTATGCCTGTGTAGAATAATATTATGGGGAGCAAAGCATCTTTCTTCCAAAGATGTAGTGCAGGGTATGTTTTGTCCATCTCATTTGTAGTTACAGTGACATTTAGGGCTAAGTACAGACAGTCAGAAGCCTGAGGCTGAATTGATTCAGTCTTTGCAGATTAGTCTAAGCTTCAGAAATTAAACTAAGGAACAACTGCACAGACATTTACATTTTGATTCAGGAAATGCAGCCACATGCCTGCAGTAGGTCAGTTCAGAAGTCAGAGGGTGCTAGAGCAGAGCTCTCTGGCATTTCCTCTTTCTGCTGCCCCTAAGGTCTCTGGGATTTTCAGTCCAGAATCACAGCAGTAGGTCTCTGTGGGGTTGCTCATCACTTCCTCTTCCTGCTTCCAGGTGCCTCTGGGATTTGTAGTCCACAGTCGCAACCAGCAGTAACTTTCTGTAAGTTTAGCAGCAGGGCAGCTCTGTACTTGTGGGAAGTGGGGCTTAACCAGAGGAAGGAGGGCTTAACCCTTTTTCCTGGCCCCAGACCCCAGCCAAGGTTTGCTTGGGGGGTGGACAGTTCCTGCCCACAACCCTTCTCTGTTGGAGCAGGCAGCATAGCTCAGCCCAGGGCTGGAAAGTATGCTGGGGGGGACTGTGATTTAACTTGAACAAGGAAGGGGCCTGGGACAGAAGTTTCATAAATGGTTTGACCCAAATCAGTTAAGTCTGATACGACATTCAACCAGGCTTATTGTAAACCAGCTTTTAGTCATTCTGAAACTGGTTTATGTGCACTGAACTTCTGTACTGTCAAAGGTTTAAAACAGTTTGTGTTACTTCTGTCCCTAGCCAAGGAACTCCATTATGTTAAGCACTGTACCAATAAGTAGTAAAAAGGTGATTGCATAACCTTTACAGCCAAGGTTATGGCGAGATGTAAAAAATGGATGAGACAAACAAATGCATGTTTGGATGAAGGGAAAGGATAATTTGTCTACTTAATTTTTTGCATCGTATAGTAAATGGAAGTTTCTGCTCACCAAGAGACTAATTGTAGTTAGTAGATGGAGTTTTGTAGTTGCTTTAGATTGTAGAAGACAGTGTCAATGTGAACTTTAGATCGTATATATTCATGTTCTGAATGTCTCAAACAAGATAAAGGAGTGCTTTATCAGATTCACTTAGTGAATCTAGATTCACATTTTCTATTTATGGCTTGTGTAACTCCCTCCTAATTTAATTGTGCTAGAGCATAGTGTTAACCTATTTGGAAGGGGTGAGGTCAGATAAACACAGATATATTGACATTTTTGTCCCTAGGAAGTATAAAGTTATAGCTTGTAAAACAGTGCCGTTGTTATAGCTTGTAAAACAATGCCACTTACTTGAAAATTGACATGTTGACTCCACTTATCTGGAGGTCAAGTCCCTGTTCCAGTTGTATTCCTTGTTAGCTCTAAAACAACTTGGTGCATTTAGAGGTGTCACTAAAGAGCGAGAGTTGGATATTGCATTTAGGATCCCAACTAGGAAAAATATGGAGAGAGATATTTTAAGATTGACTTCTCTGCTGCACAAATCTTGCAGCATCTGTAACTGCAGGCATTGATTCCACAGCCTTTCATCTAGCTTACTTTCAAACCCACAGTTGCAGTTCTTACTTTAAGAGTTAAATTCTAACTTAGAGCAGCTTGTTTTTATTGCTTAAGCATTGCAGCTTTTATCAGATATGATAAATATCAAACTACCTGTCATGTAAACATTTGGGAAGCTGACTTCAATGCTTGAACATATGTTAACAATTTTCAGAAGTCTGGTTTTGCATGTCAGCGTTAATTTAAAAGGTTGACAGGTTGGAAATCTTAAGTTAATGTATTTTGTTTTGTTTCAGGATGAAAGTAAAAAAACTGCCTATGATTCTAGCTCTCCATCTGAAAAGATTTAAATATATGGATCAACTACATCGATATACAAAACTCTCATATAGAGTAGTGTTTCCATTAGAGCTTCGACTATTTAACACCTCAGGAGATGCCACCAATCCTGATAGAATGTATGACCTGGTTGCTGTGGTTGTTCATTGTGGAAGGTAACAGTGATGTTTGTGACACCAGTGTTCTTGCATGAAACTTTCAACCTTGTTAACAAATCTAATATCACTAAATGTTAGTGGTCAGTGAAATTTCAAAAAGTGTGTGGGTGATTGGGTGGCCAAGCATTGGAACAGGCTACCTAGAGATGTTTTGGAATTGCCATCCCTAGAAATTGTCAAGAGCAGAATTGGACACATACTTGGCTGGGATGATCTGGCCTTGAGTAGAGGGGTGAATTAGCTGACTTTATGAGGTCCTTTCTAAACCTACTTCTGTATGATTGTATGTGGCACAGAAAAAGTGGCAGAATGTAAACAGTTCCTTAGTATCTTTTTTTGACTCTGAGATTTCCCTTGAAACATTTTACAAAGTTGTTTCTAAATAGACTGGTTTGTCACTCCCCATTTTGTGTCTAACCTAGGAGTGTCATTTTTAATGTGAATTGATGAATATTTACTACGTTTATTCAATCCTTAAAATAGAGAGAGAGGTATTTGTTTTATTTTTGAAGCCGAGAGGCCCCCCCCAAAAAATATTATGATTTTATGTACCTGACTCTTACTATGACCTTGTGGTTGCAGGTTGGGCTGCCATTATTCAGCCAATACTAGACCCATTTTAATAGTCAACTCAAGTATTTAATGGCACCTGCTAGGTTTCATCTGGTTCTTAGGTTGTGCTGTTTTGCTGATAGAAAAAAATACTATTGTCCTGGTTGGACAATCAGCAGAGTTCTCTAAATGTCCTCTGCCCCATAGCTTTCCTGTCATAAGTTACTATAATTTACAGATGGCTTCTAGAAGACAAATGGGAGAGCACTGTGCCGAAGTGCTAGTGGTTTAGTTCAGCTCAAAGCCAGATTGACTGAAATGTAAGATATTTTTCAAGTTTTCTATCTCTACCACAGTCCAAAATATTGGAGTGGAACTATTTTAGGTGGCTTCTTTTTTTGTTTGCATAGTCAGCTTGTTGCTGTGAAAAGTTCTCATATTTTTTTTATGTGGAAAAATACTCAAAAATTGAATTCAGCTGTTTTCAGAGGAGTACATTTTCTTGAACACATACACAAACTTTTATGCTTACGGTTGTGTCTCATTATGAGTCTGACTGTGTTGGGGCTTTTCAGGTTATGGATTCTGAAGTGAGACCTTCATTTGGGATGGTCCAAAGCCAGTGCTAATGCAGATAATGTTTTGGAGAGCATTCTCTTTAGACACAGATCAGCAAATCAGTGGTGGAACTTCTGTTCTAAATCTCACCATCTTTATGGATTTAAAAAAAATATTCACAATTATATGCTTGAGGATGAATTTTTGCAGGTGGGTGATAGTTGAGAGAGATATAAGCCAGCTTTCAGTTATGAAGTATCCATTTTCAGGTCTCTGAGAAAAAGCAGATACATCATGAGCTATATAACAGATGGAACAAATGTCTGTACACAACTCCAATGTAAATAAAAACAGGATATAAGAAATAGTAGCAGATAGTTAACAGACAGAAGAATTGCAGTAGAAAGGATAACATGATAACCAGAAGAGCAAAACCATTCAAGAAGGTCATTATCAGCTTTGAAATGCAAACAGATCAGTGGGGATCTGGTAGATTATAATGTAGTCAATATGGCTACTTGCAGATGTTAAAAAAATAAAATAAAATGGCACTTTAAACTCAGCATATTTCCTTACCCAGCCCAGCACATACCCAAAACAGGCAGCGCATTAGTTAGACCCAGCTCCACAGCATCTGTATAAATTGGGCGCTTTAGTGGGCCTTTTTTGGTGTTTTTCTCTAATAGCTGATTGATCAGCTGTTAGATAAAAGCACCAAAAAGCCTGAATGAAGTGCCTGATCTATACAGGCTGTGTGGAGCCATGTCAAACTAATGTGCTGCTACTTCCAATTAAGTGAGGGGTTTTTTGTGGTTTTTTTAATGTCTGTAAGTAGCCTTCTGTGGTAAATCCCTGCTTTTTAGTGTCCAGTGAACTAGTGTATTTTTTTTCCAGACCTGTCTTCTGTAAATTGCCTTGAACATAAAGGCGTTGACTACCATATTGTTGGAAATGAATTTCTAAGTATCAGCCTCAGACCAGAATCAGATTTGGTTTTGGAGAGTTGATTTTGAAAGAAATTTATTCTGCCACTTTAAAAATGAAAAGTATTTTCTTTATTTCTTGTCCCTATTTATATTTCTGAAGATGTTAACCTGGAAACAGACTCACATTTATATTTATATGTGTACCATTCATTTCTCACTCGAAGTCATAATCCTTTGTTTAGTACAGTATTTGGTGTACTGATGTCCAAAATCTTGTTTCCATGTAAATGATCATAGTAACAACAAACAGGGGGCAGGAATAAGTAAATAGAAATTGAGGAATATAATTGCTACATTTTTTTTGTGAAAAAATAGAAATGTAATGAAAGAGCTATTAATATTATGCATGTATATTTTTCCCTTCACAGCGGTCCTAATAGGGGACATTATATTGCAATAGTGAAGAGTCATGATTTTTGGCTGCTCTTTGATGATGATATTGTAGAGGTAAGTATTGAATAATTCTTGTATCTCTCTCTTTCTGTATGTGTGATTTCTTAAGAATTAAAAATAATGGTGTATTGATCATGCAAATACAATTCTAAATGCTACCACATTCAGGGAATTGAACTTTAAATCAAGAAGAGAAGGGAAATGTGGCAGTAGATAAAATATTTTGTATCACAGAGGAGGTAATGCTGTTTCTTCATGATGCATATATTTCTGGATTACCTTCCATAAGAATCATGATTTTCTTGGTAAAAAGAAAGAAAAACTCAGAAAGTTACAGGCAGTCAGACTAGATACAGATACGTGTGATCCAAAGAATCATAAACATAGATTACTGTACTTATCTCTGTGGCAGCCTGCCTTGTCCCCAGCATTTCTCAATCTCTAAGGTAAATGAGATATATGCAAAAAAGAGCCTGAGTTTTTTCTAATACAGATTGAACATAATGCCTGTTTGTGGTCCTGTCACCTGCAAACTTTAGTTTTCTCAGAGAATGAGGGAGAAGACCCTCCAAAACTAAATCACCTCTTTGAGGTTGTGGCTACTCCACATGCATAAGTAAATGCATCTGCAGTGTCTGTTTAATTCAACTTTTAAAGAGTGGAAAATAGGATAGCTAATCCTTCTACCATTTCTTTTTCTTCCAACACCATCAATACTGGGTCAAGGAGTAATATGACCTTATTTGTCTAAGGCTTTTTCTAAGGAGGAATTCACTTTATCTTCCCTAATTCTAATCTTGAGTTACCAAGGGCTCTTCATAGGATTCAGACCTTTCCTTTCCCAAGCCCATGTGAAAACAGCTTGTGAAACTTTTGGGCCTCTGTTTACTGTCACAGTACTCAAGGCCTTGCAAATATGGGAAAAGCCAAACTCAACCTGTGTTCTCCAAAGTGATGCACTGGCAAGCTGCCTATCTTACAAAGATGTTTAAACAGCAACAGTAGTTAAAAAAGTAGTCATGAAAAGGCAAGGCCTTCCAGTGGTGAGCAAAAAGAAAATTGGAGCCAAATTCAGATGCATCCAAGACTTGGAAAGCAGGAGTATGCCATCAGCAGAGTCTGCCATTCTCTTCTGATCTAAATACTGAACACTTGTTATCAAGCTCTTTCTTCTACAGTATCAGGATGTTCCAGGCAGATAAAATGGCCTGTTACATTTTCGTTTGTTTTTATGTCTCTTATTTAATGTCTCTTTGGGATATGGTTGTCTTAACTTTGCCTTCTGTTTACTAACAATCTCAAAGGAGGCTCCTGTGGCCATAGGACATGAAAGACAGAAATGTATATAAAAATGTTTATTGTCACTTGTGTTTAGCATTATCTTAAAGCTGGTGCAACTACAGGCATAGCTGACACACTGTGGATTCCTATCTAATCAAATATCTTGTCACTGACCATTGCTAAGACCAGTAGCTTCAACGAAAGGGATGGGGAACGCCACAGTAGGTAAATGTGTGTTATAATCTGCCCCTCAGGAAGGTTGTATCCTAAACTATAATTGTTGAAGGTTGGTTTAATTCCTCAAAGGTGGGATTTTTCCCTTTCTAATAATCTTGTTAAGATTTAACTAACATTCCAGATACTGTTCACACAAGCATTTTGAATCCTGCTAAGTTCATGACCTCAAGGACATCTGGCCTCATATGCTTCAGTCTAATTAGATGTTGTACAGAAAACTTATTTCCTTTTGTTATTGTTTACTTTCTGACTTTTCAGTTATATTGGATATCCCTTTATTCTTGTGTTATGAGACACAAGTAATATAAGTTCTTCATCCAGCTTCAACATACTGTTCTTTGTCCCATCTTACCTGTCTGCTTCTACAGTAAACAAGTCCAATCTTTTCAGTCTTTCTTCTTTATGGCAGGTTTCCTATGTTCCTAATCATTCTCATCTAATTTCCAAAACTTCTCTTGATTCTACAGCAGTATCCTTGTTAAGATTGAGTAAACTAGTACTACACATAGGATTCAGATGATAGGTAATTGAGATTATATAATACCATTAACTTCCAGTGTTTTATATTCTTGTCATTTTGCTTCATCATTTTTATTTCACTGCAATTGCATATTGAACAGAGCAGAGAGAGGTAGCTAGCTGTGTTACTCTGAAATTGGGCTGAAGGAAAGGTAGAGTTGAATCTTACAGTCTCAACTAAATAAGAGATGTGTGACCTTTCTTAAGCAATAGTTTACTTCATCAGATAAAGGGACTTCAGGATGCAGAGTTTCTAAAATAGAAATTAGTGATTAGATTACAAAGGGTAAGGAAGAGGAAGGAAAAAGGAGGGGACATTGCTGGGACAGGCAAGGAGGGTAGGAGAGAATAAAATTCCATAGTCTTGGTTTAGACCATAGTTAACATAATACAAGATGTGGATTATTTCTTGTTCCACAATTTCCTGTTGAAGTTGTTTTTTAAATCTTTGCTATCTAAGGGCAGCTACTCTGAGATCAGCCATGAAAGGTCCAGGGAGGTTAAAGTGTTCTGCCACAGGCTTGCATGTCTTTCTGGAATCAATCTCAAATTGGTATTCATGCTGAACAGAAGACTTTCTTGACCTCAGTCCACAGTTATGCCTAAATCCTTTTTCTGAGTTCGTATAGTTCACAGAGCACTTAAGGCCTGTGAGAAGAACACTTTCTCCCTTAAAAGCACGTTGGTCTTCCCCTTCAGTTTCTAAGACCAGTCAGAATACTGAAGTCTTCCTCAGGATATTCAAATCACTTCAGGGAATTTGGATGCACAAAATGATTCCCAGTTATATAGGAGGTCAGGAATGTAGATGAGTGGTCTGTGTACCCTGTCAAAATACTCAGTTAATTTTAAGACACCACTATATGGTTTGTTGTTTGTTTTCCCCCTGAAAAATGTAGATGATGCGGACATGATTTGTGGCACTTCTTAAGCATCGGTGGGTCTTGTCACTAGTACCAGAGCAAAAGTTTTTCGGAGTTTCTTCTGCGGTTTACAGTGCAAAAGCAGTAGCAAGGAGTTTAATATTAGACCTGAAGTAGCATAATGCTTTTAAAGCCTATGGATGTGTTAAAATGGAAATAGTCCAGTTAGTCATTATTGCATCAGAGACCAAGATTAGATTTAAAACTACCTATCTGTGGGAAAGGATATTTGTTTTCACAGCTCTGTTCTATCAAATGTATCTGTAACTTGTTCTAAATTCAGAGTGCTCTTGCCCTATCGCTTTTACTCTGCTTATGTTTTATCCTATGTTTGCAAAGAATCATAAAGAGAGTAGTACCTGGCAGTTGTTTACCAATAAAAGCTGTTTCATGACCTGCTCTGTATCACCAGGAGGCTCTTCCAAGACTCATTGTAATCTTGAGGCTCTTCATACAATACTTAGTAGTCTGATCCTATTAACTAATGAACAGGTCATGTTTGACATTCTCCTCACTCCTTGTTCTGCTGGGAACCTGGTTCACTTCCATGCATTCTGGTTATTGCTGATAATGAATGCCTGCACATGCTAAATTCATGTTCTGTTTGAGGTATCTAAAGAAAAGAAAATCTTGGGCTAAGTGCAGACATTCACCAGGGGTTAAGAGGAGGTTAGATTGCATTAAAAATAGCCACCCAGTCGTAGTTTGCCCAGACTGAGACCTTGCACTTAGATCCAGTTTCAGCGATCAGAAGTCAATCTAAACCCGCAACTGTACAGAAGGTCCGCACACACAGACTAATCTAAACATGGCAGAACCTAGTCTAGGCTAGATCTGGATTGATGTACACACAGATTTAATCTATGTAGGTTACTGGTGCATTGACCTTCAGTAGTTGTATGTGCACCCCAGGGACTAAGAAAGCCCAGCTGCTGGCCCCAGTCTCAAGGTTGCATGTTTCCTACCTGCCCCTCCCTGTGGCACTGGGCTATTTTTAGAGCCCCCCTTAAACCCTCACTACTCTCCCCTTGCAGACCAGCTAGCCCCCCAACATTCCCTGCATTTTGCACCTGCCTCCCTGATCACCCTGACAGATCTCAACCATCCCCCCAGCTCCTCCAGACTCTGGCTACCCCATCCCCCTATGGATCATGCCAACCCCCATGATTGTTCCCATGGATTACACCTGCCCCTCCAACCCTTCACAGATATCACCTGCTCCCCCATCCCCCTTATCACTTGTGCAGATCATGCCTGCCTACCACATCTCCCAGCAGATCGTGCTGCCTGCCTGCCATCCCCACTCCTACCCTTCTAATCACTCCTGCAGATTGTGCCTGCCTGCCCCCAATCTCCCCGCAGACACTGCCTGCCCCCCATCACTCCTGTGGATCCCACCTGTACCTTCAGTCCCCCTACAGTTCCCGCTTGCTCCCCCCTCAGCCTCCCATGGATCCCTGATTCCCTCCCACCAAGCCTGTTTGCCTTCCCATCCTCCCAACTACCCCTAGCCCTGCCCCCATCCTGACTGACCTTAGATCAGGTGGCAGTTTTTAAAGTGATCTAACCTCCCTCTAGCCCTCCTGGATGCCTGCACTTAGCCTTGGTGTTACCTTTTAAAGATTGGATTTCTGCATGAGTCACCTACCAGTCAGTGTTCAGAAACATTACATTCACATTCCATTTCTTACTATTAAACAAATAGAAGCCTAAACTGGACAAGAAAGAGATTGCTGTGGAGGAAAGATCTGGGAATAGGAAAACCTCACAATCTTTTGGATATTAGTGCTTGTATCTAAGTAATGTGCAGAAAGAATTTAGCAGACAAAACCAAATAGTCATTTTTTCCCACTGCTTTCCCGAATGTGACTTAATAGAATATAAAGATTTTGTTCTAGCTTCTCTTTCTTTTAAAAAAAAATTACAGTATATGTGTTTTGTTTATATATAGAAAATTGATGCACAAGCTATTGAAGAATTCTATGGGTTGACATCAGACATCTCAAAGAACTCTGAATCTGGTTATATCCTCTTCTATCAGTCTCGCGATTGAATGGAACGTGTGGTGGAGAGAAAGGTGTTATGCCTCATTTCTTCTCTGGCTATCGTGGAATGGAGCAAGCACTGATTTTTAAAAATGGAATGCAGGGAGCTCCAGGGGCAGTAGCGCAGTTTGCACACAATGAAGCAAAGAGTTTGGATTTCTTTTTAAACTCCCCATATCACATTAATTTTATTTGCTCAGGTATCATGCTGACTACACAATCTACCATGGCTATTAGATGAAAAGAGAGATGCCAGCCATTCTTGCAGGAGCAGCCTTTGGATAGATCACAACAGAATTTCTCTCTTAAGGTCCTACTTCAAGGTCTGTTACAGTCATTGGAAAGACTTCCCTGGAATTTGGATCAGGCTCTAAATCTGGCAATGCAATAAGAGCAATACAAGTATAATATTTTATACTGACTTACAGTGAAAGGGGGAGGAATCTTTGTGCATTAATTTGCTTGTGTTCTATTTTGAAAGAATGCATGTCTGGTACCCCCTTCCCTTTCTCCCCTACCCTCCCACTAGGTTTTCTTATGAGTACGAGAGATATTTGGGCCTAACACAATTGCCTTCCTGAACGTAATCAATATGCTGAAAACATAATCTAGTGTCAGGGAGGCAAGAATGTTTTGCTTCTCCAGAGAAGCTTCTATATAGTAATATATACTTATAAAGGCGGGAACAATCAATCAAAATGTATGGTTCTGAATCTCCCTATGGGGAAAGATTGGTTTTATAATAATAGTTTATTTTTATTTATGAATTACTGTTACTTCTAGGATCTTGTGTATTGTCCTTGGTTCTAACAAGTCTTGAAAATAATATTATATATTAATTTGAATTAGATTGATTTTTTTTTAAAGTGTTTGTGTATTTGAGAGAGATGATTTTAAATTCTAAAAACAATATCTAAAATGTCTTCAAAATTTGAATAAAGACAAGAGGAGGACCTTTCAGGAGGACCTAGTATCTAAATATTTAATATTGTTTGCTAATATTAAGTTCTTTATTTTCGTTCTTAAAAAGTCAAGTGATAAAACAAACTTTTGTGTAGTTGTTTGAATGAATGCTGATTACAGGGCTGCTTATCACAACGTTGGTGCAATGACGGTGTACCAGTATTTACAGTTCTTTAATAATAATGTTAATGGTGCATACTTCTAAACAATGTTAGGAAAACGTGGATGAAAGTAAATCATTTTAAAAATAGCTTTTCCTCCTCAAAAAATTGAGCCACTTTGACTCCCAGAAACCTGGGTGCCTGTCTCAGAAAATTCTCTAAACATGACATGTTTTTGAGTAATAAATGATTTGATTATATATAAAAAAAGATAAGTGCATTATTTTAAGGTTTTGAAAGTTGTTTGAAGTAACATTTTATCAAATTAAAAAATGTACCTTGCTTTAGGGTTATAAATCAGCATTAAGATTTAAATTTGGCACCACAAAATACTTTGTGTAGTAAGAAATATGTAGACTATTGTGACTTGACACTTTTTCCATGCATTAGTATGTTGTCTGACAGTGGCTGAATGTAATTTCTGGAGAATGGTGGAACGCATATTCCAGTTTATGGCAATCAAGCCTTGATTATCTGTCTCACCCCTAGTCAGATGCTAATTTTTACTGTATTGTATTTTTATTGTTATTCTGTTGATACTGTTAAAACTTTTAAAAAGAATGTCTCCTGTCTGCTGCTATACCTAACATTTTTACTTACCTGTATCTTTTAGCTCAGGAAATGACTTCACCTTTTCATTCAGTTAAACGCATCTTTAACAGGATCACTAAGTAAATTGGGATATTATAACAACTGTGGAAGAAAAATCTTGGCATATTGTTAAACATTGTTTTTATAAAATACGAAGTTTGTAAAGCCTTGGCTTGGCTAGAATTTTTTATATAAATTATGTAGCTTGACAAAACTACCAGCATTGCAGTGAAAACTTAACAAATACTGAGGGGGGAAATGTAATGGATTTTACTTTCTTAAGGGCTTAAACCAAATTATTTTCAAATCTACAGTTGTTTTTCCAGTGGAAAAAAGGGTGAGGGAAAATCAGTTGGACCATAGTGTGCTAGGAAGATGAAGTCCCTTGCATAAAGGTACAAGCATTGTAAAACAAATGTTGCATTGGTTTTTTTTAACTGACAAATATTTGTTTAGTCATTTTACATTTTTAAAACTGTAATTAAAAGCCAAGATTAGTTGCTATATATTTTATACAGTGACTAAAGTTAAAGCATGTTTCTTGTTTCACTGATAACCACAAGGTATTTTGTTTTACTCTGCCAACCTTATTTTTATAAAATGTTAACTTTAATTTTGTATAGGGTTTTTGAGAGAGTATTCCAAATGTTATATTTCATTTTTCTTCTAGTGCAGCTGAAAATAGAAGTAACTGCTTGATAAAATCCATATCAGAAACTGCAGCTTACTTAAAAATAAAAGATGGGAAAGTACAAATTATAATTGATCAATATATATAAAACATTATAGGATTATGTCTTGGTTGTAATTACATTGGGAAGTGTGGGGAAGCTCTTCAGTTGTAAATCATGGAAATAACTGCTGTGTAACTATGTAAATGTTAATTGGGACTGCGGTCCCCTATTTTGTATATTGGAGCAAAAACTTCTATTAAATAAAGTATGTTCTCTAAAGGTAAGTACTGTATCCTGTGTAGATCCCTACTGCTGAATTACATGGCCCGTGGTGTCATTTATCTTGTTCTTTAAACTATATTTGTTTAGAATTTCTTGCTTTAAGGCAGCAGGTAAGAACCACAGAGGGGGAAGAGAAGGATTTTTTTTAAAAGGAACACTTAAAAATTGTACTTTCAACTGTACTTTTATAAAAGGAAAGGATTTTTTACTTTGCATTGGTACTACACTTAATTGGTTGTGACACAGATGGTTCTGAAATATAGGAAAAGATTATTGGAACTGATGAAAACCAAGAAAAAAACCTGACATTTTACTTTAACAGCTGTTTTCTGGTTCAGTGTTCTACCTTTAAGGTGAACTGTAACTCTAAAAGAAAGATCTGTTAGCATGTAGTTGAGCTGTCAAGACCTAAATGTTTGAAAGCTTGCAAGCTACGTAAGGGGTAGATTAACTATGCTGGAAAATGGACATGACATGACATTCACTTTCAACTGGGAAAGCTGCTGCTTTCTGAATGGAAACCACAAGTGTAGAGGCATTCAGGTTTTTTTCTTCCAGAGCAAAAATGGCCTCTCCAAGAGGAAAATAACCCAGGGACAGCCAGGGTTAAATGGCTCCCAGGAGACTGAACTTCTGTAGACTTACCTTCTGAGAGAAACTGGAGTATAGTGCTCTAGCTTCCTAGCATACTTTGCTCCAGCCCAACTCTTCTCTACCCTTTCCCCTCCAAACCCCTCCCTACCTTCCCAACAGGTCTAGAGAGAAAGAGAGTCACTGGGGCTGGACTTCATTGGTCCAGCTGAGCAGAGAGCCCCTTCACAATCCTCACATTGTACTGCAGGGTAGCACACCCTACAGAGCACATTGAGATGTGTGCTCAGAGACCCCCTGACTGTATAGTGGCTCAGTATTTGAATGTCTGTTCAGGGTCTCCAGGTAAGTTTTTTTTATCAGGAACAAAAAACTCAGGATGCCGCATTCATTGTTCCCTGTCATCCCAGAGGGCACGAAGAGTTACAATGATCAATTGATATAATTGTTAAGCAAAAATGTCAATACTGATTTTAACATATCGATATTAACCAACATGTCTTCCACCACAACATAATTTTTAAGTGTAAGAAAAGTCCACAAAGAAAAGCATGCATGGCCCCTAGAAAATAAAACAAAAAGTCTTTGTATTGTCAATAAACTAATTGCCAAATTCATTAGAATGTTCAAGACAATCTGAAAAAAAACAAAAAACAAAACCATTTCATGCAACTTGACTGTCCTTTTTGGACCCAAATAATGAGGCATCTTGATGAAGAATACAGATCTGAATTACCCAAGAAGATTTTTTTTAACCCAAGGGGAAAAGTGAAGTTTGTACTTGGGCAGGCAACCAAATATAGAATTGAAATCTACACTTAATATGCAGTAATTCACTGAATGCTTTCATGGATATAAGTCATGTGGACTCAGGAATAATATAGCACAGTGTTTAAGTGTTTTGAATTATACACACTTGCTCCTAACTTTAAACCCAATCTAGAGTCTCTGCTTATGAAAATCATGTCAAAGTCTGGAGAAGACCACCTCCCATTGGACTGGGACATTAGAAGTTTGCATATGTGTAAGAGGTGGTTAAATTCTGTTTGTGCAGCAGTCCTTAAACACAAAGTAGATCATCTGCATATAGTTTCTTTCTGGGTATTCTTTGTAATATCTGATATTTTAAAAAGACAGTTGAATCTTCCTATGTGATAACCAAAATTGTTAATCTCTCATCAGAATTCATGGAAGAGCATCATATGCATACTTTTGCACTTACTACATTTTCATAGCTGTTGGTTAGTTATCAAGATTATCTTCATTACTAGAAAGGAAAATAATTCTAATATTATAAAAGCTTTTGTCTGTCTGTCCATAATGCTTTATTCGCACTCCGAGTGGCTGACTGAAACAGCCAGTCGGAGTACTCCAAGAGCATTGGAACAGGAGACAGGGCAGTGGAACGTCACCATGACAGCAGGGATGGGGGGGAGCAACGAGGTCATCACAGCTGGTCTCACCCCCCTTCTACCCCACCAGGTTACAGGAGGCTGGAGAGTGTGGGCTGGCCTTGAAGTGACAGGTGGGGAGGAGAGGGGGAGCACACCTGTTCCCACACACCCCCATGTCAGGCCCGAGCCTGCTCTTCCCCTCCCCCTACTGCTGCAGCAGGGAAGGGAGGAGTGGGCCCGGACCCCAAGAGGCAGGAAAGAGGAGGGAGTGAACCTAGACAGAGTAGGGTGGACACAGGTCTCTGTCCCTGCCCACTCCCCCCCTCATTCTTGATGGGCAATTGGCTAGATTCACATAAATATTGAGAAGCGTAGAACTTAAAACCCAACAGAGTCTACCTAAAACAGATCCACTGCCTCATACTGCAATTTAAAACTACTGTATTATCAATGCTACTTACTGCACCACACAAAGAAAATCTGATTTTTAACTGTTCAGTTTTGTGAAACATTAGTAACTTTCCACTAAGTGATCATTCAAAATCAATGCACTTCATTCACTGCAGCATCATTAGAGAGAGGTGGCTAGTCATTTAGTCTAGAGTCAGGCAGGGCAGGGTGGTGTGTTAGGGCATCTACACATGTACATTGAGGCTGCTCCAATGTGCTGTAATTACAACACGTTGGTGCAGGCTCAGTCACGTTTGCTGGAGTGTGGTAATTACTGCACTCCAGCAGACTCCAGCATCACGTGCATCAGTGTCCCCATGCTGAGGAATGGCAATGGGGGTGCTTTAACTAAAGCTAATTTGATGAGCTTTAAATAGCCCTCGCCGCCATTCTTCAGCATGGGGATGCTGATATATGTGATGCTTCGGGTGCTTTCAATAGAGTGGCTCACGGAGCAGCTCTAATTAAAGCACACCCCAGCCCCAGCCTTCCAGAACACGTGTATAAATGCCCTTAGAGACCAATTGGTTCAGGCATAAGCTTTCATGGGCAATAGTCTACTTCATCAGTTGGCTGTTGCCTATGGAACTTATGCCTCTCTGTACTAGTTGAAAGGTTTATTTCTAAGGTGGCACCTTGCCTTTGCTTTCTGCACATTGTTATTAAAGAGTTGAGTTGTGTACTTAAAAATCTCTGTGCAGTCAAGCAGTTTATTGGGAGGGAATACACTTTAAATAGAAAAGAGGTGTCACCTGTTTAACATCTAACACTTTTTCATGCATACTTCAATGTGTTAATTTGATGCAGCCTAGAGCACAATACCAGAATAAATCTAACTAGTATGTAGTACAAGATTATTTACATAAATTAACATGATTATGTGATGTTCCTTGTAATAGTAATAATTAGCCTAAAAGAATATATGAGCTCCATCCAGTATCTAGGTCCTGCTAGGCTACACCTTGACTTGCTAAAATCTGGCTAAAGGAAATAAACTGCAAATTTGTGGGTACGTCTACATGAGACATTTACTTGAAAGTTGACTTATTAGCTCAGCAGTAAATGTCTTGGCATCTATACATGCAGGGCAATTAGGCTGGAGTAAAATAATTAACTTTGAAGCCCGATAGTTCTTGTATATATAAGTACTTGTAAATACAAGCACTATCCTGTTGCAGAGTTTATTTCACAGGAGCACACATGTAGACACTGATGCAGCTGACTAGGGCATGAGGGTGCTTCAGTGCAAAGGCTGCCTGTCAGCTAGCCCCACACTGAAGCAACCTCATGCCTCAGCCAGCTTCTCCACATCATACTGGTGTAGGGGAGAGCAGTGTCAGGCTAACAGGTTGACTCCTGGGGCCTCCAGCTAGCCAGGGCTGTTCCAACCCAGCTCAACATGGTGCATCCCAGTTTCATGTTCAAATGGTGTGCCCAGGAGCAATAATAGCTACAGAGTTTATTGCTTCACATTAATTGTATGGGTAGAGGTGCCCTGTTAGCGTTAGTTTTTCAATTATCCATGTAGTTCAGACAGGTTCAAATATCTCCAGATGCTGACATTTTCACCAATCTGAGCCAGAAAATCAAGCCAAAATGTCTTCATTGATCATTCTATGGGACTGTCACTGGAAGTTAATTATTCCATTAAAGAGGTAACAATGATCCACCTATTATACTCAGGTCCCCTCTACTTCATTAGATCTGTAAGGAAGAAAATGAATTGCAAAGAAGCTTTATATCCATTCTCTATACAATGCTAAAATGGCAGTATAGTACGATCATAGTACAGTACAAACAGACATATGTTGTGAGCACAATATACATGCTTAATCTAAATATAGTTTACCTGTTCGGCAAGATTGGCTTCCTAGGCTTGGATATCCCACTATGCCCCCTGTGGTTATCTGACCTGAGTTCTTAACTTTTATCTATATTTTTATAAATTGTCTTACAATATTTTCCCTTGTCTATGCTTTGCTCTTCTCCTCTTTTGGGCTTTTGGATAAGTTGGCTTTTTTTTACATGCATATAATGGCCATAGTCTCCAAGGTTAAAGATTTTTGTTATGTAGGAAACTTTTCAGTAGTAAGAGACCAGATTATGTATTTTTAATTGTCCTTTCCTATTAGGATTTTGCATAATCCACAGTCTTCATTCTACAGCCCATTTAGTAGTGATGCAGACATACGAGAGCTAAATCAACCAATAAAATACAAACAAATAAACATAAAATGCTTCTTTTTTCTGTGTGATACCTGAGAGACCGTATCACTGGTTTCAAAGATAATGAAGATTCCCTTCTTTATGGGAAAAAAAAAAGTGATGGAGTTAGAATTTTTGTTTGAATCTTGAGCAAGTTGGCCATAAAATACACTTCTTCAAATAAAGCTTTGTTTGGAGTTTTTTGTCAGCCTAAGCCCATGATTCTTCCACAGCATGTCCCAAATCCTTGTTTTAGGATTTACATCTAAATAAACTACCATTTGATCAGGCTTGTTTGGAGCTATTATTGCATGACTTTGAAACAAACTGCAGAGGTGGTTTGTCTTATTCTACTGGAGAACCTTCCCCTATGCGCCAGTACAGCGTAGCCTTCCTTTCCCTCTAATAGCTTGTGGCTGCTGCCTACATAAGGGATTCCAAAAGCTCTGAAGAAACTAAGGGCATTTTCTCCTTGTTCTGTGTACAGAACTATTGATGTCAATGGGATCAAGAAAAGGGCTTACTAGTAGCATTCTTGATTCATATGTCATGCAGTCCAACAGATAGGATCTGTGTAGCAAGCTAACTTCAGAGAATAATTACAATGAAGTAATTTTCAATTATGACAACAAACTAGACATATTAAAACAGGTATTTTGCAGATGTATTTAAGGGTTTGCTCAAAATAGCTTGTCATATTAGGATTTCATGGTCTAAAGAAACTAGGCAACACCAATTAGAGCTTTATTTTCCATTTTAAAACATTTATATAGGTTTGATGTTTGATATTTAAACAAAAAAATGAAGTGGT
Organism: Caiman crocodilus; assembly: GCA_030014935.1. Lineage (NCBI taxonomy): Eukaryota > Metazoa > Chordata > Crocodylia > Alligatoridae > Caiman > Caiman crocodilus. Next base: position 162,883,310 of record JAGPOW010003316.1, read on the forward strand.
ATATGCATAAAAGTACTGCCTTTTTCATATTCCAATCAAATGAGTTAAGTTGAAATATTTCTGATATACATCCCCATAATTTTAAGATCAATGAAGAGTAACTCTGTTACAGGTAGTCAGGCCTAAATAACTGACAGTACTTAGCAACGCAGTTTTCATTTTTATAATTTTTCCTGTTACTGTGAGAAAAGTATCTTGTTTAAATTAATACCCAACATATTTGCATTAGACTCCCAGAAGTGACCTAGTTTATTTGGATGCCTGGGAGGGTTTTTGCTGTCAAATATGCATCTGTTCAATATTTGACTCCTGTTGAGGAAAAATACACATGCATGGCAGCTACTCTGAGATTCTGAGCATACCTTGTAGTCTCACTAGATGCTGCCCTTATTCCACTGGGTGTTTAATTAAACTCTCATATGGTGCTGTTATTGAAGGTCAGCTCCAACAGGTTAAGCACTCCCGAGATACCGTGCCTGAACATTGCACTTCAGCTGTTCTAATCAATGATTTATAGGTGAATTAGTGTCATACTAGTCCTGTACCTGAAAAACTTTAAGAAGAAATAAAACCATGGGCAAAATAAAATATATTGCAGATTAACAAGTGGATTCACTTAAAAGGTTTATTTGTGTGTCTGTGATATAATCTAAGATGTTCTCACTTGATAAATAAAAATGTTCTTTCCTTATCCATGAACCCTGCAGTCATCTGGGCTCTGAGTCCCATGTAATTTTTTTTTCTTTTCTAGTTAAAAAAAATATATATAATAATGAAATCTGACCCAATAACTCCAGTCACCCACTCACTGGCAAATGAGACAAATAATTCAAACGTAACACTTTTATGAGACAGCTTCAGAAAGTAAAATACCTGCTCTGTTATCAGCTTTCTCAAAGCATTTTGACACTGGAAAGTCTGATTCCACAATCAGTTTGGTTTATTGCTACCCAATGTGTCTATAGTCTCATTAGCCTTACCAGGACCCTTCCCATGACTGTTACTTGTTATGAATGTGGGTTGCAGGATCTGTTCCAAAATTAAATTTTTCTTCTCACACATTACCTCCATGTTATCCTAGTACTCAGTGCTTGACTATAACCTTACCAGCAACAAGATTTAATGAATTGTGATTGAGTTAGGAGCGCCAAATAACCCTCCTATGGAAGCTGCTTTACCTTAGAAAACCAAGAAAAACCTATGTCTCATACTTCCTACGAAGTCAGCCAGTAGAAATGAGACTAAAGCAACTGCAGCTTCTAGACTTTTGTCCTCCCTTTCAGTGTTCCAGGTTTCTCTGAAAAATAATATGCTTTTGGCCAGCAAGTAGTTAACTAGAGCTTGGGCATTCAGATTTAAATACAGTGCTTGATAATTTTATGCTTCAGGGAGTAATGTGCTTTCCATAAGTAATAAAGAATGTAAGCTAGCAAAAGACTGTTTTTAGCCAAATTTGGTAAATATTTAAAAATAAAACCAGCTAGGATATTGCAAGCTTATTAATGTGAATTATAGTGAGATGACACAACTGTTTCAATATTCTAAAAATAATGAGCCGCGTGCTGTCTGATGTGGACAGTCTGTTTTGTTGCATTCGTTTATTATGTACGCAGATGTCCCAGGAATGGACTATCCTAATATTTACGCCCTTTCATAAAAAAGTAAAAGCCAAACTACATCAGAAGTAATTAAGTAGGGTTTTTTTAAGCAGAAGAGTTTCAAAATAAAACTAACAAGGGTATAACAAAAGTATGTGTACTAAGGTCATTATAACTGCCTGAGTCAACCTTCATTTTGGAAATACTGTCCTTGCGGAGGAAACAACTAACTTTGTGGTGTGCCCTGAAAGAATCATGCTGGGCCTTGCAGACAGACAGGAATGCTTTCCCTTGTTCTGAATAATCCAGACCCTTCACATTAAGTGAATTATAAATCATAAATAATATTAAAAAATGGCTTGCACACTTTAGGTATTTGGTAAAAAAAAAAAAAAAAGTCATCTTTGGATGATATGTGTATGCCACTAACTCCATTGAAATCAAGATGCCGTCCACTCCATTTATCATTTTTGTTTCCAACTCTGAAACCTCTAACTTCTCCAGATTCTTAAAATGTGGATTTCTGAACTACATGCAGTACTCAAGGAGGCCTAACCAGCACCAAGTTAAGTGGCACTATCATCTCATAATTTATACTTCTGATCGTGAGTCCAAACTTTTTTGGTTTTGCTGTTTTTGTGTCTGACCCACCAAAACCCCTAGATCCTTCTCAGCAGTGCTGTCACCCACTCAGCCATTGTGTATTTGTACTTTCGACTGTTCTTTCTTAGGTGTAGCAGCTCACATTTTTCTTCATCCAACTTCATCTTCTTGTCTCTGGCTCAGCTTTCCACTGTTCCAAGATCCTTCTCAGTTCTATACCAAATTGTGGCGTCTCTCTCAGTTTCTTGTCCTTTACAAACTTTATCAGAATGTTATTTATTCTATCCTCCAAATCATTAATAAACATGTTAAGCAACATTAGACCCAGAAATGCCATTTGAAATCGTTACAGTACATGATCTATAAGGAGAAAAAGTAAAGTGAGACCATGACACTGCAACTGAAGCTAATAGGGTTCAGTGTCTATGCTGCCACATGACAACATTGCATGGGTGTCACAATTTTTCTGTCTAGTATCACCAATCTGTCATTGAAAGAATGCATAAACCAGAGCCTTGATAATACTTGGATAAGTAAGCTGTTCACCAGCCCCAAAATCTGCCATGTAAACCTCACTGCAAGAAGAAGAATATGCTATGAAGAATAATAACTGTAAGCAGAAATACTTCTCAGATCTATTCAGACATCAAGCTAATGTACTGAGGTGCAAATAGAGGGCACTTCCTGCTGTCCATCATTATTTAGGTGAATATTAAAACTGACAACACTATTTAATCTATCTAGTTTTCTCAGGGCTTCAACTTGCTGAATTAATATTGCAAAGGGAGAGGAGAGGAGTATTTAAGTGCCCACTGAAATTAATGGGAGTTTAAATACCTTTGTGCATCTTGGTCTAGATCCCTAAAAAAAGTGCAGTGCAAAATATATGATACCATATTTTCTTGCACACAATGCAGATATGTAAAATATGTGTCTCATGTTGGGAAGGCAGAACTTAAGAAAAAAGATTTTTTTCCAGACTCACATCTGACTTTGTGACATAGAGTAAGTCCTCATGGGAACACAGAGTATCCAAGAAGTGTAATATAAATAACTTCCTAGTGTGGCAGATGGTTTCCTGCCATGCCACACTTCCTGGACACTACCTCACACATGATTAGGCCCCAGACCTTTACAAAGGGTAGTAGTAAGACTTATCATTAAGTACAGATGGACCTCAATTTACACAGTTATGTTCTTGAAAAAACACCATGCAAATAAAAATTGTGTAAAAAGATACAATGGGAAACAAGGGCTTAGGTTCCACATGTGGCCAATAATTTGGCTGATAAATGCCTTTGCGTGCATGCAGCACAGCACACAGGCAGCAAGGAGCAGAGCCCAGCAACTTGGAGAGCTGGTTAGTCCATTGTGGTAGAAGGGGAGGGAAGGGGCAAGAGGGACGCAGATTAACAGCCCCTGTGGTGAGGGAGGAATGGAGCGGGGCAGATGCTGTCCAGTGAACCCCAGGAGGGCATGGGGAGGTGGCATGTGCCCCTGGATGTGCACTGGGCCGGGCAGGCAGACTGCAGCATCAGGCTGGAGCGAGTGCTGTCCTGGGCTTTTCTCAATGTGACATGGGCTTGGAGCAGGTGATGGCAGTGATGGGAGGGGGCTATGGGGAGGGGCTGCAATCACTCCAAATTTCACTGTAGTCCTCTTCCAGTGCTGCCATCACCCTGGCTCTTCCCAGTGTGTGGGTGGAGATGGGAGCTGAGCCAGGGCTGTGTACAGGGTGGGTAGTGGTGGCGCTGGGAGGGGGCTACAGTGATATTTGGGGAGGCTGCAGCCCCTGCCTCCCATAGCCCTTTCCCAGCCCTGCCGTTGCCCACCCCAAGCCCAGCCTCCACTGAGAAAAGCCCAGCACAGCCCTGGGTCCAGCCCACAGCTGCAGCCCACCCACCCGCCTTGCACAGATCTGGGGGCATATCCCTGCCCCTCTCGTGTCCTGGGGTGCACACAGCAGTGGGAGCTGCTCCCCCTCCCCCTGTGCCTCCCGGATGAGCCACGGCTCCATCCCATGCCCACCCCACCCTGGCTGGGCAGCATCTGCCCCTGCCCCAGCTCTTCTCCCTCATCATGGGGGCATTGATCTGCCCCATCCATGCCCCTCCTCTTCCCCCGCCTCCCCTTTCATCACACCAGGCTTACCAGCTGCATGCAGCTCTCCAAGCTGCTGGGCTGTGCTCCTGGCTGCCCAACCATGCTGCACCGTGTAAAAGTGAATCCATACCGTGTACAAAAATAAAGGGTCACAACCAACCGTGCATAACTGAAACCATGCAAAAAAAATACTGTGTAATTTGAGGCTCGACTATAGCTTTTTGTATAAGTTCCTGTAAATAAAGTATTTTTCCACATCACCAAGCCTCATCAAGATAGTACCAGCAGTTCACTTTTTGCTTTGGGTACAAGTTACAATACTCAGCCAATAGGTGAAGGTTTTAATACAAGACTCCCTCCTTTCCCTTTGCTGTGTGGACACAGTGGCAGCTGTCTTGGCAGCTGTGTGGCATGCATAGCTTCCCCAGGAATTCTCTTTTTTCAGCAAAGAAAACATTTTCCCTGCTTAAAACACACTTCAGTTGGGAGGAGGGGGACAGATTTTGGGAGAAAGGTACATATTGTATGGTAATTCCTATGTAATGAGCAATAAAATCACGTTACCTGAGAGAACAATGTCCCAAGATGAATTCTGCCTGGCAGCCAGTTTGGAAAAGGGGAAATGGCTCCCCAGAGATCATGTGATAAGGGCAGACGAAGCCTGCTTTTTGCAGGCATTTTGGGGAAAGGGAGAGCTGTGAGAGAAGCTCAGAGGCTGAGGGAGAGCTTGAGTGCAGTGTCCCATCCTCAGAGTTGTGAGAGCCTGAGGAAAGCAAGGGCTGCTCAGCAGGCTGGAGGGTTGGGAAGCCCAGTCAGTGCCTCTCTTGCTCCTTTTTCCCAGGAGCCATGTCCAGCTGCTCAGAGGAGCACCTAGCCCTTCTGGAGAGCCCCCAGCGAGGAGGACACTTCTCCAAGCCCCTCCAAGTGACGTGAGGTGCAATGTGGGGAGTGAGGACTGGAGAGAGGTTGATCCAGTTCGCCCTAAGCTCTTGGTGGGAGGCAGGGCTAGGGGATGTGAGCCCCCCTCACATAGGGTAGAGCCCCTGAGAGAGTTAAGACCTGAGGGAGGGGGTGAACATTGACTGTCTGGCAAGCAGGGGTGTTGGCAAGGGAGATTGCTAGACCCTCCTACCAGTGTGTTAGGGGATGAGGGTCTGGGCCGGGTAAACTATTTAACAGGAATTTCAGTGAAGGAGCACCTGCCTGCAACACAGCAACCTCTGGGACACACTTTGTGAGACCCTCACAGCAAGAACCTGCCCGTGCTTCCTGCAGGAGGGCCACAGAAGCAGCTCTACCTTCCCAGGCATTCGGTCCAGGCTACCCATCTACACATGGTCTGAAGCCATCATCATGTACAACACTGTCAACTCAGGGTGTGAACAAGTTCTGACAGTTTAACAATTGTGTATTAATTAGTTTCCTTTTCTTTAACCCTTTGTAAATAAGGTGTACATAGTTGTAAATTGTGTGGGGTTTAATCAAAGATCCAGGGACACTATGAGCCTTCGTGTGAGAGGAACCTCCTTCGCTCCAGGAGGGCGGGCAGTTCCAGGCTGTGGGCACCTCCAGGGATCTGGAGTTGGGTTGTGGCTTTGCAGGGAGCCCCACAGGCAAGGTAACATCTACATGACAGTACACTAAAACTATTTTACTATGGGAAAGCAGTGGACAGCAATAATTTAATTTTTAGGGAATTCTTGTCCACAGGCAGTCAAATCCATGGCTCTGCAACATGCTGGAGGCCAGAGGAAATCATCATGCCTCTCAAGGCTGCCCCTGCAGTCAGTAATAAACCTCTCATCATTACACAAAAGAATACACCTGAAGTTCAAAAACATTCAGCCCCTAAATTCTCCACTCACTACTGCCCTCCCTCCCCCACGTCCATACAGGGTTAGGTCAGCCATTGTTGCTTTGCTTATTCTGCGATTCTGTTTTTGTACCTGAGACTAAGGAGGGTTTCCTAGTTTCAGTTAATAGCAATATTCTTTTGACATGTGCCATTCTAGCAGCTTCTCTGGAGAAATGAAGAAATATGGATTCTTCTTGCCCTACATAACTAGTTACTTTATGACATAAGGTGCATCTCAGGTAAACTCTAACAGATGCTAATTTTCAGAGGGTGCCTGAGAGCCACTTTATAGTTCATAGAAAATGGGGTTTCTTCATGGGCTTGATTAAATCTGAAATACTTCTGAAAACAAAGTAACAAGCCTTGATGAGATACAAAGAGCTAAGCTGCCCTGTTCCAGCTGGAACTAGCCAATTAATTTAAATCAATTTAAGTGCCTTTAAAATAGAAAAGCTTGTGATATTTGTGTGATATTATTGACTGCCCACATTACTCAAAATTGTGTGATTTGACTTATACCATATACAATTTCCTTGAAAATGAAAATTTCCTTTGGAAATGAACAAAGATGTCAAGTGTTCCTACTTTAAGAAGCAAGAATTCTCCTTGAGCCTCATACTGAACTTGGTAATTCAGTGCAAATACATAGCACATCAGATTTTACTTCACCTTTCAAATCAAATGATGAGTAATAAGGCAAAGACATATTTCCCTGTTCTGTTAAAAAAAAGAAAGGTTTGGATAGGGGAAATGGCAGTAAAGTTGAGAATTATGGAGATACGAACACAGTTTAAACTTTTTTTAGAGTTTCAAAACATGAATAAAAAATTTGCTAAGTCTGCGGTTCACACTGTTTTCAAACTAACAATTTCTTCTAAAACATTTCCTAACTGTTTTAACTAAATGTTGCATTCCTCACAAAGCAGCAGTGATGTACTGTGGTGCGCACAAGCAAATTGCTTACAATCTTTGCATCGTTTCCAGGTTTTGCAGTCATCTATCCTTGGACAAAAAGTACAACATCCACTCATGCTTGCAGCAGGTTATACTGAGGTGCGTTGTGGCAATTTGTTATTTAAGGCAGTCATACGAGACTTGACAGACTTAGACAGATTATGTGCATCCATCATTCTTCATTCTATTTGTCTGTCAATCAACTGTTTTCCCAGCTTCTGCGAAACAAAAAAAGCAGCCTCTTTTTAAATGTGATCTTTGCTTCCAGTTTGTGTTCTGGCCTTGCCAAATGATGAGGCTGCCACATCCAGTATATTGAAAAATAGTGTCATTGACCACCTGTTGATTTTCAGTCTGAAGGTGGTCTTATGGACTAAGTGGTCAAGATTATCCACCCCACCCTTGTTTTTATTGTAGTCATGAATCATGTCTGGCTTTCTTTGCTCTCCATCTACTGACAGGTCATGTGCATGCCTAACAGCAACAGCACAACTTTGAATTTGTTTGGAATATAGGAAACTAGGGTGAGTGCCCCAACAAAAGCAAAAATGGATGAAAAAGTTTCCCTTCTTCAATTTTCTTGCATTTCTTTTGGGATATCACCTTTGTTTTTCCAAGTCGTACCCACATAGGTCAAGTCCTACTGTAGAAGTTTTTCTGTGAGGTCAGTAATTGTGAAGAAATAGTCACCCACAGTATTCCTTCCCATCTTGTACCAGGAATGAACCAGTTTTTCAATGACCTGGGTATCAAGATTACCTTGATGTGGAGCTTTTAGTTGCTTGCCCAGGTAGATGTCTTCAGACAGGAGAAATGATGTTGCTGCATCACAGCACCACCAAATTTTCAAGCCATATTTGGCAGGCTTGCTGGGCATATACAGTCTGAGGGGACAGCAACCCCTGAAAGCAATGAGCTGCTCATCAACCATCAGGTGTATTCATGGAATATACCATTTCCTGAGCTGCTCTACAAATCGTGTCCCAATATCTCTGAAAGCAGCAAGCTTGTCCACAGCTCTCCTTTCCTCACATGTCAGTTTTGTGTCAAATCTCAGGTAGTTGGTAATTTGACAGAATCATTTTAAACTCATGGTGGCACAGAAGCAAGGATGCCTGGTATGTTGCTTCCACAACTCCTCCAGTGCCTCATGACCACTGTGGTATAGACCACTCAGCAGTAGGAGGCCAATGTAGGCTTTCAGCTCTGTTTCATCCCCGGTTATCTGTGCAAGACAGGCTTCAGCACGAATATGTTCTGCCTTCTCATACTGAACTGCAGAAAAAAAAAGAAAAAAAATGATTACTGCTGAATGCATATAAATAACAAGCAAAGACAAGCCTGTCCACCTATGCTGTCACAAAATCAATTCCACCCTGGCATATGGCAGTGCAGGTAGCACCCTCTTTTCTTGGGCACAGAAGCCAGAGACCAGCATCCACCCTTTGCAGGCAAGCCAAATGGGGGTGGATGCTGTTTGGAAACCACACATGCAGTGTCTTATTAAGAGCAGGTAAAAGGGGCATGGAGGTGTCAAGCCCTTACCATTGAAGGGGACTCCATAGTGTACACTGTATTGCAGTATGATGTTGTTCTATTTCTTCTCTGTTGTCCCCTTGCTCCTTGTCCTCACTTTCAACTAATGCAGGGCCAATTAGCTTGTTTGTTATAAAAGGGGCAGGTGAGGCAGAGTTTTGTCATGAGAAAAGAGAGGAGAGGTGGGTTTGGGTGTGACAAAAAGGTTGTTTTTTTTGGCAAAGGGCAGAGTGTTTTGGTGACCTTGCAAACAAAGTAGTTAGCAAAAGGGATTACCACATCTTCTGCAAAAGCAGAGTGGAGGATTGCCATCCATTAGTTACCATAGATATCTGAAGTGGACATGAATGAAGTGTGAATGAATGCTGACCTTTCAGATGCATCCACCCAAAGTGGCCAAACAGATCCAGGCCTGTCATTTATACAGAAATTGCACTAAAATTGCATTTATAGAAGTACTGCATTATAACAATTAATTTATACAGAAATAACAATTAATTTATACAGAAATTGCATTATCATTGACATGGTCTTGGGGAAAGCTGTTACCCTGTACAGAAAAACACATTCACGCCTGGGCAGACATCACACATGTTACCCTGGGCAGTTTTTCATCCACAGAGAATAAACCATTCATGTAAGTTGGTTGTTCTTTGGGGGATATTGTGTACTGCAGTGCCAGTGACAATGTCCTAAAACAAAATTTTTTTAGAATTAATTAACTTTAGCTCCTGCACAAAATATGCATCTGGAGTACGAAATTATCCCATGGGAATAGTTGAAGGTTAAATGTCTTAGACATTTCTAAGGTGACTCAGAGTGACACAAACATGAACATTTTCTAGCAAGAGGTGTTGAATGCAGATGTGCCAAACATTTGCAAACTATCAGATATCTCTAAACATGAATGCATTCATGTCTTGCAAGCTATGTTGTAAATATCTAGCATCTCTCTCAGGTTAAAAGAAAAAGCTTTGCACAGTAAAGTTAAACTTCTAAAACTGTATTCGTGCACTTAGATAAATCATTGGAATTTTTTTAAATGTGTTGAATAGAAAAACCATCCAGGAAGAGCACACACCAACTGCTGAAACTTCCTTAGCCTGATGAAGGGTTTTTGAACTCAAAAGCTTGCTTAATAACTATTCTCCAACTGTTCTCCAACTGGGTTGGTCTAATAAAAGATATCAAATTCACCCAGGAACCTTGTCTGCCTATATCCTTAGACCAACATGGCTACAACCTAAACCTTTGAATAGAAAAAAACCTTTAAGAGCAAAGAGAGATTGAGGTTCCCAGTGTCTTTGGAAACATTAATGTCAGTTTAAAGTAGATGTCCAAGCACAGATGGAAAAGTCTGAGTTTGGGTACATATATGAAATTTTGGCCAAACCTTTAAAAAAAAAATTCTAATCATCCACTCTGTGGAAATATATTACCATTATACTGCAGTGACAATCATCAACTTCTCTCACACCATAAATTTGACTTAAAAACAAAAATCTGTTCCACCAATGAATTTGTCATGTTATGCAACATTAATTATGTGGCCACCACTAAAATGTCTAGGCACATAACCATCCCTCACTATGCCATCCTGTATATGGTTATTAAGAATGTGCTTGTGCTTGGATTTAGCATTTAGCAACGAGTCATTGGAGCTCTAGCATGGGAAGTTAGAAGTTCATTTGTTCAAGAAATGAAACAGCTTATATGATAGAACCTAGATACTTCACGAGTTAGGTTCCTAACTGAACTCCCATATGAAAATGAGCATTTGTGAACTAGCCAGAGGCAGTCAGAGCTATAGCAAACAACTGTGATGGTCCAAAACAGTTCCAGTTCATCGGCAGAATGACACAATTTGAAATAAACGCTGCAACAATCAGCTGAATGACTCGTCCTTAATTTGGCAATATAACCTGTTTATGAGCCACCTGCATACAGATCATTTGGGTTCTGCTGTACTTACAAACTAACGTTAACTAGACATGGGGTCAGTACCTCTTAGGCTACATTAAGGACCCATGCAGTTAGTCAACAATAATTGATATTCAGTGATTCTCTGTGCAGTTTTTTGAATCATCCATAACTAATGGATACTGCCAAAAAATGAAAATGGTGAAACCTTCCAAAGCATTGAATCTCTCCAAGAAGTGCTCCCTACTCCCACTGGCTTAGGAATTAAGAGCTGATACCATGGTCAGTAAGTTCTTGAACCTCTACTGAAGATCGAACAAATGTCTTTGAATAGTCAGCTACCCTGGAAAGCCATTACTGAGTGACTATAGCCATTAGACTAAACACATCCTAACAGCAACTCCAGTTTTCTCTCTTTTGAAATTTCTTTACTTCCCTTGCCTCTAGTTGAACAATCTTCAGAAATTAGCAGTTGACAAATAAAGTAGCACCATCCGGAGTTTCCTTCTAGAAAAGGACATACAGGGCATATCTACATGAGATGCTATGTCACCATAACAATGAACCATGGAGACGTAGTGTTGGCAGGCATGAACTGTGACACCACTGCTACTGTGTAATAGCTTGCTGCTACTGCACAGTAGGGTCAGATATGACCTGGGCAGTGCCGGGACTACACAATAATGGCAGTTACTAGACAGTCATTTAGTATTTGCTAAAGCAAGTCTACATGGATATCTACATGGATGTCTTGTTAAAGCAAGTCCACAATGACTCTACAATTACAATCACATAGTTGGGCACACATATAGACGCACCCACAGATATGGTAGTCAAGTTGAAGTGTTGTAGCTGTGATAGATAGTCCAGAGAATATGCAAGAACCACATTTTTTTGGTGATATCTTCTATTGGTCAACTGTAGTTAGGAGAGATGCTAGATAAATTTTCAGGCATAAAATGCCCTTCCTCAGGTCTGGGAAAGAAATAGGTACAGCCTCAGCTAAAGCCGTGGCCTCTGACTAACTTCATATGTAAATAAAAACAGACACTTAGAAGGATACATGAGGGCTGTAAACTAAGAGCAAAGAGAAGTATCTTCAAAACAAAAGAAGTGCTGTCAAACAGATAACCTATGGCATTTCTACATGTGCAAATAATCTGGAACTAAACTCTCCTGGACATATGCCTACATGTGCAAAGACATGGAAGCAGATTTGCTGCTCCTAGCAGCAAACTGCTCTCACTTCCTACACCCCTGCAATGAGCCCCTGAAATGGTCAGGGGGAGCTCTAGACATCCCCCAGGACATAGCTGTCTCCTTATCCCCAGAAACTGCCTGCTGCCTGGGGCAGGCTCCGTCACCGGAGCCTGTTCTGGGACAATGTCCCCATGCCCTGCCAACAGGGAGCTCCCAGCCCCTATTCCATGATGGCAGGGCCAAGGCTAAGAGGTAAGTATCTTTCATCTTTAACTCCCAGCACCAACGATGTGGTCACAGGGCTGGTGCTGGAAGATTCTTTTCTACCAGCCCTGGCCCCACAATCATGGGGCACAAGTCTGGGAGCTGATTTCCCAGCCCAGGTCCCATGACCTCAGGGCTCAGGCTACAAGTTAAAGTAGAGCTGGGATTGGGAGACAAGAATCTCCCAGCCCCGGCCCACAATCACAGAGTAGGGGCTGGGAGCTCTGTGCTGCCAGGGCAGTGGGGCATTGTCCACACCTGGACTCCAGTGGCAGAGCCCACACTGGCAGCAGGCAGCTCCTGCGAGACAGGGAGCAATCTCTTGCCCCCTGCTGCCTGGCTGACTGGGAGCACCTTTGCTCCTATTCAGGAGTCTACATGTGCACTACTGCACAGTAAGTAATCTCAAGTAAATGCGCTACTTACATTGGCAGGTAGCAAATTTATTCACAGTTAGATCCAAGAAGTGTGCAATAAGTATCTACACATGTAGACATGGCTTCTTACTGTGCAATTTAGCTCTCCTGCACAGTAAAGCATGTAGATGCACCCCTAATTATGTAAAACAGCAAAACCATTCAAAAGGAAAAGGGACATTATTACCAATGGAGTCTACAGAAGTTGAAAGAACTGCTATTTAAATTGTGAAGTCATTGTCTATGTTTAGCTCATGCTGTTATGAACATGTGTTCCCAGGCTCATCTTCTGAAGGTGTTTTGTAGATTTTCCTTGGGTACAAGGACTGTCAGGTCAGCAATGGAGTGGTTGTTCTGAGATCCACAGGTAACTGAATGTTTCTGTGCGTTATCATTTTTCTGTGAGAGTTCATCCTGGAGTATAGTTGTTTAGTTTCACCAACATAATTTCTACGAAGACATCTGGTGCGTTGGATATCACATTCTATGATAGACATGTATAAGATCCTTAAATTCTGATGGTTTTGTTGTAGCAGGTGTTGATATCTCTATAATGTGAAATGTCTCTATAAATGAGTCATAAAAGAGGCTTAAGCTTTAGCTAGTACATCATATAGCTTGCTAACACCACTTTTAGCTGATGTAACACAAGGGTACCAGGTTAGTTTTACATTCCAAATGAAATAGAGAATGGAAGGATAAACTTTCATGGGATACTCCTGGCTTCCACTCAATAGAAGGCAGATTACATTTGCACCTGATAGACTAACCAAAGTAAATATATACATAGCATAAGATTTTGTGAGCTGAAGCTCACTTTATCAGACACTGTGAAAGGACGTACAAAAAACAGAGTGTAAGGAGAGAGAAATTAGAACATAAAAGACAAGGGGAAGTGGGGAAAGTGGGGCAATATAGAGATAGACAAGCAAACATGCAGTAAACTCACAGGAACAAAGAACTCACAAAAGTTAATCCAGGTAAGGGGATTCCATTCAGTAGCTTGTCGGTGGGCTTTCTTTTTGGTTTTTGGAGTAGTGGTGTTCAACCTTTTTTGGCTGGCAGGCCAGATGGGCAGTGCCTGGTCTATCCACAGGCTGGATGCAGCTAGTGGACCCAATCTGGTGCCTGGGGTGGGTGCAACAGGCCCCATCTAGCTGTGCAGAGGGGTCAGGGGCAATTCAGCCCCACTCCGGCCACACAGGGGAAGAAGACTTGGCCCAGGGCTGGTGAAGAGAGAAGGATTGGTCCAGCCCTGATCCAACTGCTATAGGGAGGGGATGTGGCCCGGTGCCAAACCACAGGGTTGCCACTGACACTGCTATAGGGAGGGGATGTGGTCTGGTGCCAAACCGCAGGGTTGACTTTGCCACTGCTTCCCCACTGCAAGTTCCATGACTCATGGTAAGCCCTATGGGCCAGATGCGATCGCCCTTTGGGCCATATATGACCCATGAGCTGGAGGTTAAGCACCCCTGACTAAGAGGATAACATTTTTCCTTCCTCTGGTTGTTTACAAAACTACTTGGGTTAATTAGAGACAAAGACTAGCAGTGACCAAAGCTTGAGGAAAATTCAAAGCTTGCCATACCCAGAAAGCCGATTCAAACACAAATCCTGCTGGCGTGGGCTTCAGGATGACTAATTCCATTGATACCAAAATACAAATGCGAAGATCAAGAGCAAACTCTCTCATGAAAAGAGAGAGATAAAAACTTCTTTTTTAATTAACTTTTTAAATATTCAGTGGAATCAGATAGCATCTTCAATGAGAATTCTTTATACACGCTTTCAGGAATGATGAGAGTTCTGGAGCTTAGGAAAAACATTTTGTTTTCCTTATAAATTGAAGGAAGCAAGTTCCATTTTAGGACTGATTTAAAAACTGCAGCCAAACTCTGAAGTTGTGATTAATACATCCATTAAAGCCTTACACAAACTACCACAGAAATGTTCTTATTCATATAATATAAAATTTGTGGTAATACGTATTTAGGATGTCATTAACAGTATTAGGGAATGTGCTTATTTTGATAAAAAGCTCTGTTTTTTATTTTGCTTTCATAACTATGTAAAATGAGAACCTGAATTTAGGGTCTCACCTTCCATTTCTTATCCATGATAACCTACTTCACCTAAATGAAGTTCCTTGTCTTCTGATAGGATCATAGGAAAGTAGGGCTGGAAGGGATCTAATAAAGTAATCTAATCCAGCCCCTTGCTCAAGACAGGATCATCCCAGACCAAATCATCCCAGCTGGGTGTCGGTCTAACCTACTTTTAAAAGTTTCCAAGGATGGAGAATCCACACCTTCTCTACGTAGCCTGTTCCAGTGCCTGACCACTCTCATAGCCAGAAAGTTCTTCTTAATCTCCAACCTAAATTTTGCCTGCTGTAGCTTGATGGCATTGATCCTAGTCCTGTCCCCTACGGATACATGAAAAAGCCCATCCATCATTCTTTCTCTAATGCATAATACCTAATCCTTCCTATAAGGGTTTTTCTTCCCAAGGTGGAGAACCTTGCATTTATTGGCATTGAACACCATCAGGTTCTCGTTCTCCCACTTGCTGAGCCTGTCCAGGTCAGCCTGGATCGCCCCCGTTTTCTGGTGTGGATGCTTTGCCCCAAAGTTTGGTGTCGTTGGTGAACTTGGCCAGTCCGCTTCTGACTCCAGTGTCCACATCATTAATGAAGATGCTGAACAATATGGGTCCAAGGACAGAGCCTTGGGGGACCCCACTGGTCAAGGGACACCATGATGAGTGACTTCCATCAATTACAACCTTCTGGGTCCAACCATGGAGCCAATTTTCCAGCCAGTGAATTGCGGTGGACCCAAGGCAACAATTGGCCAGTTTCACCAAGAGGTGATCGTGCAATACCATATTGAAGGCTTTTTTGAAGTCAAAATATATGACATCAATCTCTTCTCCCTTGTCCAGGTGATAGGTCACCTGGTCATAGAAGGAAATGAGATAGGTCTTGCTTAACCAATCTGCAACAAACCCATGCTGGCTATCCCTTAAGATGTTGGTGTTGGTCAGTCCATTAAGAATGGCCTCTTTAATAAACTTTTCTAAGACCTTCCCCAGCATAGAAGTCAGGCTGATGGGCCTATAGTTAGCTGGATCCACTTTCCTCCCTTTCTTGAAGGTAGACACCACATTGGCCTTCTTCCAGTCTTTGGACACTACACCAGAGTGCCAAGAGTTTTCAAAGATCCATGCTAGAGGCTGGGCTATTATGCTTGCCAGCTCCTTGAGTACCTTGGGGTGTAGATCGTCAGGGCCAGCTGACTTGAAGGTATCCAGCTTCTCAAGATGTTCCTTCAAGAGGTCAGCATTAATGGAGGGCAGAGGATCACCCTCTCCTGGACTTCCCTGTCCTGTAGGGGCATGGGTGTCCCATGGGACTGATAAAAGACGGATTTTAACCCAGAGGGTCTCCAGTCGTCCACCCAGGTCGCCAATATCGGCTTGCAGGGACCTGTAGCTTTCCTTAACATAAAGAGCTACACCCCTGCCCCTTTTATCTACGTGATCCCTCCTGTATAGGGTATAGCCTTCTATACCCGTGGACCAGTCATGGGTGGAGTCCCACCAGGTCTCCATTATCCCTATGACATCATAATTATTTGCACTGAGCAGGAGGATGAGCTCCTCCTGCTTATTCCCCAAGCTCCTAGAATTTGTGTACAGGCAGGCAAGTGTCCCTGGGGAGCTCCTTCCTTGCCCACAGAATTTACCAGGACTGGGGCAGGGGTGCCTCCCTTAAGTGCCTTGACCGGCTAGCTTTGCAAGGATTGCTCAGCGGGCCAGCAGTGGCAGTAGTCCCCCCATCCCCCAGCGGGCTTAGTTTAAAGCCTGGTGGAGCAGGTCAGCCAGTCTGGCTGAGAAGAGCCTCCTCCCTAGGTGAGAGAGGTGGAGGCCATCTCTTCCCAACAGCTCACTGCCTCTCTCACCCTGTAGTCATGGAAGCCAAAGCCTTCCTGATGACACTAGCACCGCAGTCTTTGGTTGACTATGTGGATCCTCCTCTCCCTCCTCAGCCCATAGCCTGAGACTAGGAGGATGGATGAGAGCACCACCTGTGCCCCCAGACCTTTAAGCCCCGCTCCCAAATCTCTGTCCTGCCTTATGACCTAGCTATATGACAATAGCTCCAAGCCGTGTCATTGGTGCCCACATGAATAAGGAGCATGGGATAGTGGTCTGTGGGTTGGAGGAGCTTTGGGATCCTCTCCGCAATGTTCCAGATTTGGGCTCCCGGGAAGCAGCAGACGTCCCAGGCTAAGGGGTCGGGATGGCAGATTGCCCCCTCAGTACCGTTCAGGAGGGAGTCTCCCACAACAAACACCTTACATTTTGTGTTGGGAATAGCAGGGTTAGATGACTTCCTGAGATCCATTTTAACCCTCATTTTCTATAATTCTTCACAACCACCCTTCAGGTAGTTGAAGACTGCTATTAAATCTATTCTTTTCTTCAGACTAAATAACCCAGTTCCCTCAGTCTGTCAGAAGTCATGTGCCCCATCCCCCTAACCATTTTTTTGCCCTCTGCTGGACTCTGTCCAATTTGTTCACATCCTTTCTGTAGTGGGGCCCCCAAAACTAGAAACCAGATGTGGCCTAACCAGTGCCAAATAG
This sequence comes from Caiman crocodilus, assembly GCA_030014935.1. NCBI lineage: Eukaryota > Metazoa > Chordata > Crocodylia > Alligatoridae > Caiman > Caiman crocodilus. The sequence continues at coordinate 162,900,411 of JAGPOW010003316.1, forward strand.
AGGGGGAAAATCACTTCTCTTGATAGGCCAGCAGTGCTCCTACTAATTCAGCCCATTATGCCATTAGCCTTCTTGGCAACAAGGGATCACTGTTGGCTCATATTCAGCTTATTGTCCACTTTAACCCCCAGGTCCCTTTCTGCAGAGCTACTACATAGCTAGTCAGTCCCCAGACTGTACTGGTGCATGGGACTATTCCATCCTAAGTGCAGGACTTTTCACTTTTCCTTAGTGAACCTTATTAGATTTCTTTTGGTCCAATCCTCCAATTTGTCAAGGTCTCTCTGAATCCTAGCCCTACTCTTCAGCGTACCAACTACTATCCTGGTCTTGGTGTTGTCTGCAAACTTGCTGAGGGTACACTTCATCCCATCCTCCAAGTCACTGCTGAACATATTGATTGAACCAAACTATCCACAAGACTGACCTCTGAGTCTGGGGTACTGTACTTGATACTACCTGCCAACTAGATACCAAGCTATTGAGCCTGATGATCCAGCCAGTTTTCTATCCATCTTACAGTCTATTCATCCAACCCCTACTTCCTTAGTTTACTGACAAGAATGTTGTGGGAGATCATACCTTGGCTTTAACAAGGCATATCATATCCCCTGATCCTGCCACGTCCACAGAGCCAGTCATCTCATCATAGAAGGCAATCAGTTTGGTCAGGCATGACTTGCCCTTGGTGAATCCATGCTGACTGTTCTTAATCACCTTCTTCTTCTGCACATGCTTAGAAATGGATTCCTTGAGGACCTACTTGATGATTTTTCCAGGGACCAGTTGAGGGGGACCAGTCTGTAGTTCCCTGGATCCTCCTTCTTCTCTTTCTTAAAAATGGACGTTATATTTGTCATTTTACAATCTTCTGGGACCTCTCCCAGTTGCCATAGGTTATCAAAGATAATGGAAAGTGAGGCTGCAATCACATCAGTCAACTCATTCAGCACCCTTGGATGCAGCGTATCCAGCCCCATGGACTTGTACACATCCAGCTTTTCTAAATAGTCCCTAACCTGTTCTTTCACCAATGTAAGCTGCTCACCTCCTTCCCAAACTGTGCTGCCAGGTACAGGAGCCTGGGAACTGACCTTGCTTGTGAAGACTTAGGTGAAAAAGGCATTGAACACTTCAGCCTTTTCTACATCATCTGTCAGTAGGTTGCCTCCCCCATTCAGTAGTGACCCACACTTTCCCTGACCTCCCTCTTGTTACTGACATATTTGTAGAAATCCTTCTTCTTACCCTTCAGATTGCTTGCTAGCTGCAACTCCAATTGTGCTATGGATTTCCTGATTTCATCCTTGCATGCCTGAACAGTACTCTTATACTCTTCCCTAGTTGTTTGTCCAAGTTTCAACTTCTTGTAAGCTTCTTTTTTGTATTTTAGCTCACTAAAGAGTTCCCTGCTAAACTAAGCTGGTCTTCTGCCATATTTGCTAGTCAATTTGCTCATCTTCCTGCACATTTGGATGGCAATGCCCAGTAAGTTTCCTCTCATACTGGCCTCCCAAAGGGTCATCTCATGGTCACACAATCATCTCATGGTTACTGCTGCCCAAATTGCCATCCATTACAACATCCCTTACCAATTCTTCCCTGTTTGTGAGCAGCAGGTTAAGAAGAGCATGGCCTCTAGTTGGCCTCTCCAATATTTACTCTAGGAAGTAGTTCCCAACACCCTCCAAAAACTTCCTGGATTGCCTGTGCACTGCTGTATTGCTCCCCCCTCCCTGCCCCCACCAGATATCAAGGTGATTGAAGTTCCCCATGAGAACCAGGGCCTGTGATTGGAAAACTTCCAGTAGCTGTTTGAAGAAAACCTCATCCACTTTATTCTCCTGGTCTGGTGGTCTATAAAAGACCCCCATCACAACATCACCCATGTTGCTTTATCCCTTCTGACCCTAACCCAGAGACTTTCAACATACCTATCTCCAGGATCATACTGGAGCTCTGAGTAGTCGCTTTTACATAAAGCACAACTCCTCCTCCTCTTCTCCCTTCCCTGTCCTTCCTGAACACTTTGTACCCATCCATGACAGTGCTCCAGTCACACTAGCTATCTCACCAAGTCTCTCCCACCAATTACATCTCAGTTCTGTGAATATGTCAATTTTTCCTGCTTGTTTCCTAGGCTCTGTGCCTTCATAAACAGACACCTGAGGTAACTAGCTGATTGCCATACTTTCTCAGGATGAATAAAAAGGCCAACCCTGTTCCCTCGTGCTTGTGCTTCCTCCAAGTCACTTGCATCCCCTCTTACCTCAAGGCTTTGGTTTCCATCCCCCAGCAAACTTAGTTCAAACCCTTTCTCTCTAGTTTAATAAGCCTTTTTACAAGGATGTTCTTCCTCGCTTCATCAGCTGGATCTGGTCCTGGTCTCGGGGATGATCTGGTTGCAGGGCTCCAGGTACGGGACTCCCTGGGAGACAGCGATCATCACCTGATAGAATTTGCTGTCCGGCGCAGTGCAGATAGGGCCCACACTAGGACTATGGTCCCAGACTTCAAAAGGGCCAATTTCAGAGAGCTCAGTAGGCTAGTCAACGAAGCGCTGCGAAACTGTAGGGTTGAGGATATGGGCATCCATGAAGGGTGGGCGTTCCTCAAGGAGACGATTCTCTGTGCCCAAGTGGCGACCGTTCCAGCCCGATGCAAGATAGGCAAAAGTGCCCGGAAGCCCCCATGGCTTAATAGGGATATTCGGGGGACCCTGAGGGCAAAGCAGGAGGCTTACTATCTTTGGAAGAAGGGAGCAGCCTCCAAAG
>JAGPOW010003316.1:162903284-162981322 GCA_030014935.1 Caiman crocodilus
GATTTGGTCACCTGGTCATAGAAGGCAACCAGGTTGGTCTGACAGGACCTGCCCTTAACAAACCCATGCTGGTTTCCCTTCAGCATATAGTCCCCTGCCAGTCCCTCACAGATATGAGACTTGAGAATTTTCTCTTGGCTTAAAGGAGAGACCACTGATGGCCAGACTGGTTGCATGAGTGCCCTGTGAGGGAGAGGTATGCATGATCTCCACACTGGCTGCTCCATATATCTGAGATGAAGTGTAAGACTACCTGGGGACCTGCCTTGCATAGCTCCTCCCTCAAGTACTCCCTGCATGCCTCATACAGAGAGAGCACTACTATCCTGCTGAAGATGGTACATCTGGGAACATCTCCAAACAAAAAAGGAGGTGTACACCCATTGGAAGGGAGGGGCCATCACAAGAGAGGACTATATCACGATAGCTCGGGAATGTAGGGGGGCAGTCAGGAAGGCCAAGGAGGAAATGGAGCTGGGACTAGCGACCCAGATCAAGGGCAACAAGAAGTCCTTTTTAAAATACATAGGGGGACAAAAGGAGGTGTCAAGTAAAGTGGGGCCTCTGCAGGACATGCTAGAAAATCTGGTCATTTCACCTGATGGTAAAGCTGACATGTTCAATAATTTTTTTGCCTCCACATTTCTGAGGAGGGATCCAGATATCTCCCCCACTGGTTCCCCCAAGGGCCCTGTAGGTGGCACACTCAGGCCTAGGATTAATGAGGACCTTGTCAGGGAACTTCTGGAGGGACTAGATGAATTTAAAAACAAAGGTCCTAATGATCTCCACCCCAGATTGCTGAAGGAACTAGCAGGGGTCATTGTTGGACCTCTAGCACAGCTCTACAAGCACTCATGGCACTCAGGCGATCTGCCAGAAGACTGGAAAAGGGCCAATGTGGTCCCCATCTTCAAAAAAGGCAGGAAGGAGGACCCAGGGAACTATAGGCCTGTGAGTCTTACCTCAGTCCTGGGGAAGCTTTTCAAAAGAATTATCCTTTCACATGTCCAGGAAGGGCCAGCAGGGGCAACCAGCATGAGTTCAATAGGGGCAGGTGTGAAACCAACCTAGTGGCCTTCTATGACCAGGGCACCAAGTCATTGGATGCAAGTGTTGCAGTAGCTATAGTCTTTCTGGGCTTCAGGAAGGCCTTCAACATGGTCTCTCACCCCATTCTCAGTAAGAAACAAGGAGACAGTGGTGTTGATGCTTACATGGTCAGATGGGTCACTAACTAGCTGAAGGGCCGCACCCAGAGGGTGGTGGTGGATGGGTCTTATTTGACCTGGAGGGATGTAGGCAATGGGGTGCCCCAAGGCTCGGTCCATGGGCCCACACTATTCAACATCTTCATCAGTGACTTGGGCGAGGGGGTAGAAAGCAACCTGTTCAAGTTCGTAGATGACACTAAGATGTGGGGGGAAGTGGGTACGCTAGTAGGAAAAAGCAGGCTGCAAGCAGATCTAGACAGGTTACAGGGGTGGGCTGAAGAGAACAGGATGGGGTTCAACACTGAGAAGTGCAGGGTAGTGCATCTGGGGAGGAAGAACCAGTGACACACCTACAGGCTGGGGAACTCCCTTCTTGCCAGTGTTGAGACAGAAAAGTATCTTGGAGTCATCATTGATGCCACAATGAACATGGGCCAACAGTGTGAGGACGCGCTCACAAAGGCCAATCATACTTTGTCATGCATCCACAGATGTATCTGAAGCAGGTCCAAGGAGGTGATCCTCCCCTTCTGTGCAACACTGATCAGGCCATAACCGGAGTACTGTGTCCAGTTCTGGGCACCGCACTTCAGGACGGATGTGGCCAATATGAAGAGGGTCCAAAAGAGGGCCACCCACATGATCAGGGGGCAGCAGAGCAGGCCCTACGAAGAGAGGCTGATGGACCTGAACCTGTTCAGCCTCTGAAAGAGAAGGCTGAGGGGGGATCTCAGTGGCAGTCTACAAACTAGTGAAGAGGAACCAGCAGGCATTGGGAGAGTCCTTGCTCCCCCAAGTATTCCCGGAAGTTACAAGAAACAACAGACACAAGCTTGTAGAGGGTAGTTCCTAGACATTAGGAAGTGCTATTTCACTGTCAGGGCAGCTAGGACCTGGAACCAACTTCCAAGAGAAATGGTGCTGGTTCCTACCCTGGGGGTCTTTAAAAGGAGCCTGGACAAACATCTGGCTAGGGTCATTTGACCCCAGTATTCTTTCCTGCCATGGCAGGGGGTTGGACTAGATGATCTCCTCAGGTCCCTTCTTACCCTACTAACTATGGTGCATGCAGGCACTTAGTATGATGGGCCATGAGCTGCCTGAACCCTAGCTGCTCAGCTAAGGAGTGACCATCCACAGCAAGCAACTCCTCAATGCTCTGGGTGATCTCACTCACCCTTGCAATGGGCCCTGCCTTCTGTCTCCCTTTCCCCCACTGTTGCAGGGTGGTTTGCCTCTGCTTTGGGGTGAGAGGGGGACTTCCCTTTTGGGCATGCTCCCACTGCTGCCAGGCTGAGGAGAAGCAAGGGTAAGGGGGTGGTGCCTACAGAGATGCATCAGCATACCCATGGTGCTCATATATGTTTTGTTCCCTTGCCCTTGCTGGTTTTGGCTCAGCAGTGCAGGCTGATAGCATATGTGGAATCATCTGCCAACTCAGAATGATCCCAGATCACACTACCCCCTCACTTCTGGGGAGCAGGTGCATTTGTGGATGCTGCAATTTCCTCCTCCTCAGCAGGCAGAGGCACAAGAAGCAGGAGGAGCAGGCTCAGCTGAGACACTTGTCTCTGTAACCTCTTTCTCAGCCTCTTCTGAAGTGCCTTTTGGGGAAGGAGACTGGGCTGTAGAGGAAAGTTGAGGGGGTGGAGCACCAACTCAGATGATTTTTTTTTTAATTTTGTTTTAAATTTTAATTAACTTCTCCTTCCCCAGAATTTCCCTTGCTAGGGCGCTCAGATTCAGATCTAGATCAAGCTCTTTCTCTGGCACTGGAAGGCTCCGCACAGGAAGTGAAGTGGGTGTGGAGAAGACTGTGCTGCTGGTGCTTCTGCTTATTGTCGTTGTGGTCATGGTGGTACTGGGGGGAGGGGCTTATGGATGGTGTTCTTGGAGGGGGTGCAGACTCAGACACAGACATTGTCCCTCTCTCCTTGTTGCAGGTACTAGTGGAAGCCTCATGCCTTCTTGTTGTAGCAGAGGCTGTCTCAGTTTGGTGAGCATGGGGGAACGTACACCTTTTCTGCCCCTCCCTGAAGGCTTGCCAGCTGCCTTTCCAGCATGCTTCATAGTACCTTATCTTTATAAAAATATATAAATGTATATATGTGTTTTCCTATATAAATTCTATATTATAATATGCAATATAATTATGACATTGAAAAGAATCAAACAATGAATATAATAATAAAAGCATATAGAAAGCAAAAGGTATTACATAATCTCACTTGCTAGGCTAGCAATTAAATCACTTGCTAGGCTAGGAAATCAATGGTAGTAGCTGTGACAGGTAGCCGCTCTGGGCTGCCCTTAATGTGGCCCACACACCTGTTTCTGGGGCAACTTTCCTGCCATGCCTTGATCTTAATTAATTAATTAGTATTAATTAGCGGGAGACTGCCTTTATACTGCCCTGCCGCTAGGGGGCGCTATCTGCAGCTCCGTTTCCTCCCCTACACTGCAGTCCACACCTCGCTGATGGAAATCGCTGTTATCTTAGCCCTCTCGCTATTCGGCCCCTTACTGTTCTCCCTGGGCCTGCCTTCCTTTAGTGCATACTCCCTCTGGTAGTAGGGCTCTCTCTGGCCCTCTCTCACTCTGTGCCCTCTTCTCTGGGGCCTTATCTACAACGCTACCCCCTCCTGGGACTTTCTGGTGCCCAGCCTGGGCTCCCCAATAATGTGACCCCATATCAAGGGCTCCCAGTGCCCACACTTGGGCTTCTCAATACTGTTGCCTCCTTCTTGGGGCTCACCTTTCCCACACTTGGGCTTCTCAATCGTTCTGCCCCCTTTCTGGGGCTTGCCGTGCCCAACTTGGGCTTCTTAATAGTGTTGCCCCCTTTCTGGGGCTCACCATGCCTGCATGGGGCTTCTCGGTACTGCTCCCCTCTCAGGGGCTCGCCATGCCCACACTAGGGCTTCTCAAATGCCCCTCTCTGGGCTGGGATCTATGCACCCTGTGTGCTGCGCCCGCTGGCGCTGGGTTCCACACACTCTGCTGTGAGTCCCCTATGAGGCCTCCTCCATCCCCTTAGCCTCACCCAAACCACCGGTCATAGCAAACAACAACACAAACTTGAGCATCCTGGCTATAACTCAAACATAAGCCTCCTGGCTAACAACGTTGCTCAAGCATCTTACAGCTGCCGTACACTGTACATGTGGTCAAGCTTTTTCCTACACCCTAGCATAGAGAGCTCTTGCCTTTCTGGCTGCTGGCAGGGAACTGCCTCTGGCCTCAGCTCCTGGGCTTTATAAGAGCCAGGCCCTGCCCCTTAGGGTCAGCTGAACTTCTCTGGTTGCCCGGGCAACCCACAGCTGGGCTCCTTATTCCCTGCTTCTTCCCTAACAGTTTTCCCCTCTTCAGGCACAGGGCACCTCAGTGCTCTGTGATAAGCCATTGTCGTCTAACTGACCCCCAGGCAGATAGCAGGCCATTGCAAACAATGCTGCCTTTTATGCTGTTTTTCCATCCCTCCCCCAGAGCACTGGGATTGGAAAGAACCTCAGGGAAGGATCACAGTCACTGGCCAGCCGCACAGTCAATATCAGAGCAGTCTTTCCCCCTTCTTCCCTCTCCCTCTTCTTACTTTTGTTTCCCTGCAGGCAAGCTCAGCTTCAGCTTTGAAACTCAAAATGTTTCAAAACTTTTGAAACATTTTGAGTGCCCCCATTTCATACTGATGCTGTTTTGAAGCCCTTCATTTTATTTTGATAGCACTGTTTTGAGCTCAAAATGAGTTGAAACAGTGTTGAAACAAAACAGCCGGCAACATTTTGCACAGCTCTACTGTCTACACCCTTAGGAGACAGAACATTTAATATTCCATCTACTAAATGTGTGGTGCCTGGCTCCTAGAGTGGAACATAGAACCCTGAGTTAGGCCTCCTTACACAGAGCATGGGGAGGTTTGGATTCTCACAATAAGATGCAGAACAACCGCCCTGCTAAGGGGCCTGCCTAGAGCTAGACAGGAAAAAGGCTGAGGAGTGTGATGCGTGTTAAACCTCTCCATTTTCAAGGCTGTCTGGTAAGACCAAAACAGTGGAGGAATGCTATGTCAGTAGTACTTCTGCAGAAGTGGCTGTCCAGAACTTTTTCAATAAAAATAAATTTCAAAGAAATAGACTGTCATTGAAACGAAAACGTTTTGTCATGACATTGATTTCAACAAATCTCTTGTCAAAAATTGGGGGTTTTATTGTTTTATTATGGTGAAGAGAAAATGAGAAACAAAGCTGTTCAATATGGGTTCGTTATTTCATAGATTTCTAGGGTTGGGAGGGACCTTGTATATCACCGAGCCCAACTGCCCTGCTCTAGACAGGAAAGAGCACTGGGGTTAAAAAACCCCAGATAGGTGCCTGTCTAATCTCTTCTTGAACACCTACATGATAGCGAAAAGCACCACCTCCCTTGGAAGCCCATTCCATATTTGGCAACCCTCACCGTAATCAATTTCTTCCTCATATCCAATCTAAATTTATTCTCCTTTATTGTGTGACCATTATTTCTAGTAACCCCTAGGGGCTCCCTGGTAAACAGAGTATCCCCTATTCCCTGCTGACCACCCCCGCTCCTCCCCAGTGAGTTTGTGGACAGCCACACAAGATCACCTCTCAGCCTTCTCTTGTGGAGGCTGAAGAGATTCAGGTCTCTTAGTCTGTCTTCATAGGATCTTACCCACAGGCCCTCAACTATATGAGTATCCCTTCTCTGAACCCTCTCAAAGTTATCCACATCCCTCTTTAAGTGTGGCACCCAAAACTGGATGCAGTACTCCAACTGTGGCCTGACCAATGCTGCATAGAGGGGAAGTATCACCTCCCTAGACCTGCTTGTGATGCACCTACTAATGCAAGAAAGGGTGAAGTTAACCTGACTTATTATCTGATCACATTGGTGACTCATGTTAATTTTGCATCAACTAAGACTCCAAGATCCCTTTCCAATGCCGTGGTACTTAAAATGGTACTTCCTAGTGTATAGGTGTATTGGAGATTTTTTCTCCCCAGGTGCAGCACCTTGCACTTATCTTTGTTAAATTGCATCCTATTCTGATCCACCCACTTCCATAGTCTATTCAAATCCACCTGGATTTTCTCCCTGCCCTCCAGTGTGTTAACTGTACCACATAGTTTGGTGTCATCCGTGAATTTGGACAGAGTGCTTTCAACCCCCTCATCCAAATCACTAATGAAGATATTGAATAGCACTGGTCCAAGGACAGAGCCCTGGGGACACCACTGCCCATATCTCTCCAGGGAGAAACCACCCCATCCATCACCACTCTCTGGGTGCATCCCATAAGCCAATTTTTCACCCACCTTACTGTGAAAAAAATCCACATCACAGCTACTCAGTTTATTTGTAAGAATTTGGTGCAACAGTTTGTGAAAAGCCTTTTTAAGGTCCAAGTAAATAACATCTATCCCCACCCCTGCATCTAAATACTTTGTGACCTGGTCATAAAAAGAGACCAGGTTAGTCAGGCAGAATCTGCCCACTGTAACCCTTGTTTTCCCCTTAACATTGTATTACCCACTGGCCCCCCACAAATGTGATCCTTTATGATTTTTTCTAAGGTCTTGCCAAGAATAGAGATGAGGCTGACCGGTCTATAATTATTAATTATATATAATTTCAGAAAAATAAAGTATTCATACAACTTTGTATGTTACCCAGATCATCCAGGTCAAGCAGTTGAGGCAGAGAACTCCTGGTACATTGGTACATGGGCAGCAGGGCTCTCAGGGTGTTTATACAGGTGCTCTGGGTGGGGATGTAGGAGGGATTTGATTAGAGCAGATCTGACAAATAAGCTTTCAGTAAAGTGTCCCTAGTGCCATTTTTTTTAGGATGGGGACACTGATGCATGAGGTTCTGGAGTCCACTGGAGTGCAGTAATTACCATGTTTCAACAGAAGTGCAGAGAACACCCTCTCCAAGTTCGCAGATAATATCAAGTTATGGGGCAAAGTTAATACACTGGAGGGCAGGGAGTAGACACAGGCCAATCTGGACAGGTTGGATAAATGGGCAGAACGAAACAGGATGCAATTCAACAAACATAAATGCAAGGTGCTCCACCTAGGGAGGAGGAATCCCCAGCAAACCTATAGGTTGGGGGATGACCTCCTCAGCAGCACAATGGCTGAGAGGGATCTTGGAGCCATAGTTGACTCCAAGATGAACATAAGCTGGCAGTGTAATGAAGCTATCAACAAGGCCAATCGCACCTTGCTCTGCATTAGCAGATGCATGATCAACAGATCAAGGGAGGTGATGCTCCCCCTCTATGCAGCACTGGTCAGGCCACAGTTGGAGTACTGTCTCCAGTTTTGGGTGCTGCACTTCAAGAGGGATACGGAGAATCTGGAGAGGATTCAGAGGAGGGCCACTTGCATGATTAGTGGTCTCTGTGAAAGACCCTCTGAGGGGAGGTTGAAGGATCTGGATCTCTTCAGCCTTCACAGGAGACATCTGAGGGGAGGCCTTGTAGCCGCTTATAAGTTTATCAAGGGAGGACAACAGGGAATTGGAGATGTGATATTTACCAGAGCATCCTAGGCATTACTAGGAATAAAGGGAGCAAACTAGAGAAGAGTGGATTGAGGTTAGACATTAAGAAGAAATTTTTCACAGTAAAGGTGGCCAGAATATGGAATGGGCTGCCAAGAGAGGTACTACTGTCACCTAACTTGGAGATGTTCAAGAGGAGGCTTGATAGACACCTGGCTGGGGTCATCTGACCTCAATCCTCTTTCCTGCCAGGGGCAGGCAGTTGGACACAATGATCCTTTGTGGTCCCTTCTGACTCTACAATCTATGCATCTATGAAGTCTGCTCTGATGTGCTGTTATTATAGTGCGTTGATTACAGCACATCAGAGAAGCCTTGCTCCTTATATATTGGCTCCCTCAGTGTTCACTCTAGGTCCCAGTTATGGTTCCATCCTTTCTGTAACCATACATCCCATTCTGAGATTCTAATAGAATGGTAATGCAAACTGTGCTTTCCCACAGTTCTCTCTCATCAACACAGGTTTTCAAAATCTAAAATTTGAGTTCCTGTCCTCTAGACCAATAATAGCATTCACCCCAGGAATCTCACTGAGCTGAGATTTTCATATAACGATCTCTTTGGAAGATGAAAAGCCAGAGATAGGGATTTATTAAACAAGGAGAGGATAAGAGTTTCTGACTGATCTGTCACAGGCAGAGAGTGTAATGGATAGAGCCTGGCACCCAGTTCAGTAGTGAGCTAAGCCATGCTGCTGTTGCTGAGTCCCCAAACATTCTATGCAGGAATCTCAGCCTGTGCACAGCTGCATTCATTGTGTAGAAGGTCCAGTCCTGTTCAGGGGGGTCTAATTTTGCACCTGAGGGATGTAGATTACTATATTTCTTACATATAACCAAGGTTGGTTCTAGGAAGGGGCTTGATGGGGCTAGAGCCACCCCAATATTTGTATTAGTCCTCCCATAGCCATCCCTCCCAGTATTGCTCCTTCCCCACCTTCTGCTCTGGGGCTGCTGCTGCCCATCCCACAAAGCTGAGTCCACCATTCTCCCACCCATAGAGATGTGGCATTCCTGGCCTGGCAAAATAATTATGTTTGGCCAGAAGATGTATAGTGCAGCCCCTCCCCTCCATTTTATATCTAGCCCACCTCAGCCCTCCCACTGGGAAGAGGATAGTACCACCCCTGTGTATAACATATGCCCAAATATAACATGCCCCCTATTTTTGGAGTGCCGCAAGAAGGAAAAAAATCTTACCATGAAGTACAGGTAAGTGCCAGAGGTCTGGAATATCAGGGGCTAGCTGCCAGGGGCCTTGCATTAGGGCCTGATCTAGCATGTTGACTCTGGAATCACCTGCTAGGGCCTGATCTGGATTATCAGTGTCGGGGCTGCATGGCACAGCAGAGCTGAATCCAGTATGCCAGCACTGAAGCCATACAAAGGGGTCCAGTCAGCATGCTAATACTGGGGTTACAGGCCAGGTTCAACCCTACGTACCAGTTTGGGGCATGCACCAAGTTCAGGACTGCATAGTGGCTTTGGACCCATATCCCTGGTCTTGGGTCATGTGCTGGGTTAGGCCCAGTGCTCCAAGTCATGCCATGGACTAACTGCATGCATCATTCCAATCTGACACATAACTGGGGAGCAGGGCTCTCACCAGATCTAGAAATTTGATGGCAGATATAAGGGAAGGGAATGGTTCCAGCATTAATTGCTCTTAGAGCTGCAGCAATTAATCCTGCCATCTCTCTGCCTCCCACACCTCAGTTTTCTAGATCTGTTTAGAGTCCTTTTCCTTGCATAGAATGTGCAACCCAATTTCCCCAACTGATTTATGGAGAAAAGTTGTAAGTCATATGCAAGAAAATATAGAATATCAATTTGGTTCTGAGAATTAGTTGTCCCTCTGATTCAGCATAAGGGCACCTCTGGTGAGGGCAAAAATCACTCCCTACATCTAGCCTCTATCCTAGAGTAAATTTTGTTACAAACAGAGGCAGAAACCCAGCAGCAAGTGTGGTGTTGTGGCTACAGTTAATGAATCCATTACTCCTCCAGTGTACACGTGAGTATGTATGCACACACTGAGCATGCGAAGTAGGCAGCACACTGGCCACATACCTACATATCTATGTATACACACTAACATAAGTCCTGGGGGAAAGAAGGGAAGGGGACAGGACTAAGGCTAAGTGATTAGTGCACTCACCAGAGAAGTAGGACTCAAGGGGTACATCTACATGAGAAGCGTTACTGCACAGTAGACTAATCTAATGGACAATAAAAGCTTTACTATGTAACCAAGCACAACAGCTACTGAGCATTAAAATGCATGGTTTTTGATTACTTGTAAATACAAGTAATAGATTTACTGTATACTAGCTAATGTGCAGTAGTGCACATGTAAATGCTCACCAGTAGCAAATTTGTTCTTGATCAGCCAGACCAGCAGGGGCCAACCCCCTGCCTGAGGCAGAGCAATGTGGCTGGGATTCCCTTCAGCCACAGGGCAGAGATGGCTCTTTAGCAGTCCATGGCTGGCTTCCAGACCCTTGGCTTGACCCCCAGAGACTGGACCAGCTGCTGCCTGCCCCTGGCTATTGTGTGCTGATAGGGTGTGGCAATGCTGCAAAGCCCAAGCCTGACCCCGAGGCTTCTTGAAGCTGCTCCCTGGCCCCACATATCCCTTCAGTCTAGGCATGTGCTCACTGCAACAGTCCTGATGGCCCCTGGCCTGGCCCTCAGGTAGGCTGACCCCCTTTTCAAAATGGAAAGGTGGGATACGTGCCCACCTCCTCCTCCCCCAGCTCCCCACAGCACAGTTGGAGCAGAGCCAAGTGGAGGCCATGGGGGCAGAGAAGGATGTGGGCTGCCTTCTGTGGTTTTGGGGCTCCCCACTCTGCTGCCACCATGCTGGGGACTTATATGGGACCCTCTACAACCTGTTCTACCCTCCCATGCTGAGTATCACCTGCTATGCTTCAGTGGCCCCAAGGAGGAGGGCAGCAGAGTGGGAAGCCCTGAGCCTGCAGCAGGTAACCTGCATCCACCACTGCCCCATGCACAAATCTGGGAGGGCACATGAGACACTACCAGCTGTGTGTCCCAGCCAGATGGAATCCCCTCATCTCCCAAACATGAATGCCAGCAAATTGCCTGGCCTGAAGGGAGAAGAAGGGCAGGTGAGTTCTGGAGCAGCCAACAGAAGCCAGTCATGGCCATGTCTGAGGAAAGGATGGGAAAAGCAGGTTGGTTGCCACAAGCAGCAAGCAGACTGCCTGCCCCTGCAGAGGGACCAGGACCAGAAGGCTCAGTTAGCATCCACCTGTGGCAGGGTCTGCCCAGACAATTTACCGTGGTCCCTGGGCAGGTGTGCACACACAGTCCCTGAACTGAGGCTGGAAGGCGCACAGCCCCTCAGTACACTGCAGGTTCTCTCTGAAATGTTGCAAAGTCTCACAAAGAGCCTCTCTCTCTTGTGGCTCTGCAGGTCTAACAGCTGCATGCAGGTAAGAACCACTAGCTGCCTGCAGGGATGCTTTGGCAAGGACACTACCTCTGTCATCCTGCACCTTCTGCATACACTGCCTCTACCAGGGTGCACCAAGGACTAAACCCTACTGCTGGACCAGCCTGTCACCGCAGCAGAGGCAAAGGCATCAGACTCACAGGCCTGGCTGAGGATGTGACATGAGAGCAAGAAAGGGACCAGGAGGTACGTGCCTTCATAAATGGCGCCTCATATTGAGGAGAGGCACCTCATCTTCCTTGAGAGGATGATGAAGACCCAGGAGTAGCAATTCACCATGGTGGCTGAAGCAGTGGAGGCACAGAGGAGGACCACTGAGTGCTGGACACCATCATGGCCCAAGCAGTCACTTTCGTGCCGCCCAGCTCCTGACCCTGGTCCTGTCTTCTCCCTGGCAGCTGGTTGCCACTCAGGCCCCAACCCCAGCCACACCTGGACCTCTGGCAGCCACCCACCACTGAGCCCCCAGTCCTGGCCCTGCCTGACCTCTGGCAGCCATGTGGCAGGCACCTCTCCCAAAGCTCCATGTCTTAAGCACCTCTAGCCCACTGTTCCCCATTGACACTGTACCAACTAAACTCTTATAGACAGTTGCACAGGGGACAAAGTGTTTTATTGTTGATGGGTATTGGGATTCAGGGGTGGGGGGCTGTTATTGGGATGTTGATTGGGAGGGAAGACAGGGGGGAATGTGTTGTGGTGGAGGGAAATACAGACTGCTGAGTGAAAACTGACCAGAGTGCATGTGGTGAGGGTGTGGTGTTGGCCTGGGGTCTGCAAGCAGCTGCTCAGATGCCCAACTGCAGAGGGTGGGGAAGGAGGTGGTCAATGACCACCTCAAAGAGACAGTGCCCTGTCCACCACTGCTGGGGAGAGGTGGGGTAGGGGAGTGTCCATGGTGCAGTAGCCACAGGCTCTCAGGACAGTGTCTCTGGCCAGGCTGAGCCTGTCCCCCCCGCCCACCTGTCTAGCTCCCCTGCCAGGCTGAATCTATCCCCAACAGAGACTAATGAGCCTGAGATTACTACTACCCCTCCCCACTCTGTAGACCTGTACCAGGCTCAGTCTGTCTCCCCAGAGACCTCTGCCAGGCTGAGCCTGCACTTCTGGGAGCCCCCTGGCATGTGGATAACTACAGCTGGAGCTTGCAGCTCCCTCTGACTGCTGCAGGAGTTCACAGCAGGGCAGGAATAGGCCTACATCTACTTAATCCTATAAGAAGCAAATCTGCTCCCAACAGGGTGCATATGCAATAGACACATTCCCAGAGCTGTCTTACTGTTCATTAAGCCTAAATCACATTAACTGCACATGTAGATACTTCCAGGAGGCATTGCTCTCCTCCTTCATTGAGAAGGGGTTTGAACCTTTCTCTCTCTGATTTCCTAGCACAAAGCTCCCAACCACTGTCCAACATCTGAAGCAGTGCCTCTCCAGAATGGCTTTTGAAGCTGGTCTCTGGGTGCATATACATTAGGCAAGCGTGTATAGCATGTAACTGCCTGACCAGTGCATAGCCTACAGTTCATTGACAATGTACTCACTGGGAGTGTCTAGACAAGATGCTGACTGTGCAGTGGCCTGATACTACCGTGCACTAGCATAGTGTGGCAAAAGCTCTGATGCAATGCTACTGAACAATAGTATTAGCCTACTGCATAGTAGCATCACAAAAAAGGCATTTGCCAGTGCTACTGTGCAGTAACTCTGGTTACTGTGCATTTTTTAGAACTTTTTTATAAAACCACTAAATAAATAAATAAACTAGTGCATAGTAGCATCTTGTGTAGGCATGGGGACAACTGTTTAAATGTCCACGCTGCCCAAATACTAGAGGGTAATAGAATCACAAACTGTATGTAGAGCCAAAAAGCCACTTACATGGCTGGAAAATTACCATTTAGATGTGCAAAGGATAATAGTATTCTACCTTGTGGGCTTATTTATCCATTCACGTGTGTCAACTAATGGGAATGTGGGGCCACTGTCAAATGCCTCAGGATACCTGGTCACTACCACTCAGGAAAAAACAGAACTCCTACATTACTACTTTGCCTTGATCTTTCACAAGACCAAGGGGAACAACACGCCAGGTAGGGCACAGAATTAGCAGGGCAGGAGAGACTAGAGAAACTGGACCTTTCCAGCCTCTGCAAGAGAAGGTTGAGAGGTGACCTTGTGGCTGCCTATAAGTTCATCACAGAGGCATAGAAGGGAATTGATGAGTTTTTATTCACCCAGGCGCTCCTGGGGGTTACAAGAAATAATGGTCACAAGCTAGCAGAGAGCAGATTTAGATTGGACATTGTGAAGAAGTTCTTCCTAGTTAGAGCGGCTAAGGTCTGGAACAGGCTCCCAAAGGAGGTGGTGCTCTCCCCTACCCTGGGGGTCTTCAAGAGGAGGTTAGATAAGCATCTAGCTGGGGTTATTTAGACCCAGCCCACTTTCCTGCCTATGCAGGGGGTCGGACTCAATGATCTATTGAGGTCCCTTCCAACCCTAACATCTATGAAACTAACATCTATGAATCTATGACACCATTCCCACCATTACCATAGAACTGGTGCATGATCAGTTAAAGAAAATATAAATCATCAGAACCAGATGAACTCCACCCAAGAGTGCTGTGAGAATTGGCTGGTAATGGCAGAGCCCCTGACAAAGGTCTTTCAAAAATCATGGGCTTCCGGAGAAATCCCAGAGGACTGCAAGAGGGCCAGTTTTGTGCCCATCTTCAAGAAGGGAAAGCATGAGGAACCAGGAAACTACAGGCCAAGTAGCTTAACTTCCTTGGCAGGGAAAATCCTAGAAACATTCATTAAAGAGGCTTTATATGACAAACTTGCAGAAGGCATGATACTGAATGACAGCTAGCATGGCTTCATTGCAGGTAGGTCTTGTCTAACCAACCTCATTTCTTTCTATGATCAGGTGACTCATCACCTGGATGAGAGAAAAGTGGTTGACATCATACACCTCAACTTTCAGAAAGCCTTTGTCCTGGTATCCCATGAGGTGCTGATCAGAAAACTGGAAGATATCAGGCTCAGCTGTGGGACCATCAAGTGAGTGTGAAACTGGTTGTGGGGTAGGATTTTGAGAGTCCAAAGAACTGGATCGGTGTCGCCCTGGTCAGAAGTGGGCAGTGATATACTCCAGAGGTTGGTACTTGGCTCAGTGCTGTTCAACTTCTTCATCAACGACCTGGATGAGGGAGTGAAAAGTCCATTGGCCAAGTTTGTGGATGACACCAAGATATGAGGTTGAGCAGACAAATCTGCAGATAAGCTGACTTAGACAGGCTGGCATGTAGGGCAGAATGGAACCAGATGAGGTTCAACAAAGAGAAATGCAAAGTTTGCATCTGGAAAGGAAGAACCCTCAGCACACCTACAGGCTGGGCAACGCTAACTTGATCAGCACTGTAAATGAAAGGGATCTGGGGGTAACAATAGACCCAGCATGAATATGAGCCAGCAATGCAGTGCAGTAACCACTAAGGCCAATAAAACTCTGGCATGTATCAATCGATGCATCTCCAGTAAAGCCAAAGATGTGATTCTCCTGCTTTATTCAACATTGGTTCAGCTGTAGCTGGAGTATAGCATCTAGTTCTGGATGCCACACTTCAACAAGGACATGCTAAAGTTCAAGTGGGTCCAGAGAAGAACCACCTGTATGATCACAGACTTGCATGGCAAGCCATATGAGGACAGACAGACTCTTGAGCCTAAAGAAAAGAAGGCTGAAAGGAGACTTGATTGCAACTTACCGCTATACCAGACCTGTACACCAGGGGATTGCTGAACAACTGTTCACCAGGGCACCCTGGGAGAAAACTAGAAACAACGGCCACACATTCTTGTAAAATAGTTTTAGGCTGAACATTAGGAAAAAGTTCTTCACAACTAGGGTGTCCAGACTATAGAACAAGCTCCGACCAGAGGTGGAGCGATCATCTATCCTAGAGGTCTTCAAGAGACTGGATGGTCACCTGGTTGGGGTCACCTGACCCCAGATGTCTTTCCTGCTCATGAAGGGGGCTGGACCTCATGATCCTTCAGGGACTCTTCCAGTTCTACGATTCTGTGATTCTATGATGTAATTCAGCATAAATGCGCATGCATATTTACTGCACAGTAAGCAGGAATAGGCCGGCATCTACACATGCAGGCATTAAATGCATTAATGCTGTGAATGGACTGATTTGGGATTCAAGTTAGTCCCAAATCAGTCCACATACACCATGTTACTGCTCAGTAAGGCATCTACATGTGTGTTACTGTGCAGTAACTAATCAGGCATAAATTTGATACCTGCATCATGCAGGTAACCTTAGTGGTTACACTCAAGTAACCTTAGTGGTTACACTCAAGTTGGCATAAGTTGCCATATTTATTGCACAGTATAGGCATGCATGTGTAGACGCATGCCCGTACTGTGCAGTAATTTCTGTTACTGTGCATTAAATGTGCATTTGTAGATACACCCAGTGGGTGCATCTACACACATGATTTATGGTAGAACTGTCTAATTAGCTCTGCAGTAAAATCTACAGGTCTACATGCACACCCTGTTGGGTCACAGTAAATTAATAAATGCCACTTTAAGTTAGTATTTGTAAATACAAGTACTATCCCTTGGCAGTGTTATTTACTGAACAGCAATGCATGTATAGATGCCAACAGAGATGGCTGGGACACAAGGGTGCTCCAGCGAGGGCTTTCTGCCAGCTAGTCCCACACAAACACTTTATGCTCCAGCCAGCCACTCTGCAGCACATGGAGTTGTGTCAGAACAGCCCTGGCTAGCAGGCTGCCCCCCTACCCCAAACCTCCTGCCAGCTGTGGATGCACCAACCTGGAACAATGTACTGCAGTCCCAGGTGCACATGTAAACACAGAGCCCAGAAACAATATATTCTAGTGCAATATGCACTGGAGTTTATTGCTTCGCATTAATTACACATCTAGATGTACCCAGTATATCTTATTTAAAAATGGTGATGCTAGTTGTAAAGTGGAGGTGAATGAAAAGCATATAGAAAAGTGAGATACAGATATGTTCTGGGGCTCAGTTAACATTTGCAAGGCATGGCCAATGGCTCAGTTACAAAGCAGTCCTCAAGAAGTAATCATCACTCATGCCTAATGGCTCTTTGCTTCATTGCACAACATTCAATGAAGTTTTCCTGAAAACAAGGGTGCCCTTTGGCAATGTTTCTCAACAGTATCCACACCTTGGCTAAGTGGATTCCAAAGGCACATCCAGATGAGCAGGGGTGTGCACTTGCAGCAGCACGAATAATAGCACAAATTTGTGCCACTACTTTATGTCACAGAACACACCCCTGCACATGCCCTTTGTTGTGGGTCCTTGCCAGCTCCCAGCTATGCTCCATGTGCTGCAGAGGGTGCTGGCTAGGGCAAAATGTGCCTCAGCATGGGGCTAGCTGGCAGTCAGTCCTTGCACTAAGGCAACCTGCACCCCAGGATTCTGGCACCAAAAAATTAATGTGCCTGCACATCTGGATGCAACCAAAGGGCACATCCACGCATGCAGGCATGTGTGCTTGCAGCAGCTCAAATAGAAGCAGCACAAATTTGAGCCAGGGATTTTTATCTCTGCACATGTGCCTGTATAAAAACCTGCCCTGTTCTCAGGAACTTCTGGAAGAGGAACCTCTGGGAGGAAGCTGGACATGCCCCTTCCTGTCCCAGATTGCTGCTGTTGTGACTGGTTGCTGCAAGTTTGGTCTCAGGAGCCTCTGGGAAGAAGATGGCCAGGCCCTCACTATGGCTACTATTAGCTGCTGGCTAGGTTTTAGAGCTTTTGGAGTAAGTTGGCTGCACCCCTTCCTACCTTGGGAAGCTGCTACTGCTCTTTGCTGCACTCCCCCTCCCCCTCAGGGGAGTTCTCTGCTGCACACTGCTGCCCGCTCAGGGAGAGGCCTCTTGTGCTGCACCACACCCCAGCACTGCACTCCAGCTTCTACACCCCTATTCCACCCTGATGCCTATCTGCCACCAAGTAGCGGTCAGGGGACAGACTAGGGAGGGAGCCTTTGTTGCCTGTGGGCCCCTCCCCCACCATCACTGCTGGAGCCTAAAAGAACCTTACCTGCCCCGGCTGTCTTGGTAGGACATCCCACCTTCACCTCCACTTTCACCAGAAGCACACCCTGAGTGGCTGAATTGGATGGCTCCTACCACCACTGCTACTGCTGCTGTTGCTGCCGCCATTGTTTCTGCTGCTGCCCCCTCTCAGGAAAGAGAGCACCTGCTGCACCCTGCTGTACCACCTGACACCACACCTGCACTGGATCATTTCCTAATTGACTGACTGCTTCTACCTTCCCCTACAGCTACCTCATTGCATCTGATCCCGATTTGTCTTCCTGTCTGCTCCTCTGCTGCTGAGTGACTGGCTGAAAGTCTGATGGGATTCTGGACAGATCTTCCACAAACAAACCCCCTTCACTGCTCCAGCTTTTCACCTGCCTCAACAGCCATCCCTATGTATTTTTTGCCCTTTTGTGGTAAGTCCTGTGGTCCACTCACCCAGACCTGGTATTTGTTGTGTGGCTGAGTAAGCCAGCTTGACTTTCCCCAGCCCTTGTGTGTGTTTCCCCCTCCCTACCCACATCCTCAAAGCATAGGCCTCCCAGTGTGCAGGTTTTTGTTTTTTATTCCTGTGGGGCTCCGGCTCAATGAGCTCCATCCCCCTTCTGCCCCACAACCCCAGCCTGCCCCTACTAGATTCACCAGCCCTGTGGGATATTTTGTTTTTCTGTATTGTCTTCCCTTCCCTCATGTGAAACAATGGCAAGGAAGAAACCTTTGTGGTGGGGAGGGGGGGCAGATGCCCCCACAGAGTCTCCTGCAGCCCCCACTATGGGGGTAGATCCCAGCTAAGCCCCCAAGGGGATGCATACTCCTGCAACCTCCACCCCACAGGCAGAATCCAACTAACCTCCTCCAGGGGTGGAGAAGACTGGAAACTCTGCTGCAGGGGCAGGTGGAACTCTGGTAGGGATCCAACAGGGCCAAGTGGCCACCACTGGCCAGCCCCACACCAGAGGGGTTTCCAAGCCCCCTCTCCCATCATCAGAGACCAAGGGTAAGGGCTGTGGGAAGTGCCCCTCTTCAGCCTCCTCCACAGCTAAGGGAGGGAAGGGTAAGGGCCCTGCCCCAAAGCCTAGACCACCAGCCTCTGAGGACCAGGTGCACTACACTAGCCAGCATACCCACACAGCCTGTCCCTGGCCCTAGGTCAGTCCCCACCAACATGGCCACCCAGGGGGGAGCCACTGCTATGCATAGGCAGCTGCAGGGAGACCCAAAGCCAGGGGGCCTGAACCCTCCACCACCATCCCTTCCAGCTTGGGCAGAGGAGCCCCCTTTCTGGCACTTGCCCACAGGCATGGGGTGGAATGCCAACTGCCCAAGCAGGGGAACCTGCACTTTGAGACCTGGGTGCAGGCCCTGGATCAGGTAGTGGGGAGCTCCAGGCCCTCTGCATCCCCTAAATGAGAGGGAGGAGGCTCTGCTGCCAGGCCTTCCTTTGAGCGGGCGTCAGCCTCAACAACCATGGTTAGGCCTTTGTCAGCAGAATGAAGGGCTGATGGTATACAGGGGACACAGACCTGTCCCCTGTATACCTTGGCTCTGGAGCCCTTCCTTGTTCTTCTGAGGAAGCAGGTGGCGGGGTTGATGCTCTGGGAGCTGGCAGTGCAGCTGGTCCTGTCATCATATGCTGATGATGTACTCCTCATGGTCCAGGACTCGGGTGACCTGACACAGGTGGAGGCCTGCCAGGCATTGTACTCAGTGTCCTCGTCTGCCTGGGTCAACTGGGTCAAAAGCTTTGGCCTGGTGGTGGGTGACAAGTGGCAGATGGGCTCACTCCCACCCATGCTCCATGGGATCCACTGGGGCATGGGTTTGCTGCTCTAGTTGGGGGTTTACCTGTCCCCCACAGACCCCTCCCTGCCAGAGAACTAGCAACAGATGGAGGCAAGGGCTGTGGAGCAGCTCCAGGCATGGGTAGGACTCTTGTAATATCTCTCCCTACATGGAAGAGAGCTGGTGCTGAAGCAGCCGGTCCTATCTATGCCCTGGCACTGCTTACATAAGCTGCCTGTGCCCCCTGAGGTCCTGGCAGGACTCCAGAGATAGGTGCTGGAGTTTTTCTTGCCGGGATGGCACTAGGTCACTGCAGAGGTCCTGAGCCTCCCCTTGTGGAAGGCCAGCCAGGGCAGGGTTTGCCTGCACAGCTAGGCCTTGGCATTCCACCTTCAGGTCCTGAAATGACTGCTGTGTGGTATCGGCAGCCATGCAACATGGGGCCACTTGGGGCACGATTTTCTCCACCACTTCCAGGGGCTCTGATATGACTGGCAGCTCCTTGGCCTGCAGGGCTTCTCCCTGCAGAACCTATGAGGTTCTGCCAATTTTCTACCAGGACCTCCTCTGAGCCTGGAGGCTGGTCTCTGCCTCCAGGTCCCCCACAAAAGTTGCCCAGGATACCAGCCTACTTGTTGAGCCCCTTCTCTGGGAACTTTGGCTGCCAGACCCAGATGGGGTGCCCCTGCTCTATCATCTGAGACACTATTGCTCAGAATATGTGATCCTTGTGCTAGCCCACTTTGTGGTCAGCTATCTTGTCTGCCCTCCCACTGGGTCCCCAGTGCTAGCCCTAGACAAGCTCCTACACATGGGTCTCAACAGTTGTCTCACCAGCAGAGATTCAGGTGTTCCCTGTTTATGAATTGCAAATACTCTGATAAGAAACCCAAATTCTTACCACTATATAAAGGGATATCAGTTAGGCAATTTTTTGTTGACATATTTACAAGTCTAAAGCAATCTGAAGGAGAGGTTAGGGGAGTTTCTGAGTGGGTGTAGGGTTTATGGGAGTAAAGCTGGGAGAGGTACGGGGCTTGTGCAGGGATTTGGGGTTTGTGAGTCAGGGGTTTGTGGGGGTGGCTTAAGGATATGGGTATTGTGGGGGGATTGTGTGGGGGGGCTGCTCAGGAGGGTTGGTCCCCCTGCCTCTCCACGGGGTGCAGCTTCCCTGTACAGCACGCAGACTGCCCCCCCTCACAGGGCCCAAATGCTCCCCTGCAGGGCCCTCATGCCCTGCCCCCCCAGGGCCCACAGATCACCCTCTCAGCAGCAGCAACCATGGGGCACTTAGGGTCCACTGTGGCCAGAACCCACAGTGGCACAGCACCAGTCACCTCAGAGCCAGCACCACCTGGCCCTGTGATAGGTGGTACAGCTTGGTTTGATACAGGGCTGTGCAGCATCAGGCAGCTCTGGGGCTGTTCAGGCTGTCACTCAAGGCCCAACCCCCTTTGCAGGGACTGCGTGTTGTGCCAGGCCAGACCCTGCCTCCACGGACCCTGTGTGCTATCGGGCTGGACCAGTTCCATGCCTGCCAACCCTGCAGACAAAGCTGGGTGCAGAAAGGAAGCATAAACCTGAACAGATCTATGTGAGCAGGCTTCTGAGTTTGGACACAGCCTATAGAATGTAACTACTTTGCCTGCTCTGGGATTTCACCAGTTCCCTAAGGTATGTTCCCCCTGGCTGTGAAAGAGAGCTCCCTGTAAAATTTTCTCTCTGGACTGGCTGTCTGTCTTCTGCAGCCTAGTAAGATAAAAATTAATACTGCTTAATGCTATGTGCTTTTGATTAATGCCAGACATGAACTAAGATATGCTGCCCGCATCTACACGTCTATGATGCCTGCGTCTGACTACTGCGCAGTAGCATCGCATAGTAGAAACTGTGATGCAATGCTACTGCGCAGTAGTCTTGAACTATTGCTCAGTCAGGCATGAAAAAGTCATTTGGTGGAGCTACTGCTCAATAACTCCTGTTATTGCTCTGTCATCTGTCATTTAGTACTTGTTCATACATTTAACCCTTCTGCTGAGCACCTGTTAGCAGTAACAAGGGTTGGGTTCAATTTTGGGGTACTAAATATATATAACCTTAGCTCTACCCCCACCCAGACTACCTGGGAAACACTAAATGAATCACTAGTGTCCAGTAATACCAACAACCCTTCCTGCACAAGTAGTGTAAACACAAAATCCAAATTTATTACAAAGAGTAAAGAAAAACCAAAGTAAATATTAGCTCAGAGGGCCCTTGTTGCTCCCGGCAAATCTGTAGCACTGATCTCCACATCCATGTGGCGGCTTTGAGGGGTTAACTGCCATTTTCATTGCATATAGTCCCTCAAAGTTTCTAGTCCTAGTCCGACCTCTGCTGGGGTAGGAAACTGCAAGAGAATTCAAAGAAAAGCCAGCCAAACAGCAAAAGAGCCTGAACTGCAACCAGCGTCAACCACGCTGCTTGGTCAGAATGCAGAGCTACAAAAGTGCACCAGGCCTCAAGCCAGGCCCAGACATGCAGCAAACATACAGTGGGGCTCAGTAACACAGCTAGGCTGTTATGTAACAGCTGTAAGACAATAAAAAGGAGACTCAGGCCTGTCCTGAACCAGGACCTGGACATACAACAAAAAAGCACCAGACCTATTTGGTCCAATTCTGCCTGCTGAACATATGGCTGGGGTTCAGCCCCACACAGGTGGGCTGAAATGCAATAGCTGTGAAACGGCAAAAAGGGACCAGGCTTCTGGCTGCAGCCTGGACATCCAGTTTCAGCTATACCACCCTGCTGAGACATTACAATCTGCAGCACAGGAGCCAGTGGCTGTCAGGACTCTGTTCCCAAGCAGCCTTCACTAGGGAGTAATACACTCATGGTACCACCCCTGTCAAGGCCTCAGTGGCCAAAACTGCCAGCAAGACACGCAGCTGGGATTCAGCGACACAGCTATTCTGAACCCAAAAGAAGTTGCAACAGCAACTAAAACATGCCAGGCTCTCAGCCCTGGCCCAGTCTCCCATCAAAACTGTCAAGCTCCGACCTTGGCTAGTTTGCTGCAGAAATTGATACCCACCATGGCATCATCCTGCTTAAAACCCATAAAAAGCAAAAGGGAAAAGAAAAGGGAGAGAACAGAGGTCTCAAGCCCTGATACAGACTTTCTTTCCTCGTATCTCAGCATTTCCCTTCACATAGCTTCAGTTTGCTTCCCCAGTGAAGGACGGAGGGCGGTGGGGAAGAGACCTGAACCTTAAATAATTTTCCTGATGTCACTACAGGGTCCTAATCAGAAGCAGCATCATTTGAACACTGCTAATGCAGATCAATCAATCCGAAGGTGGTCAGTAGACCTGTGCTAGGGAACTATTCAATTCGGGTTCGGATTCAGCCAGTCTGGACGCCAGCAATTCAGTTCAGAGCTCCAGATTGGTTTCCTGCTGCGATTCGGCTGAATAGGCAATAGGATATAACAGGAAATCAGTTAAATATCTATAACTTTGTTGTTTATTGTCCAATTTGGATGAAACTTGATGAGATGGTAGCCCCTGCTGTGAGCATGAAGCCTGCCATGTTTCAAGGAGATAGGTACAGGAGTTTGGGGGAAACTGCACCCTAAATTCTTGAAAGCAAAACTCATGTGTATGTGTTATGCCACAGTAGGGTGAAAACTGCAAGGGTGGTGGGGATCATCAATATACAGCAAAAGTAAGATGCACAGCAACATGAAACCAGAACACACTTTACCCTGTATGTGGGTGTTACATACAAGTACTAAATGACTTCTGGTTTCACTGCTGGCTCTTCTCTCAATGAGCACTGGAACTTCTCTCTGCACCCCATTTCTGGGGGCCAAACTTGGGGGGGGGCACATGCCAATGGCCTGGCTGAACCTGTTGTGCAGGGTGTGCAATTTGGACAAATCTCTTACTTGAGGGCTGGTACACTGTCTCTGGCTATTGGAGGCCTGCTGAAGGGATACTGGCATTTGCTGGTTGTCATGCTGCTTTGCACATACCCTGCATGCAGTCTCCAAGCAGACAAGATAGGATCGAGTGCTAAGATTCTTTTAATTGTCTATGAATCCTGCCTGAACACCAAGCATGCAAACCCGAAAATGGTGGGAGTATCTCTGGGGAATGATGGCATCTTACTGATACCTTCTGAGAGCAGTCACACCTCAGCAACAGGATATATACATACTCATATGCACTCACATGCATACACACATTGTACTCTGAAAGGACTAATTCCTTAAAAACTAAGAAAGCCAATGAGTGAAATTGATTAGGAAAACATGTAAACAATCATGAAAATTGTAAGTTTTTTTTTAAGATGAACTTATTAGATAGTCTAAAATTCATAATTCCAGCATCAAGAAAGAGGATGGTTTGGCTAGAAGTCTACACCATTTCAGTGGCAAAGTGAAGGCAGCAATTGGAAATAAAAAAGGAACACATAACTAATGGAAAAAAAGGGGAAATTGTAATCAGTTCTGAAGTTTAGTAAGTTGGCAAAGCAGCTAAAGGGATTAGGTAAAATCCATGGTTCTAGAGACTATAGACCAGAAAAAAATATTTCTTAAAATATATTAAAAACAGAAGAAACCTTCCTAGCAGCATACACTCATTACTAGATGGAGATGGTAGAATTGTAAAGAATAATGTAAAAAGAAAAGAATTCAACCAATAATTATATTCTGTATTTGCAAAGAAGTAAAATGGTTTAAAGTATCTCACTGAGGATGATGAAGTACTTTTGAGCCTATTAGTAGCTATTCAGGATGCTAACAGTATCCATTACAGACAAGCATCTCTAAATCGGTAGACCTAGACACCTTGCACCCAAGAGTCCTGAAACAGCTAGCTGATGAAATTTCTGCTTACTGATGTAAATCTTTAATAAATCATTGAATAGTACGAAAAATCCAGATGACTGAAGGAGAGTTAATATTGTGCCAATGCAAAAAGCCAGATTGATGACCTAGGTAACGATAAGCTGGTTGACACAGATTATTACAGGCAATTAATTGTATATAAAGTGCAATGTACAGTTTTAGATTTTAGCATATCAAGACTATGTAATTAATTATATACCTTTATATAAATAATGTAACACTTTACTGCTGTGGGGGCCAAGAAACGCTGGCAGAATGGGGCCGCCTATAAAGCAGAATTGGTTGGATGAGAGGCAGCAGTGGTTGAAACAAAAAAACTTTACTTACAAGCTGTATACACGAGGTAGACAGTGTAGGCACAATTTGTAGACAGACAAACAAAACTGTAGACAGGCACACCGATGCTCACACTCACACAGGGATGGGATACGTCATGGCGACCATGACGGGGAGTCGATGGTGGGTGATCAGGCCTCCTCCGTGGCTTCAAAGTACACGTGGGGATCTCTCCCAACACTCATCTGAGCATTCCTCCAATTTGGGCGGGCATCGCCCAAGCCTTTTATGCGGCCAACGAGCCAATTGCCTACCACTACGTGTGCATAATTTCCACCAAGCCAATCATGAGCATGCACTCCACAGTGCAGCTGCAAGGTTTTGGCGGGCTCTGATCTTGTACTAAGGACTTTTTCCACCTTACAGGGAAAATCCCTGCATCCAGGATTCACAATGTGCCTAACACAGCTGTGCTGAGGCACCTGTTTAACCATATAGCTCTGACAACTGTAACTACATACTTATACCAGACTTAACCAGACTTCTCAGAAGCTTATGGCAGGTAAAAAAAAAAAAAAAAAAAAAAAGTAAATTAATGAACTTTTGAACCTTGTTAATGTGATACAGGTCAAGTGTGCTAGATAAAAAAGCAATCAGGACTCATAGTAGAGATGGTATATTTTATTAGACCAAGATTTTTTTAAAAAACCCCAAAAACCCAACAATCTTTAATTGCAAGCTTTTTGGCACAAACACAGTTCATCAGGTATTGCAGAAAAGATTGTAAAAGTTGTCAAGGCTAGTTTTACAATCTTTTCACCAATGCCTGATGAAGGGTGTTTGTGCCTAAAAGCGTGCAATTAAAGATTGTTGGGGGGGGTTGCAAAAATCTTGTTGGTCTAATAAAATATATCATCTCTACTGTGGGTCCTGATTGCTTTTCCCTCTAGACCAATACAGCTACAACCTAGATACCTGCTACTAGATAAAAAAGAAAGTTAATTTATAGATTAATGACACCAACCATTGTAAGAAGGCCCAATTCTGGCTACAGATAAAATAATCTTCCCTCTCAGAGACAAAAAAGACTTAGGATATTAAAAATGTAATTAAACTGACAGCATTCAAGGATCACTGAGGTACTGGCTCTCAAGGGTCCTGGCAACAAAACAATCTCTTCAACTTTCTAGCCTTTATGCCTAAACTAATGGTTTTTAAAAGTTTAAACCTCAAGTCACCCCACCCCCTTGTTTGATTCAAGAAACCCTTCATAAAATGCCAGGTCTCAGCTTCACTTGTTTTTTTACTACCAAAAAAAAAAAAATAGAGCAATTCTTTTGTTGCAAAGAACTCAGAAGGACCACAATGCATCAGAATATTTTTAACACTATGAATTCATATTTGAAATCTCTGGCTTTCTCTTGTGAATCATGGTATCACATGTAACAATGCTAACGTTGCATGGCACCCTGCAGCACTCTTAAGAGGATTTCAAGGCACCTTGGCTGAGAATCAATGGTCTAAATTAAAAAGTTCAATCCTCAAAATGCTCACTTTGGGAATAGATTGCATATAAATAAAGTTCAGATTTGACACCACTATGCTTTGTGAACCTGGGAAGCATTCAATAGATAATTGGTCATTTCCTAATACATCCTAAAATAATGAATTATTAGGTCTGGGCCAGTAACAATCCATTTGGAGTAATTTGAACAGTCTCTTAGTTATTTAGAACCAAACTCTATTTCACTTTTACACACATAACTGCCGTCTACCTGTGCAAATGAGTCCCTGCTCTTGCTCGTGGCTTCAATGAGGGAGAAGCTAACATACTTACTTTAATATTCTAAGTAAGGCTGACTATTTATCCAATGACTGTTACAGTTGATAGAAAAAAAAACCTGACTTAGGGGCAGCAACAAGGAAAAAAGCCCTAGACTTCCTCTCTTTCAGGACAGCATCCATTTCACTAGAGCCGTATTCTTTCTAGCTCATGAAATACCGGCTAGGGGGGGCAGTTAAAAATACAGGTTCAAACTCTCTCTCAGGAAGGGGACTAGAACCTAGGTATCCTCCTCGTCAGTCAAGTGTTCTATCCACTAGGCTATTGGGTTAAAAGGTAGAAGCACTCTCATCCTCCATCATCAAACAGATATTAGCAATCATTTTTTCTGACCACATTTTGCAGGACTTGCATGATGTTGTGAACCTACTTGAGTGATCCTATTGCACCACAGAGCATACATAGCTACAGTAGAGTCTTCTAAGCATATTCAGAAAGACAAAAGGAGCTGTGGTGGCGAGAAAAAATCCAGAACCTGCAAAAAAGTAAAAAATGCTACTTATTCTGCTATATAAAGAGTGGCTATTAGAAACCTCTTGGCTTGATCTGAGTAGTATATAGGACCTTAGAACAAATTATGAAGATGAAAAACACCAAAGATACAGAAGTAAATGGAAAAAGAGGCAAAGCATAACATGTTTTCGTCCAAGGAAGATTGTCAGGCTAATTTAGGCAAGGCAGTGAGGCTCATTATAGACCAACTCATTCAGAGTTGTGTGAACTTTCATAAGCTATGGCTTACTTTGCTATGAATTATAGAATGGTAGGTAAGTAGGGATGGAAGGGATTTCACAAGGTTATCTAATCCAGCCCCTTGATCAGGCAGGATCATTTCTGACAAAATCGTCCCTGTCAAATGTCTGTCTTAATTTGCTCTTGAAAACTTCCAAGGATGGAGAGTCCACAGTTTCTCTAGGAGCCTGTTTCAATGCTTGATCCACCCTCAAAATGAGCAAGTTCCTCCTGAGCTCCAACACAAATATCCTCTGCTACAGCTTGAAGCCATTGCTCCTAGTTCTGTCCCCTATAGCCACAAAGAAAAGCCCATTTCCTCTCAATAATCACCCTCCAGGTATTTGAACACTGTTGTCAAATCCCCCACTCCTTCCCCCACCCCATCCCCAGCATTCTTTTCTCTAAACTAAATAACCCTATGTGCTCTTAGCCTTTCCTCATATTTTTGTCTCCTAGGTCCCTGATCATTTTTATTTCTCTGCGCTGGACTCTTTCTAAATTGTTCACATCCTTCTGGAAGTGTAAGGCTCAAAACTGGACACAGTACTCCAAGTGAGGTGTTACCAGTGCTGACTTAAAATGAAGAATCACTTCATTTAATTTGCGACACCCCTGTTACTACAACCCAGTAAACTGTTGGCTTTTTTAGCAACAAGAGCACATTGTTGTCTCATATCCAGCTTATGGCCCACTGTAACTCTAGGTTCTTTGCTGCAGTCCTTCAGCCTAGCTAGTAATTCCCCAGACTGTATTTATACATGTAATTATTCTATCCCAAGTGCAAGACTCTACGCTTGCCCTGGTTGAATCTCATCTGATTGAGTTTTCAGCCTATTCAGGTCATTCTGGACCCTAGCCTGGCTCTTTGGAATATTGTCAACTCTACCAATCATGGTACCTTCTTGAAATTTGCTAAACGTGCACTCGATCCCATCTTTCACATAATTAATGAAGACATTAAACAATACTGGATCAAGGACAGACTGCTGGGAATCCTCACTTGATGCTTTCTCTCAACTAGAAATTGAGCTATTGATGACTAATCATTGAGTACAATATTTCAGCTAGTTATATAAACACTTTACAGTACTTTCATCTAGTCTGTACTTTTTTAACTTGTTAATGAGAATATTGTGAGAAACAGTGTTAATAGACAGTGAATGGACTTGCAGAAATCAGTAATAATGTCATTTAAATACAAAAGATCAAGGAAGGAGGAGGATAGGAAGGGGCACTGCTGATAGAGGTGAAGGTAAGTTGAAAAGATCAAAGAAATAAACAAAGCAGTTAACCAACTGAGAGACATAGAGATTACAAAGATAGTCCTGGTAATGGGATAAGTATCTAGAATATACAGATCTTACAACCATACTTAATACAATCCAGTGTGTGGTTGATTTCTTATTCCTTATGCTCACTGTGGATGTGTAATGGCATCTGAGGCCTGAAAATGTAGTTGGCCAAAATATACAACTAGCAGCTGTTAGATGCTAGAAGAATTGGAGGTACTTCTGGTCTATTGCCTGTTGTTGATCAGCAGCTGGTTGGCTAGGTCACTCACCCAGGAAACCAAAAGCCCAAATTCTAGCCCTCAATCACCTAGAAGGAGTTTAAACATACTAGTTTCTGACCCCTCCATGCACTGCTTTAACCAACACACACCACAAGCTAGCCAGGACCTGCTCTGCCACTCTTCTTGCAGCTGGCTCTTTGAGCAGCCATGGAGATATGTGGGACCAGAAGGAAATAAGCAAGTCAGAGGGTATGGTATGGACAAATGTAGATTTTAAAAGGGGAGGTGGGGTCCAAACCACAAGGTAGCAGTTACAGTCCTAATAGTTAGATGTAGACAAGCCAAATGGGGAAAAACTGTTCCAACTTTAACACTATTTCATCCATGGCATATCTACAAGACTTTTACCATGCAGTTGACGAATTAACTGTGCAATAAGTGTCTTGATGTCTACACATACACCCCTATTAGGGCACACAAAACAAATAAAATCCATAGCAGGGTAGTACTTGTAAAATACAAATACTACCCTAATGAAGACTTTTTTCCAAGCACAATAGTGCACATGTAGATGCTACACCAGCTGGCTGGGACACAGGGTGTTTCAACATGTGGCTAACTGGCAGGCAGTCCCCATGCTGAAGCACCCCAGCCAGCTGCTCCAAAGCACAAATAAACTCCAGAGCAATATGCTCTGGAGTTTTTTGCTCCTGGTTCATGTTCAAACAGTATACCCAGGAGCAAAAAACTCTGGAGCAATAAACTTCTAAGTTTATTTTTGTGCATTAATCTCACGTATAGACAAGGAGCCAGGGTAAGAATTAAAGGAGTCCTGCCATATCTGCATCGTTTCTGATCTTCAACTCTCCAAGTGAATGTCCTAGTCACTCAGCTTTCGGGAAAAAAGATTGAAAGCCCCACTACCTCCTATCATTTTATTTCTGGCACAAATGCCCAGGTATGTGCTCCTGCTTGTTTGTCCAGGAATGTAATTTCTACCTGCATGTCACGTGGATGACCAAAAATAGCTGGTTAGGCAAGCAAGAAAGGAATAGAGTGAATGCTACACTTCCCTGGTCATATCACGCCACTGATTCTCATGCCGTTTGTATGTTCCAAAGGTGCTTTGCTCCTTCACTGTTTCATTTGAGAATCATTGCATCCTAGAGATCTACAGAGCTTGGCTCACCCCATTGCCATTTCATATATATCCAGGAGGTTAACAGGTAGTGGGAAAAAAAGAAAGAAAAAAAGGTAGCATGAATTTTGCAAAAAATCATAGAGTTGTATCAGCCATGGCACCAAATATGAACCATGAGGGAAGATGGGACCACATCCTGGGACTCTCTCATTCCTCTAAGATACCCTAGCAGCACAATGGGGACTTCAAAATGCCGTAATGAAATAGCTGAGATTTTCCTTCAGGTTGCAGGTGAGGGTAATAAAAGGTGTTCCAGAGTGAAGTGGTGTGGAAGAGCATGGAAAGGACTGACATTCAGTGTACTCATTTTTCCTAGCCATTAAGATAGTTTTACCAAAGGAGGTAGATCAGCATTGCTTCAGATTGCATTGGGGACCTATTCACCTTCAGCTCTCCTAGAATCATAGTACAGAAAGGTGGGAGTAAAATTCTCCTATGCTCCTACCCAAGTGGCTGTGATCTTGGTTGTGCTTAACAAGAAGATCATATTCCTGAACTCCTCAATACATAGAATAGGTTGTCAAGAATACAGATATGCTGCTCATCCGTTCTCTGAGCTTTGGATATGGGACAATCTGTTAAGAACTTCTGCCATGATACAAATGCTAAGCAAGGGGGAAGATGGAAAGTAGGAGGGTAACATACAGCTGTCAGCCTCACCAACATATTGCAGGTGGATCAGGGCAATCTAGTTGACATAGTATATCTGGAATTCCAAAAAATTTTTCACAAGTTTTCCCTTCAGAGGCTCTTAATGAAATTAGGTGGTCATAGGATTACGAGGAACATACATTCATGGATTAGAAATTGCCTTAAAAAGATAGAAAATAGAATAAGCATAAAATGGCCAGTTTTAGGGATGGACAAAAGTAAGTAGCACAATCCCCCAGGGATTTGTATTGGGACTGGTGTTGTTTAATTTAATAAATTGTCTGGAAAACAGGATGAGTAGCATGGTGGCCAAATTTTCAGACGATACAAAATCATTCAAAGTGATAAAGATGTGACTTTATAACAGTCTCTGCATGTTTATGACACATTTATCCCATGAACAATGTCTTCCACCATCAGACCTGCGCCTCCAGTCTTCAGTATCCATACTGGCATCTTCTGTGTCACTGGCTGTCACTGTCATAGTATCACCATGACAGCATGGACATGGAAATAAAAGTTGCTGAAACATGAATTTTTGAGGTCCTATTATGCACAGCATAAGCCAGCTCCCCATTTGCACACGGGACTCCTTGGAATCTTGCCCCTTCTGTCAGATGCAAGTGATTTCTACTGAAGTCTTCTGCTATAGGAGGGTGAAGTCCCTGGGCAATGCAAAGCAAATATTTTTGGCTAGTCCCGCAAGTGACAGGGTTTACACGCTCCATAAGGCAGCTGCAACTCAGAACAGCAGCATCTGACTGTTTCACTTCAAAAAGTTTCAAGGAAAACAAACAATGACCTTGATGACTTGAGCCAACATTTCCTCCCCCTCTGCCAGCTGCAGCATAGGTTCTGCTTCCAGCCATGGACACAGGACCCAGATAAGCAGCTGTGAACCAAGTCACTCCTAGAAACTGTAGAAAGGCAGACATCAGCTTGGCTAGAGCATGAGAAACGGAAACATGTTCATTTGAAAATGGATGGTTCAAATCTACCCTGCTTCCTGTTCCATCACTGTGTACTGAAGGAGCAGGTGAGAAGCCAAGCACAGTGCAGAACTCCTGAATTCATTAGCACAGTTTTTCCCAACCAGTGTGCCATCAGAAATGAACAAGTGTGGCAATGAGCTGCAATAGGTATAAGGATGGGGAATGCCTTAACAGGTCTTCCATGGAGAATTTGTATTAATGGAAGTGTGCCTGGGACTGGGAAAGGTTGGGAAACACTGCATTAGCATATTGCAATGACTATACTTGACACAAAATTCTGAACCTTGTTTTCTCTCAGATTGTAATCAGAAACTGCCCCACTGCTCCCTGCTGGACCATTCAGTTAATGGCATAGTATTTCTTGCATAGACTAGTGCCCTGGATGATGCCTGCATATTAGGGGTGTGAAGTGGGCCCTATTTGATTCAGATTCAGAATCAGCCCAAATCAGGGAGAGTGATTTGATTATTTGATTCAGATCACAGTCCCTGATTCGATTCAGCTGAATCTGAAGATACAATGCTGATTCAGAGACACAGATTCAGACATAGACATAGCCACAGCTTTTAGTGTTTTTTCTACATACCTCAAGGCAGTGGTGATGCATAGAGAGTGCATAGGTGTGCACGTGTACTCTCTGAGAGTGCCAGTGCACCCCCTGACCAGCCGTGCTTGCCACTTAGGCGATGGGCAGGGCAGGCAGGTGGCAGCGCTGGTGCCCCACTTTAAGTGCCAGCCGATCGTTGCAATCACTGCAACCATTTCTGAGAGTGGCTGCAGCAATCAGCCAGTGCTTGCTCCCAGAATTGGCTGCAGCCCCTCTTGGAAGCAGCTGCAGCAATTGCAGTGATTGGCCACAGTGATCGACCTCAGCAATCAACCATTGTGGGATCACCTGGGAGGGGACTACTCGCCACCCTGGTCTACAGGATTGCCTGCAGGGGACTCCCCTTTCCCCCCCAGTCAACAACATGTGCCCTCCCTCGACTAAGGTGGCAGCAGTCACCCATGCCTCGAGGTACCAGTGAGGCTTGTGAACACTGCGATGCTGGGGCACATGTAGCGTTTCACAGGAGCGCACCAGGGCCCTGTGTGTGCTCGGTGGTGAACCTGGAATTACTTATGGTCCACTGGGGAGCATGTTGCCCCCCCCATGCTGCCCCAGCTTAGTAATCAACCACAGGGGGACCCCAGGTGCCACCTCCAGACCCAGGAGGCACCAGTCTCTGAGCTAGGGTTTGCAGGGGGGAGGCCCTGGTGCACTCCCCAGAGGACCCAGAAGTGGACTGGAAGTGCATCTGGACCACTTCCAGGTCTGCTGCTAAGCATGCTGTGGACTCTTCCCCCCACCCCGTGCTTCTGTGAGATGTTCCATGCACCTCAGCATCACAGCATTCACAAGCTGACTGCTGTCTAGAGGTATGTAGAAAAACATTCAAAGCTGTGTCCATGTCCAAATCTCTGACTCTTTATGAATCTCTCCAAATCGATTTGGGGAGTTCTGATTTGAATTGGGGACAATAAAAGGTTCCCCTTATACAATTTGGATTCAGAGATTTGGCCACCTAATCAAGCCGAATCTCTGCCTAATTGAATCAGGGACCAAAGCTTCACACCCCTACTTCATACTTAGCTGGCTATTCTATTTAGCCAATGCATCTTGGCTGGTAGATTAAAATAGTAAGATACTGACGGATCTTTAGTTGACATTGGATGCTGTAATCCACTCCCAGCCTGCAGTTTTCAACTGAGATTGAAGAAGTCTGGTATAAATCAAGGAACTAGAATTTAGGAGTAGTGGGGATTGATTGCAAGCACTTCTCCAAATCATCTAGAAATCAGATGGACAGCACAAGGATAGGGTTCAAATTATGGGGGAGCTTGGGATGTGAACCATAAGGTAGGAGAGCCCCCCTGTAACACTTTATTAGAGGATCATGATGGGCAGCCCATTTTTTTTTCCAGACCCTGCAAGAGTCAAAATGTAATTTGAACCCAACCCAAGGGTAGAAAACTAGTTAGTCTCTCCTGTAGACTTGCAAAAATGAGGATGTCAAAAAAATCCATCTAGATGACAAATGTGTCATATCTGTTCTATTCCGCCCTGTAGACACACAGGCTACCTGTACACATGCTAGTAGGGAATGGTGTGCATTTTAATTGCAGTAGTTCCCAAGCAGCCATTGTTATTAAAATGTCTCACCAACATGTGCATGAAGCCCCTGTGCAATTATAAATGACTGTGGGGCGCTTTATCTAAATCTCACTTGACGAAGTTTAGTTAAAATGCCCTATGACCATTTTAAAACATGAAGGGACTTAATACAAATGATGCTGCAGCATTTCAATTAGAATGCAGAGCAGACTCAATTAGTTCTAATTAGAATGCCAACCAGAACATTTATAGGCAGCCATAAGCCCTACATTATAAGTATAAAAATGCAGCTAGGCAATCACAGGGAGAAATTCCAGTCTGACCAGCTCATTCTGTAGAGAGTACAGAACCCAAGACAGAGAAATTTATTCAAAAGCCAGATGGGCAATAATCACCATGGTGAAGCAAGGCAGACTGGAACAACACCTTAGGCCAGTACCTGGCAACCCACAGCTGCCCTTAAGGCTCTCTTGCAGCATCCCACTCCTGTCTGCCTAGATACACCCTTTTCCTTCTCCCTGGATGTTTCTAGTCTGTTCTTTGACCTTGCCCTGCTCTCCCTAAGTCAGTATCAAGCCCCTACAACTAACCTGCATGTCATTAATTTACTTCTTGAGAATATTCCTAGGGTCCCCTCAGTAATCCATCTCAATGCTTCCTGGCTCAGCTGTGCCTACATGGCCTCTCTCTACAGCCAGTCATTGTCCCTGGGCCAGTCAGTGCCATGAACCTCTCTCAACAGCCACACCTAGAACAATAGGCAAAGTCCTACTAGTCATACTCTGAGCACAACTACATTTTTCTAGCTGCACAGAGCTTTAGAATGCTAGGGGCACTTAAAAGAATGATCCTAGGTGTGGAATGACATTATGCATCTAGAAGAGGCAAGACACATGCACACACACCCAACGTATACAGCTACATTTCAGTGCCCTTGCATGTGTAAGTATGATTAAATTTAGAAGACATAGGAAAATAGAATCTAATCCAGATGCTTAATTAAAAGCTGTGTAATTCACACTTGCCTGGGAGTTGTGTGGAAATATGGAAAAACAGAATCCTACCCTACATGGTTGTCAAAGATCAAAGCCACCCCCTTAACATACCAATGCCAGAACATGGATAGCTAGGCCTGGGGACTAATCAGGTATCAGTTATTGGGTGGGAGAGATGTAATATCAAAGCCAGAGTTAGAGGTGGCAGGAAGAGGCCAGGAGCAAGGAAGATCATTAAGCAAGGGGTCAAGGGTCAAAAAGAGATGCAGGAGTGAACTGAATCGGTAATGTATGATTCTGGAGGCAAGATGAGAGGAAAAACTGAAGTCAGGCCTATTTGCTATACAAAGAGATGGTAGGCCTAGGCCTGGGGTGGGCAAAAAATGGCCTGCGGGACATATTCTGGCCCACTAGGCAATTTCCTCTGGCCCGTGAGTGCCCACCAAGTAATTTTAACCCACCCAGCCTGCATACTTTGCTCCCACCCTCATGCGCAGGAGGGCCCTGGCCCTGGCCCTGGCCCCAGCACCAGGAAGCACACACAGCTTCCGGACAGGACCACTGCTGAAACTGCTGCAGGACCTGATCATCTTCCCTTGCCTCCAGTGGCTCCTCATGTCCCTGTTGCAGCGCTCACTCTGCACAACAGGTAAGGAAGTGGCAGCAGGCAGGGGGAAGCTTCCGCTGTATGGAGCGTGTGGCTGGGGTCGGTGTGAGAGCCCAGGGTCTGGGGCCCATGCCCAGCAGGAGCACAGAGCCTGGGTCTGCCCTGGACTCTGGAAGTGGCATGGACCTCTGATCCCTGCTTCCCAGTGGAGTTCCAAGAACTGCACATGGTAGCAGGGAACAGGACTAAGCCACTGGCTCCATCATGAGGGGAAACCCTCTTGTGATGCACAAGTCTCAGGAGATGCACGTGAGCCATGGAAGTCCTGTCTGACAGAGATGGGCTGGCCTGTCTTCATTCCTTGCCACCACATACAGCTCCTGGAACTGGGTAGAGCCGTGCATGACTGGGTGTCTGCACAGGCCACTAGCGCTCCAAAGACCTGGTTGCCACTGCTGCTGCCACCAGCAGCGGGGACTGTGCACCATGGGGAGGCATGTGGCGGCCCTCACAGTCTCCCACCCTCCCTCACACACAAAAACTCCTACCTACAACCACATCCTGCCCACACCCTTCACAATCACCCCACACATACAAACACCCCCACCTCCCAATATACCCTACACCCCCTACACACACATCCATACCCCTTCATAAAACCCACACACACCCCACCATACACACAGACACATACCTATCCCTACCATATGTCACCTCCCTCCCCCTCCCCCCCACACAATATACAGGAATAAGACTAATTTTTGAGCTATTATGCAATCATCTATATATAAACTATGCAAACACACAACTCAGGACAGAAATATTTCTTAAAATAAAATTAAAGTATGTTATAGTACATGTTTTATTTTTAGTATCTGGGGGGATGATGGGTTCTGGTTCCAAGATGGTAAGCCCCGTCCCAAAAAGAAGTACTTCTGGGGGCAAGAGGAGGCTCTTCAAATGGCTAAGGTCAGGGGGTGGGATTTATGGTGCTAAGATGGCAACTAGGCCCTAGGCCCACCACTGAACTATATGTCTCCCTCAATTACAGGGAGGCTACTAAATGCAAAGCAAATGAATCCTTGGGTCAACAAGGCTGGGGAGCTCCATTCTCATCAGCACAGAGGCATAAAAGGATCTTGGAGTCATTACTGATTCCAAGATGAACATGGGCTGCCAAAGTGAGGACACGGTCAGTAAGGCTAACCGCACCTTGTCATGCATCCACAGATGCATCTCAAGCAGATTCAAGAAAGTGATCCTCCCCCTCTATGTCACATTTGTCAGGCCACAGTAGGAGTACTGTATCCAGTTCTGGGTGTCACACTTCAGGAGGGATGTGGATAACATTGAGAGAGTCCAGAGGAGAGCCACTTGCATGGTCATGGAGCAGCAGGGCAAGCCCTACAACGAGAGGCTACAACCCCTGAACCTGTTCAGCCTCCACAAGAGAAGGCTGAGAGGGGATTTGGTGGCTCTCTATAAACTTACCAGGGGGGACCAGCAGGGAACAGGAGAATCCTTGTTCCCCTGAACACTACCAGGAGTAACTAGGAATAATGGCTACAGGTTGACTGAGAGTAGGTTCAAGCTAGACATCAGGAAGCACTGCTGCACAGTCAGGGTGGCTAGGATCTGGAAACAACTTTCAAGGGAAGTTGTGGTCACTCCTACCCTGGGGGTCTTCAAAAGGAGGCAAGATAATCCCCTAGCCAGGGTCATTTGACTCCAGCATTCTTTCCTGCCCATGGCAGAGGATTGGACTTGATGATCTGCTCAGGTCCCTTCTGCCCCTACCAACTATGAAACTATGAATCTAAAAAAACAGGAATAGGAATATGGGTTAGAGGTTAATAAAAATGGATCAAAGGGGTGCCCCAAGAAGAGAACACCCATGAGAGCCCACTTCCTTAAATTTATCCAAGGAACCTGTGGATGCTATCCAGTGAAACTGCCTGGGGATGTGCATGAAAAACAAGAGGAAAACTGTCCCACACTTTCCCTCTACCCAGTGCCTGCATCCTGGTCTGGTAAATTCCTGGACAGAGCCAAGGGAAGGTCAACCAGAAGATCCCAGTTCTTGGTGGAGAAAGAGTCCATAAGATAAGAGGTGTGGGAAAAGTTCAGCTATAATCTCAGGAGGAAGTTCCTAAGGAGGCAGTGAAGGGGCTGCTGCCTGCACTATCAATATAGTCATGCTCTGAATACAGAAGGGGCAGGTGTTGGGAGAAAAATCAGTGAAGCGTGCTAGATAGAAACCGGTGCTGACAGCTCTGTGTAGAGACTGCCATCCTAGATCCCTGGTGACTTGTGGGATTAAGGTGCAGTGCAGGCTAGGATAATATGGAAGTTGCAGGTACATGGCACAAAGCCCCTGTGATAGAGGTGGCCAGCACTGCACTGAGAGTAAGGAGCACAGCTATTACAGGGGCTCAGAGCAGCATTCCTGCAGCTCCTACACTCACAGTGGGAAAGCCCCATGCAGGACTCCACAAGGAAACGGGCGCAGGGCTGCTTCCACTTCTGGCAGTGTGCTGGGACCTGCGCAGAAGATGGCAGGGAAGGCAGCAGGCTCCAGTGTGAGGCTTTCCCCACTATGAGTGTGGGACCTGCAAGTGTGCCACACCCCCACCCTCTCTCACACCCCACACATCCACACCCTGCCTCCATAAACACCATCAACATATACATACACCCCAACATAACCTATGCCCCCTACACAGCCACACCCCCTCACAACCCCTCACACATCCCCACACCCCACCATACACACACACACACACACACAATATAAAAGAGTGACACTTTATTTTTGAGTTATTATGCCATCCCTTCTATATATAGTACACAATCACAAATGACATATTTTTTTGCAATAAAATTAAAATATATTATAGTAGGTTTTTGACTTCTAGTGTATGATTTGGTTTCTTTCTGGTTCTAAAATGGCAGCCCCCCACCCCAAAGGAATATTGGACAAGGGGGGGCAGCAAGGGGAGGGACTTCTGGTGGCAAAGGTCAAGGGTTAGGGGGCAGGACTACCAATACCAATGTCATGAGCAGAGGTGGGACAATTGTCA
This sequence comes from Caiman crocodilus, assembly GCA_030014935.1. Lineage (NCBI taxonomy): Eukaryota > Metazoa > Chordata > Crocodylia > Alligatoridae > Caiman > Caiman crocodilus. Next base: position 162,941,410 of record JAGPOW010003316.1, read on the forward strand.
AGGGGCGGGGCTATGCATGCAGCCACTGACAGCTCACCAAAACTTGCTAAGTGACCCTCCACCCAAAATAATTGCCCATCCCTGAGTTACAGTATAAGATGGCATCTATAGAGGAAAATATCTATATAATTAAAGATGCAAAATGATAGTTGCTGACCTTTGAAGTAAGTGAAGAACTATGCCTTATGCAGATGCTGCATGAGATCAAGTATCCCACTGCAAAGATAAATCCAGTTCAAGAACTGCATGATTGCTTAGAGCTCCAGTATGAAACTGGAAACAGGCCTGTTGAAAGTCTCTCATTAAAGTCAGAGGGTGATGTCATGGTGGAGGTCTGCTTGGAAGGCAATATAACAGTGCACAGGCAATCCAGAAGTTTTTGGAGAGCATTGGGGACAAGTTCCTGGTGCAAGTGTTGGGGAGTTGTTCTTGACCTGTTGCTCACAAACACAGAGGAATTGGTGGGGAATGTAGTGAATGGCAACTTGAGCAGCAGTGACCATGAGATTCATAGATTGTAGTGGGAAGGGATCACAAAGGACCATCATGTCTGACCCCCTGACCCAGGCAGGAAAGAGGACTGAGGTCAGATGACCCCAGCCAGGTGCCTATCTAGCCACCTCTTGAAGACCTCCAAGTTAGGTGATAGTAGCACCTCTCTTGGCAGCCCATTCCATATTCTGGTCACCCTTACTGTGAAAAATTTCTTCCTGATGTCTAACCTGAATCTACCTTCCATTAGTTTGTACCCATTATTCTTAGTTATTCCTAGGGGTGCTCTGGTAAATAGCACATCTCCACTTCTCTGTTGTCCTCCCTTGATAAACTTATAGGCAGCTACAAGGTCTCCCCTCAGATGTCTCTTGTGAAGTCTGAAGAGATCCAGATCCCTCAACCTCCCCTCACAGGGTCTTGCATGAAGGCCACTAATCATACAAGTGTCCCTCCTCTGAACCCTCACCAGATTCTCCACACCCATCTTGAAGTGTGGTGCCCAAAACCGGACACACTACTCCAACTGTGGCCTGACCTATGCTGAATAGAAGGGGAACATCACCTTCCTCGATCCGTTGGTCATGCATCAGCTAATGCATAATAAGGTGCAGTTAGCTTTGTTGATGGCTTCATTACATTGCTGATTCAGGTTAATCTTGGAGTCAATTATGACTCCAAGATCCCTTTCAGCCACTGAGCTGCTGTGGAGGTCATCTCCCAACCTGTAGGTGTGCTGGGGATTCCTCCTCCCGGGTGGAGTACATTTGCGTTTGTTGAATTGCAGCCTGTTTCATTCTACCCATTGATCCAACCTATCCAGATCGGCCTGTATCCACTCCCTGCCCTCTGTTGTGTTAACTTTGCCCCATAATTTGGTATCATCTGCAAAGTTGGACAAGGTACTCTCCACACCGTCATCCAAATTGTTGATGAAAGTATTAAATAACACTAGTCCAAGGACTGAACCCTGTGGGACATCACTGCCCACCTCCTTCCAGGCTGAAAGTTACCCATCCACCATCATTCTCTGGTTATGATGCCAGTTGGCCACCCACCTGACTGCAAGCATCTGCTCCACATCCTGCTAGCTTCCTTATGAGAACAGGATGCAAAACTGTTCAAAGACCTTCTTAAAGTCCATGTAGATGACATCTGCCTCAGCTCCTGTGTCAAGCCATTGTGTGATCTGGTCATAAAAGGCTGTAAGTTTTGTCAGGCAGGATCTACCTCTGATGAACCCATGCTGGTTTCCTTTCAGCATCATTTCCCCTTCTGAGCCTTCACAAATGCGCTTTTTAATGATTTTATCCACTGTTTTCCTAAGGATAGAGGTAAGACTGACTGGCCTAAAGTTACCCGACTCATCCCTTCTCCCCTTCTTAAAAATGGGCACCACGGTGGCCCTTTTCCAGTCCTCAGGGACCTAGCTGGAGCACCCTCAGGGACCATAGCGGAGCCATGCCAGCAGCTCACCTATGACACTGGCCAACTCCTTCAGCACCCATGTATGTAGGTTATCTGGGCCTTCTGACTTGTACCCATCCAGACCCTCCAAGTGCTCCTTAACTAGGTCAGCACTAACTGTGGGCGGTCTAGTGCCTCCCAGACATTTATCTATGTTCAAGTTGGGGAACTGTCTTGGCCAGTACTTAGGAATACTGAAATAAAGAACTAATTAAGAAGCTCTGCCATTTTCCCTGTGTCAGCCACCAACTGTCCTGATTTGTCCTGCAGGGGTCCTATGTTACTCTGCATCTTTCTTTTGCTCACTATATCTGTAGTAGGACTTTTTATTGTCCTTGATTGTTGTAGCCAGCCTAAGCTCCAGTCCTGCCTTGGCCTGCCTAACTGATTCCCTGCAATAGCACACCAGGGAGGTATATTCTTGGTGCCTGCCCCCCACTTCCACTGCCTATAAATCTCTTTCTTTGCTGCCAGTCTTTTCTGGAGTTCCCTGTTCAGCCAAGGGGGCTTTTTTGTCTCCTTGCCCCCTTTGCTTCATAATGGAATAATCTCCTTTTATGCTTCAAGAATCACTCCCTTGAGAAACCGCCAACCCTTCTGGACCCCAACTTGCTCAATTGGGTTCAGGATCCTAAGGAGGAAAGGAAGGAAAATAAGTGGCAGAATAAGGACCCTGGACATCAGAAAAACAGACTTCAACTTGCTCAGGGTACAAACAGAAGTGATGTTTCACCCAATCTGGGCACAGAAAATAGTCTTTTCCTATCACCAAATACAAGTGCACTGAGGGATTGGATGAAGATGTTTTAACACGGAGAATTTTTTCTAACTTCTGTATTCACTGCCTGCCAGGCTGTCACTGTTTTCAGAATGGAAGTGAGGAAGAGGAGTTTAGTCTTGGACCTTTTCAGCCCCTGCTGGAGGGTGAGGTGGGTGTCTTGGATCCCCCTCCCTCAACATACCCACACATACACACCTCCCCACCCTCCTAGTTAGGGGAGATCCAATTCACCTCTCTCATCCTCTAGAGCTGGCTTGGGAAACCCTAGAATGAACTCCCTCTGCTCCATTCCTTCCTCCCATTCTGAAAACTTTGCAGCCTCACAGGGAGGAGGGGTCATTGCTAGAGGAAACCAGCTTCAGATTTGCAGCTGGCAGTTAAATTCCCCTTCCCCCTGGAACCAATGGTAAACTTCTGCTTGGTCCCAGGGATTGTTGTAACTCAGAATGCTTCCTGCAAAGCATTCTCAGTTACAGTGGGGAGCTGCACTTCTGTTTTCAGCCTTAAAGAACTGATGGGCAAGATCCTCTGGTAGGCCAGTCTGAGGGGGAGAGAAGTCCAGTATAGTTGTCTGTACTTTAAAGAAACTTTACTGAAAGCACAGAAATAAACCATCCAGATGTGCAGGAAGACTAGCAAGTATGTCAGACTAGCTCAGCTTAGTAGAGAACTCTTCAGTAAACTAAAACCCTAAAAAGGAACTTATAAGTGGCAACTCGAACAAATTTCTAGAGAGGAGTGTAGATTTTCCATTGCTTGGGCATGCAGGGATGAAATCGGGGGTGCATCCACACATGCAGGTGCTTGCAGCAGCTCAAATAGAAACTGAAAATTTGAGCTGGGACTTTTTGCCTCAGCGCACGTGCCGAGACATGCGCTTTAATGCAGGGAAAATTGTGCCACTTAAATAAGGAGCAAAGGGAATGAACAGAGAGTTGGAGGAATGAATAGGGAGTGGGGGGAACAAATGAGGCCTGGAGCCAGGTGGGGCCTCAACGTGCTTCCTCCCCACCCTTCTCCAGCCCACACAACTTCCTATTTATCTGCCATGAAGCTGGGTCCAAGTCCCTGCAGCCTGTGCCACTGCTTGCCCTGCATGGGCAGGCACTGTGCTTCAGCACTGGGTCAAGGGCTGGCCATAGAGATGCTCTGCCTGTCTACCAGAGAGTGTCACTGTAGAGTACTGAGCTTCCAGTTGTCTCAGGGCATGGTTTGGGACTGTGCCCTGGCCTGCTTTTCCCCCCTTGGGGTATTTTTTGACCCCTAAATATCCAAGTATCTATTTTTTTCCCTGCCCTGCAAATTTGCAGTCTGGGGAATGTTGGGTTTTTTTTGTTCCCATATGTGCCTCTTACAGAATCTCAAAGGGATTTAAGATGCTGCAGGAAGTATGTGTGTGCTTGTCTGGATGTTCCTAGGAAGGCCAAAGTTCACTTGCAGTTGTAGTTGTAGCTGTAGCCAGCAAGGGATGTAAAGAGTAATGAAAAGGGTTTCTACACATATCTGAGCAACAAGAGGAAGATCAGGGAAAATATGGGTCTGTTACTAAATGAGGGAGGCAACCTGGTGACAGATGGTGTGGAAAAAGCTGAAGTGCTCAATGCCTTTTTCACCTCAATCTTCACAGACAATGTTAGCTCCTAGACTACTGTATCTGGCAGCACAATTTGGGGAGAAAGTGAGCAACCAACAGTAGGCAAAAGAACAGGTTAAGGACTATTTAAAAAATATGGACATAAACGAGTACATGGGGCTGGACAGGATGTACTAGGATGCTGAGGAAGTCACTCAATAGGATTGCAGAGCTGCTGGTCATCATCTTTAAAAACTCATGGAGATCAGGAAAGTTCCTAAATGTTTAGAAAAGAGCAAATATAGAGTCCATATTTAAGAAAGGGAAGAAGAAGGATCCAGGGAACTACAGACCAGGTAGCCTCACCTCAGTCCTTGGAAAAATCATGGCGCATATCTTCAAGGAATCCATTTCTAAGCACTTGGAGGAGAAGGTGATTACAAACAGTCAGCATGGATTCAGCAAGGCCAAGTCATGTCCAACCAACCTGATTGCTTTCTATGCCAAGATGACTGGTTCTGCAGATATGGGGAGACCAATGGATGTGATATGCCTTGACTTTAGGAAAGCTTGTGATATTGTCTGCCACAACATTCTTGCAAGCAAGCTAAGGAAGTACAGGTTGGAGGAATGGTCAATGGGGGGATAGAAAATTAGCTGGATCTTTGGACTCAGAGAGTAATAATCAATGACTTGATGTCTACTTGACAGTTGGTTTCAAGTGGAATGCCCCAGGGTTTATTTCTGGGCATAGACAGTGGAAAGCAGGGCTAATGGGGATTAACCCCCCAAACACAGGTCAGCAGTAGGGTTGCAAGGCAGCCTGGCGGTGGGTTTCTTATGGCTGTAGCAGGCGTAGGGAGGGATGAGTAGGCAGCAGTGAGGGAGGGAGTGGGGCTGGGGTAGCCTGTGGCTAGGGAAGAGTTTGGCACTGCACAGCTGGCAGGGCACTGGACTGAGCCATCCAAGAGATGCAGCTCCTGCTGCTACGTGTACCCTGGGAGACATGAGGGGCTTGTGCAGGGCAGGATGGCAGGGAAGGCTGCTGCTGTGGGCTGGGACCAAGCCATAGCTGGGCTCTTTCTGTGTGGGGGGGTGGGTCAGGTGGCACTCAGGGCAGGTGGCAGTGGTGCTGGGAGGGGGCTACAGTGGGTTGGCTGGAACCACCTCAAAATTTTCCACAGCCACCTCAACCCACCCTGCCAGAGCCGCCGCCCACCCCAAGTACAGCCAGCCTTGCTCTTGGGTGCAGCCCAGCACTGCCCTGGACCACACAGCTCCAAGGGCACATGGCTCCTGTGTCCTCCCAGGGCTCATGCAGTGGTGAGAACCACCCCGTATTCCCCAAATGAGCCACAGCTCAGTCCCACACCCTGCCCTGACTGGCCGTACCTGCCCCACTCTCTCCTCCCCACCCACAGCCCTTTCCCCTCTCCCCGCATACATACCTGCTGGGGTAGACATGGGCATATGTGCATGTGATCACACTCTCAGCCCCCCTAAAAAAAAAAAATGTTCCCCCTTTGCCTATGTTCCTGGAGCCAGTTTTGTTCAATATTTTAAATCAGTGACCTGTAAGATCATTTCAACTTGGTTGGTTCATGTGTGGGGAGTGGCCACATATTAATGAAACATGATCTAGGTAACACAGATCAGTTTAAACCTACTGTAAATTGACTGATGGCTGTAAATTTAAGCCACCTAAAATGTGCTTAAAACTAGTTTCTGGTGTTAAAGTGCAGACAGTTGGAGCTACCTAAAATTAATGTGTAACAAGGCCCTAACAAAATCCTGAGTAATATCTACCCTATTCTCTCACCACTCTAAGTCACTTATTAAAGTAGCTTCACTAGGGGAAGGGTCTGCTTTGAGTGGAGAGGATGCTTCACCAGCCCGCAAGGTAACAAGAGGAAGGGAAGCACAGGTAAGTATAAACGTCCAAGGAGCAGGAGGCCAAAACTGTCCTGGGAGTGGGAGGAAGGCACGAGCACCCTCAGGAGGCCTCAGGTGCCTCTCTACTAGTGCTCGGAGTATGGGGAATAAACAGGAGGAACTCACCCTCAGAATAGCCAGTTCAAACCCAGACATAGTAGGGATCAGAGAAATGTGGTGGGATTCATCCCATGACTGGGGAAGTAAGCATTAGGGACACCAGGCTCTATAGGCAGGATAGAGAAAGAAAGAAGGGAGGGGGTGTGGCACTCTATGTCAAAGAGAAATTCACATCCTCTACCAGAAAAATGGGGTTGGAGGAGGGGCAAGCTGAAGCGGGGTCAAGATACAAGGAGGTTGGGGGGAGAGAGATGTAACGGTGGGGGTCTACTACAGACCCCCCAACCAAGGGGAGGACCTGGACTGGGAATTTTCGGGTCAGCTTGCAGAGGCACTTAAGGCAAGGGATGTAGTTGTCATGGGTAATCTAAATTACCCCAACATCTGCTGGGAGGAGCAGTCAGCCAGGTCAGACCAATCCAGGAGATTCCTGGCCAAGATACAGGACCTCCACTTAACCCAGGAGGTACACAGGCCCACCAGAAGAAATGCCCTGTTGGACCTGGTCCTGGGCACAGGCGATGATCTAGTAAGGGAGCTCCAGGTCCTTGACCACCTGGGTGATAGTGATCATCGTTTGCTGGAATTCATCATCCAGCATAGGGTGGCAAGGGCCTGCAGTAAGGTGGTAGCCCTAGACTTCAAGAGGGCCAACTTCAAGGAGTTGAGGGGATTGGTGGGAGAGGTGCTGGGGTTACCGAGGGCAGGGGAACTCAGTGCCCAAAATGAGTGGTCGTTCTTTAAGGAGACAATACTCAGGGCCCAAGATGTGACAATCCCAACTAGAAGCGAAGGCGGCAAGAGTGCCCCAAAGCCCCCCTGGCTCACCAAGGACATCCGGGAGTGCCTGGTTGCCAAAAAGGCAGCATACACCCGGTGGAAAGGGGGAGGCAATCTCCAAAGAAAAGTATACCTCCTGCTCAGGCCTTAGGGGGGCTGTTAGGAAAGCTAAGGCAGACACAGAGCTAGGACTAGCGTCTAAGATCAAAGAGAATAAAAAGTCCTTTTTCAAATATATAGGGAGGATGAAGGTGGCACCGGGAAATGTGGGGCTCCTGTAAGATACACTGGGCAATCTGATGGTTGCAGCAGAGGAGAAGGCAGACTTCTTTAACAAATTCTTCACCTCCATTTTCTTGTGCAGGGACAGGGACTCCCCCACCATGATTCAAGATGAACTCGAGGGGAATGCCTCAAGACCTAAGGTTGAGGAGGACAGGATTAGAGTGTTACTGGAGGTGCTGGATGTGTTCAAATCAGCAGGTCCAGATGCTCTCCACCCAGGGTGTTGAGGGAGCTAGCAGGGGTTATTGCAGGGCCCTTGGCACATCTTTATGAGCGCTCATGGTGCTCAGGCCAGGTGCCAGATGATTAGAAGTTAGCCAATGTGGTCCCCATCTTTAAAAAAGGGAGGAGGGAGGACCCAGACAACTATAGGCCCATCACTCTTACCTCAATCCTGGGGAAACTTTGAGAAGATCATCAAGGAGCACATCTGTGATAGGCCAGCATCAGGGATGATGCTCAAGGGCAACCAACATGGCTTCATTAAGGGTAGGTCATGTCAGACCAACCTGATTGCCTTTTATGATCAGGTCACAAAAGCATTGGATGCAGGCGTCGCTGTGGATGTAATCTTTCTGGACTTCATCAAGGCCTTTGACACTGTCACCCACCCCATCCTCATTAAAAAACTAGGTGACTTTGACATTGATGCCTACATGGTCAGATGGATTGTGAATTGACTGAGGGTGGTGGTGGATGGGTCATATTCAACCTGGGGGGAAGTGGGCAGTGGAGTCCCCCAGGTCTCAGTCCTTGGGCCAGTGCTTTTCAATTTCTTTATCAGCAATTTGGACGATGGGGTGAAAAGCAACCTGTTCAAATTTGCTGATGATACCAAAATTTGGGGTGAGGTGGGTACACTAGTAGAGAGGGAAAGACTGCAGAAAGACCTGGATAGGTTGCAGGGGTGGATTTCAAAAATGTTTTTGAAAAAAAAAGATTCAGCGTTTCAACACTGACAAGTGCAGGGTGCTGCACTTGGGCAGTAGTAACCAGCAGCACACTTATAAGATGGGAAACTCCCTTCTTGAGAGCACAGAGGCAGAGGTTGATAGGGCTAACTGGACCCTATCATGCATCCACAGGTGCATCTCAAGTAGGTCCAAGGAAGTGATCCTCCCCCTCTATGCAACACTGGTCAGGCCACAGCTGGAGTACTGTGTCCAGTTCTGGGCACCCCACTTCACCTTCCCAGCCCTTCCTCCCACTTCAGAAGGATGCGGACAACATTGAGAGGGTCCAGAGGCGGGCCACCAGGCATGATCCGGGGACAGCAGGGCAGACTCTACAATGAGATGCCATAGGACCTGAACCTGTTCAGCCTTCACAAGAGAAGGCTGAGGGGGGAACTGGTGACCATCTATAAACTCACTAGGGGGGACCAGAAGGGTTTGGGGGAGACCTTGTTTCCCCTAGCGCCCCCCCCCCCCAGGATAACAAGGAATAATGGCCACTAATTGTTGGAGAGTAGGTTTAGATTAGACATCCGTAGGAACTACTTCACAGTTAGGGTGGCTAGGATCTGGAACCAACTTCCAAGGGAAGTGGTACTGGTGCCTACCCTGGGGGTCTTTAAGAAGTGGCTTGATGCCTACCTGGCTGGGGTCATTTGAGCCTAGTTTTCTTCATGCCCAGGAAGGGGGTCAGAGCAAAGATCTGTAAGGTCCTTTCCGACTCTACTTCTATGATTTTCTCCCCTATCTATAGTGTCAATGGCCATCATCTGATAACCTACCTTTTTAATGAAGATCAAAGTAAAGAAGTTATTCAATATTCCATAAGAGCTGTTACTAAAATGCTGTCTGCTAAATAGTAGGCATACTCTTTATTTGGTCTTCCTCATACTTCTGACATATTTGAAGAATGTGTTTTATTTTATTGCCTTTACTAGTTGCATCTCAGTTTGTGCTTTGGACTTCCTGATCTTTTCCCTGCATGCTCATATAATATGCTTATACTCCTCCTTAGTAATATGACTGAGTTTTCAGTTTTGTAGGATTCCCCTTTTGATTCTCGACTCATAGAAGGGCTTGCAGTTTAGTCAAGCCGGGCAGGGCATGGTCCTGAAACATGCCCTGAGGCAACCAGAGTCAGGATCCTCCAGGAAGATGCTCTGACTCCCAGAGTGTCTCCATGGTTGGTCCCTTACTCTGGTGCTGAAACACATAGCCAGGCAGGCTCCAGTGCTGCTGAGTAAGGGGTCAGGGAGCTGGAGGAGGGGGTAGGGGACCATGGGGGAACCCCTGCCAGCTCCACCAACTCCTCCAGCCCCCTCGATCCCTGCCCTGCCTGACCCCTCCACCTTCCAGCCCCCCAGACACCTTCCCAGCCCTTCCTCCCACTAGCCCCCCAGACCTCCCCAATCCCTGTCTAGCTGGGTCCTGTCACTTTCAGAGCGCCTGTGCTGGACCCAGGGTGGCAGGACCTGGTGCAGTCTGCAGTCCCTGCATGCCATGCCAGGTCCTGTCACCTTGGGCTGGCCTGGCCAGGTAGCACAGGAGTCCCAAGAGTGGCAGTGCCCAGCTGGGCCCAGCATGTAGGGACCACGCACCACAGCCACCTGGTCCTGCCACCAAGGGCCTGGGCCAGCCAGGCAGCAAAGGGACTTCAGGGCTGGCAGGAATCAGCTGGGCCCAGCACACAGTCCCCGCATGCCATGCTGGGTCCTGCCACCCTGTTCCCAGCCCAGCTGGGTGGCACAGGGGCTCCAAGGGTGGAAGGGTCTGGCTGGGCCCAGCATGCAGTCCCCGCACACTGAGACCAGTTCTGCCACCTTGGGTCCCACCTGGCCAGGCAGCACAGGGGCCCCGACATTGGCAGGACCTGGCACACAGGAACCACATGCTGCACCAGGTCCTGCCATCAAGGGCCCAGCCTGGCTGGGTGGCAGAGGGACCCCAAGGGTGGCAGGTCCTGACACCAATGGCCTGGCCCAACAGCAGAGAGGCCCCAGGACCTGGCTGGGCTCTGGGTGGGGGGCTGGAGCCCTCCAGGATGCCTGAAACCCTGGGAGAGGGGGACTGTGGCCCTGGGCAGGGATAGGGACTGTGGGCCTCAAGTGGGGAGCTGGGGTCCTGTGAAGGGTGGCATTCCATGTGCTGGGGGGGGCTGCACCCTGTAGGGTCCAGGGGACCCACCCCTCCTGAGCAGCTCCCTCACAAGATCCCCCCACACCCAGTCCTCCCAGCAATTGCCCCACATATACCTACATAAAAACCCACATCTCTCCACACACCCCCACACACATCTGCCTTCCCCCACACCCTTTCCCACCCGTTTCTGCAAACACTACATCCCCCTCATCACACACCCATCATGTGCAAAGAAAACCAAAAGAACACATCAACACATATAGGTATTTAGAATTGATTTTGTCCTGATGATAGGCTTCCACATTTCTTTAACATAGTAAATATACCAATAAAGCATTACCCTGTCTCTCTATCAATATGTGTGTCTGTGTAGAGTGGTCGTTTTTGTTAATTGTGGAAAAACATGGATTTGGTGATATTTTTAAAAATGGATTTGGGATGCTGCTGCAGCAGTCCAGCTGGCACAAGGGGTAGTGTCCCCAGATACCAAGTGGCCGGGCCCAGAAGCTCCTGAGAGCATGTAGCCCTGAGCTGCTTGCCAGGGCAGGTTTTGGTACTGCTGGGGCCAGGACAGGGCTGCAAGTATCCCTGAGCTGCTGGCTAGGGCAACTTTTTATATTGTTGGGGACAGCACAGATACTGGCCCTGGGCTATAGCTCCCCCTGGCTGCAAATCTGGGAGGAGACAGGTAGGGTTATTTTGGCCTAAGTAGCACAATTTGCTTCATAATGAAGTGCATGTCTGAGCATGTGCACTGAGGCAAACCCACCCCCTCCCGACTCAAATTCGCACTGCCTCTATTTGAGCTGCTGTAGGCACACATGCTTGCATGTGTGGATGTGCGCAAGGGGATCATCTCCACCATTTTCCAGAGTTTGTTTTAATTGTGTTAAAGGCTACTTTTAAGAAATCCAGTATCTTTATTCTGCTTTTTCCTTCCTACGGAAAAGGACCTTGAACTGTATCATTTCATGGTTACGGTCATCCAATTTGCATTCAGCCTTCCTATGCTCAACTGACTCCTCCCTGTTGGCAAGCAAAAAAAAAAAAAAAAAGTTGAGAAGGAAGTTGGCCTCTCCACCACCTTAGCACACTTCAAGGATGTGACAGACTATTTGTGCACTGCTGCATTTTCCTCCCAGGTGATCTTCCAGTCCCCCATGAGAACTATGTCCTATGATCTGGAAGCTAGTGTGTGTGTGTGTGTGTGTGTGTGTGTGTGTGTGTGTGTGTGTGTGTGTGTGTGTGTATCCAGCACCCATGGGAAATGTGGGGTGCCAGATAACCAGACGTGCAGGTTATGTGAGAGGCATCTTTGCTTGGTCAGGCAAAGTCTCCCCTCTCGCTTCACCCAGCACGTCCACATCTCATATTCACCATGCCACCCCTCCTGACCCTCCCCTGGCATCAGTGTGCCAGGGGAAAGAGTGGGGGTGGGGGTGGGTCTGCACAGGCTGCTTTATACTGTGCAGGATGCTTTCCACCAGGCTGTGGGACTTGACAAAACCGGAAGTTCTGGTTTTCTTTTTGTCGTATCAGCTGGTGTCAATTGCTGTGCTGGTTAATAGAGCATGCCAGTTAATGAAGTACTGCTTAACACAACTTTCTCTGTCTCCAGAGAGAGAGAAGAGAGAGATTTAAAAGAAAGCCTCATACCTCTCTTTCTTCTGGTTTGGTGATCTGTAGCAGACACCCACTGAAACATCTCCCTTGCTCTTCTCTGTTTTTACCTTGACCCAGAAGCTTTCAGTAATGTGTGCAACTTACTGTAAGCAGGTTGCTAAGCCTGCTAGCTTCTCCAGGTTATTTTTGTTCCCTGAGGAGTTCCTCAGCCAGTCTTCCCAACTAAAACATTCTTTAAGCAACAAAGAAGAAACAAATACACTAAACCAAACAAACTAAACCAAACCTTTCTGTCTTGTCTGGGACCTTAGGGGGGAGCCCTTTAGCTCTGGCCCCAGCAGAACAGTCTGACCCTTTTTTGTATCAAGTTGTTAAGCTCAACACTTCCTTCCTTCTCTTCTACTTATTCTTCTGGAAGCCTTTAAAAAAACATGCAGGACATTGCCTGCATATCCAAACACCCTGTAGCTGGGCCTTCTCAACAGAGCGCAATACTGGTTCTTTAAGGGACAGATCATCTTGTTACAATTGAATCCCACCTCGTACTGCACCTCATAACAAGCTTACACCTCGTCTTAGAAAACAACACCACCACTATCATGGCGGCATCCTACAGGAGGACCGTGATCTCCTGAAGGCCCTCTACCCGTGCCAAGTCCGGCCCAAGGCACCCTCAAATTCTCGCCCGCCATGACTTTGATGATAAGTATATATGGGAGGCTGCCTTAATACTGCCCTGGGCACAGTGTATTGGGACCTCTGTCCCCGTGATCTCTCGACCCCACCGGGGTGTCTCCTGTGTACTGGGTGTCTTCTGGGCACCCTGGCCTTAGACCCACCAACGTCTGGTACACATGCGAGGCCCTAACTCTAAGCCCGCTCTCTTGAGCCTTCTATGAAAATGCCCCTCCTGGGCTCTGGGCCCTCTTCTGGGGCTTCTTACTCAACAATGTCCTCTCTCTAGGGACTTCTCATCAGCACCCCTCCCTCTAGAGGCTTCTCCTAGTGAGCCACTGGTCTTGTGGGCCCACCGCATGGCTACCCTCTTCTCAGGCCAGGCGTACCGTACTGCTATCCCCTTTTGGACCGGGGACCACTGCAGCACTTGCCCTTATCTAGGAGGCACTATGCTGCTAACCCGTCTCTCCTGGGGTCTACCGCAGCATCCAGCCTCTGGCCGAGATCTAATGCCGCACTAGCCTCCGACCGGTCTCGCGGTGCCTGTCCTGGGCTTCTCACAATGGTGTCCCTTGTGGGCTCTTTAAAATGCTGCCCCCCCTGAAGGCTTCTCAACGTGTCTCAGTAATCCTGCCCCTCATGGGCTCCTTAAAATACTGCCCCCTGTCTAGGGCTTCTCACAACATGTCACCCCTCGTGGGCTTCTCAAAATGGCGCTCCCCACTCTGGGCTTGCCATGCCCCCACAGGGCTCCTCAATAATGCTACCCCTCAAGGGCCTTCTCAATGCTGCCCCTTTTCGGGCCTGGGGTCTCCGCGCCCCATGCTGCTGCACCCTCTCTGGCGCTAGTTCACGCCTTCCTTGGTACTAGATTGCACCCTCCCAGGCACCAGGGCCCCACACCCTGTGGGTCCCTACGAGGATATTGCGCCCTCTCTGGCACCTCTAAGAACACTGCGCCCCGTGGGCACCGGGATCCTCACTCTTCGTTGTGAGTCCCCGCTGAGGTAACTGGACCCCACTGGCACCAGGATCCCCACCTTACTGTGGGTCTCCCCTGAGGATATTGCACCCCTTCCTGGGCGCTAGGGCCCCACACCCTGTCGGCCCTTACGAGGCCTCCTCCTTCCCTACAGCCTCGTCCAAACCACCGGTGTAATCCAAACTACCAAACCAAAATGCAAGCCTCCCAGCTATAACTAAACATCAGACACCTGGCCCCTGACAACGCCAGCCTCCTGGCTATGTTTCCACATCATTGCTCCAGCCTCTGGAGCTCTTTTGAGCTGCACTCACATTTCTGTCTTGGAGCTCCTACCCCTTCAGCTGCTGGTAGAGAACTGCCAGTGTGACTGGCTTTGGGCTTTATAGGGCCAAGCCCTGCCCCCTAGGTCAGCTGACTCTTCTCAGTTGCCTCAGCAACACTCATCTGTGCTCATTATCCCACTTCTGGGTCTTTCCCCAGCAGCCTTCACACACAAGGAGCGGTGCCGCGAGGTGCGCTGCGACAACCACCGTTTTTCTCTGCCCTGCCTGTCCCTCTGGAACAAGTTATAACCACACATGACAGTATTCCAGTCATATGAACCATCTAAACAAGTCTCCATTATCCAAATTATATCACAATTATGTGGTTGTACTATGACTCCCAGTTATTTCTGCTCATTTCCCAAGGTGAAGTACACTTAATAGGATAGTAGATTGTTTTTCACAAACATAAACTAGGCAAAAAGCCACCAAGTTGATTGTTATTGAGGTTAATCCCATCTTACAAGATGCCCAGGCAGAGCCAGGGCCTCAGCGTGGTATATGATTTTATTATAGTACCTTAACAGTGGAGAGACCTTGTATAATTCAAACACAAAACCACCCCAAGGAAGTAATATGGACTGGCAACATATCAGAAAATTTGCCAGGGAACAACAGATACAGCACAGACTCCAGCTTTGAGACTAGATATGGCTAATTATCTGATTATAGTGAATGAGGGCAGCAGAGTACTATGACACACCACAACAGCCTCTCTAACTCCAGGCATTCAAAAAATCATGAGTCAGGTCTCAACAACCATTACATTAGTTTAAAATAATGAGATTTTAAAAATTAATAAACTTTGGGACCATTTGCCTCCAATCCTTCTTAGCTTTTAGCAGCCATATTTCTAGCTTTTCTATGCTGGGACAAGGGCAAGGAACTAATTTTATTTTCAGTTGATGATGCAATTTCATATACAATCCCCTGACTCCAGCAACTGCAGCTTTAAAAAAACCCAGCAACAACAAACTATTACAGTCCTCTTGATAAAAGCCTAAAAAGCTGGAAACACTCCCATAGCCATGGAGGTTTATGAGACACTGGGGAACATTTTGGTGTGTTTA
Organism: Caiman crocodilus; assembly: GCA_030014935.1. Lineage (NCBI taxonomy): Eukaryota > Metazoa > Chordata > Crocodylia > Alligatoridae > Caiman > Caiman crocodilus. The sequence goes on from JAGPOW010003316.1 coordinate 162,956,611, forward strand.
GATATAGCTGGGACCACTGATCCCAAACTCTAAAAAAAATGCCTTATCTAGGAGCATTTTATTTGAGGAGTACTGTGCTATGGATGAACTCCAAAATCTAGGGCCCTGTTCTGTTTCTCAGCAAAATTGCAGCTTTAACCTTTACACTATTCAATGCATTCAGAACTATACAGCTGCTCTAGATACCCTGCTGGGATTCTAGAAACATAAGCTCTTCTGAGCTCTATGAGGAATAGCTGAGTGGGAGCTGGCTAGTTGCTGCTTTTTGTAGGTCAGCTGCCTTTTTAATAGATGTAAGTACTCTGGCTTTTTATGTTATTTAGGTTCCAGTTTGGGCAGCTGCTGAAGATCAGTGAAGATCATCACAAAGCCCAAAGTTTAATGAAAGTTTAATGTACTTTAACTGTAGAAAATGAGTACTTCATTAATTGTATCTTGTTCTTTTCCAATTAAAAAAGTTCCATTCTTCCAATCAGAAAGCAGAAACAATGGCTTGGACCAATCATGTGTTCTTAACAATGAATGGCCCCTTAAACAGTTCACAGGCATTACATAATGAGAGGTCTGTGCATGAAGCCCTCAGTGAACTGGCAAGCAGGTTTCACCCTCAGCTGCTCCTAGTTGGTCCCCCCTCCCACCCCCGTGTACTCCAACAGCTTTGCAAGTAGAAATCATGATTTAGGGGCAATGCGTTTATTAATGTATGTAGCAAATTTGTAATGTAATGCAAGTTATTTTTGCAACCAACCAGGGAAACAGAGACAGTCTGCATAATCAAAACACTTTTGCTACATAGCAAGCTTCCTAGGTTTTGATCTGGTGAAATAAAAAGATTTCTGAGTCAGGTATGTGATCAACCATTTATTTTTCATGTGACAGTTCAGGTTATAAGAAAGAAAATAGATGATAGGCCTTCAACCGGGCCAGAACTATATAAGTAAAAATAATTTTGCTGCTCAATATCAGCATGCCTCCCTTCAAAATAGCCCATGGCCCACAGCCTATTTTGAAAGCTCAAAGCTATAAAGACTTTGTGTAATGAACTATTATTTAAAATACCCAAACATCTCAGAGCTATGGATGCTCTTATGCAAAGGACACCAAGAGGATATAAAAGCAAACAACAGATAGGGAAGGTTAAAGTATTCAATGTCTTTTTTTCCACTTTGGTACTCATAAAAACGCTAATTGCTACCAAATATTAACACAATTAATTTTAAATTGGGAGACAAGAATGTGAGTGAAAATAGGCTACATAAACTAGATATAGTTGAGTCTGAAGGACTTGCTGTGATTTACTAAATAAAAACTAGCTGACACAAAATCTGAACCATCAGCAATTATCGTCAAGTCATGGTGGGCTATAAGAGGGCAAACATAGTAACTAGCATTAAAAGCTAGGATACAGGAAAATATAGACAAGGCAGGTTAACTTAAAGCTTGCTGGAACAAAGTTTTAAACAAATAATTTGCAAATACCTATGGTCAGGTCTTATTCCACCTATGAAGTATGTAAATAAACTTAGGGTAGCATCTTATTCTTTCCTAATAATCTAAGTGGCCAGTTTTGAATGTATACATAACATTTTTGGTTCTCATAGGTCCATGGATATTCTGTTCCCAGACAAGTAGCTTTGTATACATAGGCAACTATGTACCTACACATAGAAGTTAGTACTCTGCCCTGGGCTGTAGGGACACATGGTACAGGAAAAGCAGCTGGCATGTCAAGCAGCCATTTAAGTGTTGATTCCTGGTGGGAAAGAAAAGGGAGGTAACATCTGCTTATGTAACAACAAACCTCTGGCTGCTGTTCCTACACCATATACCACCACTGCTACTCTGCCCTTCTTGCTGCTGGAGTCAGAGCTGCAACAGGGAAAGTGTAGGCTATGGGGTGAAGGAGAATGGGGTAGGGTGGGAATATGCACCCAGTGAGTTTGCAGATGCTCCCCCTGAGAGCGAGCACTTTCGGCTTACGTGATGGGCAGGGGGGAGGCAGGTGGAGTGCTGGTGTTCCCCTTGAGAAGTGCCACCACTTCTGGGCTCAGTGTCCAGCCACAGGGGAACTCCCCGTGTCCTCTAACCTGGTGGGCGATTGGCTATGGGGGGACCCCCCCCACTCGGCGCTGATGCTGCTACAGCCACATGCGGGCAGTCCCCACTCAGACCACGCTCACTGCAGATGTCAGCATGGCTACTTGTCACCAGCATGCCCCCGTTGCCATGCTTCTCAAGCCTTGGGGGGCACACGTTGCCTATGTCCAGGAATATAGCAGTACTAGATGCAAAAGGACCAAAAATGGCCATTTAGATGACCAGGAAAGAACAGAATGCCACCCTTAGCACTTTAATGTGATTCTGTTCTACTCTGTTCAAGTCCCTGAAATTCCAGTAATGCCTCTACTTTTGTAATACACCATCCTTAAGAAGGACTCACAAAAAGGCTGCATGGAGGATCTACCTACCATTTGTATTTAGAATTATTCAGGAACTTATACAAGATAGAACAGAATTGTGTGTTGTCACATAAATCCATTTCTACACATAGTTGGTGAAATAGAATATGATCCTAAGAAGATAATAAGATGATAAGAAACAAAAGCTTTGTCAGAACAAACAATGCCCAACACACCTATAGGCTCAGTGGCACCAAACTGACTAGCACCATGAATGAAAGGGACTTGGGGGTAATAATTGACCACAGTATCAATATGACCTGGCAGTGCGATGTTGTAGCTAGTAAAGCAAATAACACTCTGGCATGCATCAATCCAATGCATCTCCAGCAAAACTAAGGAGGTGATTCTTCTGCTCTACTCAGCACCAGTGAGATCACAGCTGGAGTACTTCATCCAGTTCTGGGTACCATACTTTAACAAGGACAGGGACAAGCTTGAGATAATCCAAAGAAAATCCACATATATGATTAGAGTCTTACACGGCAAGCCATATGAGGAAAGGCTGAGGAATCTGGGACTCTTCAGCCAGAAAAAAAGAAGACTGAGAGGGGAACCTGGTAGCAGCTTACCACTACACTAGGGGAGTACATTAAGGGCTTGGTGAGCAACTGTTCACCAGGACACCCAAGGGGAAAACTAGGTACAATGGCCACAAACTCCTGGAAGACTGATTCAGTCGCAACATTAGGAAAAACTTCTTGACAGTCAGGGTGTCCAGACTGTGAAATAAGCTCCCTCCAGAGGTAGTGCAATCAACTACCCTGGAAATCTTCAAGAGGAGACTAGACAGTCACGCAGTTATCTTTCCTGCTTGGTGCAGGGGCTGGACCTGATGATCTTACAAACTCCCTTCTGGTCTTACAATCTATGAAACTATGAAACCCTGTTAAGTGTAACTGTGAAGAGAAATGGGCAATAAATAAAACACTCACCACAGGGAATGTGTCTGAATGGGAGAGAGAGATGAGAACAGGAGGAGAGCGATGCTGCCGGAGCAGCTGCTCTGTAAGGATACAACAACCCCACAAGGGGAGGGGCAGGGCACGGGAGGAAAAGGCAACAGAAGACATCACCAGACAGAAGGTTTGGGAGGATAGTGGGGACAAGAAGAAACCCCGAGGACCAGGCTTGAGTGAAGAGAAGAGCTTAAGCAAATCCAATTAAGTTGGGAAACACTGGCAAAGAAAAGCCTTAAAAGGTAATACTTGAGCAGCGAAAAGAAGGGAGCCAAGGAACAGGGCTATCAGCCACTTTACAGTGACAGTGGGTTTTGTTATTTTTTCATTTGGACTGTGTTTTGGGCCAGTTGGGCTCTATAGAAGACGAAGGGTAAAAGAGACTGGGAGGCGACTATTCCTTAAAGAGACAGTGACATGCTGTGAATTCTTGGGAAGGAAGAACAGGCCTAGAGACCAGCGAACCTGAAGAAAAAAATAAAATACAAGGTGTTATAAATCAGAATGAATAAGAATGCTACGTTGGCATTATAGCTGTTAAATTAAGATTATACCCAAGTTGAATTCTGTATAAGTTAATTTTAAAACTTACCTGATGTGGAGAGAAGTAACAATAGCCTTTCAAACAGCAAGTTGATTATAGATGTAAAAATAAATCTTGACAAATAAAGAAAATGGTTAGCCTAAACAAAATAAGGCTGATTTCATTTGATGATTAAGCCTTGGGTATCGTGTAGAAAAGTTACAGTAAAGGGAGTTACCCAGGAGGATCCCCACATAGGTTGCCAGAGTCCTACTGTGATAGAAAACAAATAGTACCTCCTGACTAATAACATCATACAATAATCAAGGCGTGGCAGGAGAGAGTTGGACTATACCACAAGTAGTCCAAGACCGAGCAATTGCAGAAAAGAGGAGCTAGAATAATATATTAGGCTAAAAGTGGTACTTCATGTCATTATGCTATTGATGGGAAAGAACAATTCTAAAGTGGGGACATTAGAAGGGAGTGATAGAAAGGAGGGGAAACCCAAACAGCAAACATTAATTGGAAGTGGAGGTGCAATTACTTGTTACCCCAGCACTTGTTCCTGCCATTGGCAGGGAGTCAGACTAGATGACCTGTTCTAGGCCCCTTCTGACCCTAGTTACTATGAAACTATGAAACTATGAATTGGCCAGCACTGCACACCCCTGGCATCTAGTTCCAGAAACAAGGAGGGTATAGCAGTGGTGCATGAGCAGGAGCCAGAGATTTGTGAATGTTGGAGGAGATCATGTCACCTCCTTTTTTGGCTGCCAACGTGCAAGTTGAGAAACTAAAAAATCCACCAGTTTTGGCAGCAATAAGAGAAGTGACATCTCCCCTAGAAGAAACAACTTCTGGCCACTGCTCCTGCATTGCCATTGTTGCTGTCAGAGTTGTTGCAGGGAAGATGAAGGGTACAGGGGAAAGATGGGATAGGAGGGTCCCTCTAACTCCATTCTGATATTTCCCCCTCTCCTGCCCCCACCCCCCTTTGGAAACACCCAGAGTGTGTGTCCCACTCAACCACGCATTATTATGTTACTGGTGGGAAAGAACAATTCAGTAGTTTATAGGGTAGACAATTTGGTTCTTTTTTTCCTTTTCATTACAGATGATACTGTGTCTCCCAACAGCTGTCTTCCAATATGGAGTCTCCATTCTTTAACTAACCTAGGCTTATACAACAACCCAACTAGAATACAGTGTTTGGGAACAGTGAGTTTCTCTATATGTATTTATTAACCTAGCAAGAGGCATTTGCTGCTTTCTGTCCTTCTTTATCATCATCATTTTAAACTTATTTCCCTACCCATGTGCTTGGATGAATGTTTCAAAACTGTCCAGAAAGTCTTATTTGCAGCAAGAGAATCTTGTACTTTCTTTTCTGTGCTTCTTGAGGCTGGGCTGCGAAGGTACTCTTCCCAATCTTGCTCCTATCCTTGAGCCAAGAGATACAAAAATAGCCAGAAACACACTACCTCCTTCCTGCTCCACAGTGTTGCTTTGATGTCCCACATCTAGAATTTACAGATGCAATCCTTATGGTCAAAATCTCTCCTCTTGATTTTTTTTTCATAATCTCCCTTTTGATTGTAGTATCCAGGCATGATGACTTTGTGCACTGACTTGAGAAAACTAATGAACAAGTTTCTTCTGAAAGCAATAAAACCCAAACCTGGCACAGATAAAAGATAATGGGACTATAGGAAACTCAGTCAGTGGCACTGCTATGACCAACACAAATCCCATATAGTCTTTCAGATTATGGAACCAAACTGAGATGCAGCCCCTTCTCCTCAGCTTCCCTGTTTGGAGTGTCCAGTCTTACCCCTCAGAGCCTCCTACTCTTGAGCTCAGGCCGGGCCTACATTTAAAAGACTTTCTAACTGAACAGAATGTTTGAGAAGAAATTTTCAATTTTGCCACACTCAGGGAAAAACTGGAAAACACCCGTAGGAAAAAAAGATGAAAAAAATAAACAATACATAGATTTTCATATTTTTCCTGAGGAGTAGAATAAATTCCTGACTGACTCCAATGAATGAAAAGTAAATCATAGAATACACCGTATGTAACTTCCCTGTACTTTTGGCAGGAATCTATCTGTAGTATGCCAGTATTCTTCAGCAGTTACTGTACTGCAATACTCAAGTCAATGGGTTAAGTAATACTGAGGCTGATAACTAGGGCAGGCCTCTATAATGTTGCTGACCCTGTCATGGGGCTAATATCAAGGCAAGTCATCTATTGCATTATGCACCAGCTGTCCCTGATGGTTTTAGAATTATACTAATCTATTTTTCTCTAGAATCCTGCAGCAATGAGTTCCACAATATCATTTATAATAATGCTTTGTATAGAAAACCAAGTGCCAGAAACGTCCCTTGCTCTTTCCCTTTTTGTATCTTTTGGTTGAAAATTAAATGCGTTTAAAGCTTAAATTCTTTAGAACTTGAATTCTCCAAGCTCTAAATTCAGACTATTGTGGAAAGTAATTATCCACTTTTTTTCTTGCTTTCATTTAATGGCATCTAGATAAATAATAGATTTTTACTGCATCCACTATATTTCTACATGAGCAGCAGAGAGACATTGCAGCTCCTATTGAATAGGAAAGGCCCTCAACCCTGCACTCTGCTGCTACCAATGAGATTGTGTATGGCAGCCCTCTCACAAAGGCTTTGATAGACATCTAAACTGGGACAGAGTACAGGGGCTTTTGTTTCTGAACTGCAGATTACAAAAGAGTCCTAGGAAGGTTTAGTGGATACAGTTTTTCTAAAGCTTTTGTATTCTGCTCAAACAGTGCTTTTCTCAGCACAGAGAAAGCTCCCGAAAAAGAAAAGGTCAGGCCAAATCTCTGCTCAAATGGAATCCCTGAAAGAAATGAGTTTCATTGTTTGATTCAAATGTTGTATTTGCCTGACTAACACAGAGACTCAAATGCATTTCTTTTGCACCCAACTCAGGAGGTACAATAAGCTACCTTTTATGACAGGTGCTATAACAGAGCCCAATGACCTTGAAGAGAGCATTTAACTAAGGGTAAAAAATCTAATGGACACCTCCTCCATCTTAATTGCTTAATTAATACTCTGCACAGGCATTCAGCAGCATGAAAGAAAGCAGGTGTGAGGCTGTGAGCAGCCCTGCAGAGCAACTTCCCATTAAAATTCACTTGGCTTTCTGCAGCAGGAAGCAAAAGAGCAGGGCAGATAAAGAATAATTAAAGGGCTATTCATTCAAATGTTACATTTACATTAAGATATAGTGCCATCAAGAATGCTCTGGCCTGGCACAGGTCTCCAAAAGATTGGATTAGGTTTTCAACCATTCCTATTTAGAATTCAACTAGAAAAATTTATGGTTGTGCGTGGTACGCTCCAGTTGCTCCCCCTACTCCATCCTGTGTACATTTTAGCTTGCATCTGTGGCATGTGTTTTCAGTAAAACTGCTGAATTAAATGGTGAGACACTTGTGTATGGTACATAGCTCACTGTTTGTCATGCATTGGGCCATGGCCAATGTGGAAGCAACTGCCTCTAAACTGGCCCCAGTAGGAGAATTAGGTGGATTGGAAAGGGAGTGTTTGTTCAGAGGGAATTTGAGCTGAATGCCACTAATTTGCAGCAAAGCTAGGAGCAAAGGTTTGTTTCTAATGAAATTAGTGCTAATGAGAAAGGCTAGAATAGCAGCCCTGCCAGGGATTGGAGTCCTTTACAAAATCAGAGCTGGAGGAGGGAGTATATTATCCAAATTCTCTGTGTTTTGCTTCTTACTTCTACCACGCCAAGAAAGTATCCTCAGGGATAGGGAAATCACAGCTCTACTTATACTGGCAAAGAGAGAAGGCTGTTCAATACCATAGTGTCTGATAATGTAGTACTCTTGTGATTCCAGTTAAGCAGCCTGGAATTGATAATCCTGAGTGCCAGCCCCATAGTCCCATCATTGCTTAGTTTTACTTTATGTAAATTTAGCAATGTACTAGCACATTGTGATTAACAGATGAGGAAAAGGAATGTGTGTTTCTCAGGCCCTTGTTACATGGTAACTCTAGGCAGATACTGGAACTCTTAACCCCTGGACTGGATGCATGTTAACACATTTAAATGGCTTAAAACACTTGTTATTCAGTTTAACGTTATGCCACTCCAGGGCAGGATTATCTCTAATCTGCCTAATTTTGTTCCCGTTCCATTAATTTGTGGCCACTCTCCACAGCTTTTCAACCGAAGATGAAGCCCTCCAGCATCCCAGGAGACCATAGTGCATCCCGCTGCTGCCCAGACTAGCTCTGCTCCCAGCAGGAGCAGAGCAAGCCCATACAAGCAGCAGTAAAGGGGTACTGCTACCAGCAACCACTCATACCAGCTCTGCCCCTGTCACTGGTTGTGTGGAATTCCTCTGCTCCTGCACGTTCTGTCCCTGCTGCCACAAGGAAGCCACCAAAAAGACCATATAGATGTGCCCACACTTTCTGCCACATCCTTCCAGGGTCCACTGGGCATTTTGCCTGCACAAATGCTGTATTGCCAGAAGTCATGCAGCTAAGGGACATGCTTTGTGGGTCTCTGCTATCAGAGATGCTTTCAGCAGTGTGCTTCTAGTATAGATAAGATCCCAGTACCAGAGCTTCCAAACCTGGTTCCACACAGGAGCAAAAGGAGCAATTAGCCTGTTCGTTCCCTAGCTCCTTGTCCTACCCCTGAGCACAACACCTCTAATGCAGGGGTGGGCAAAATGCAGCCTATAGGCTATATCCAGCCCATCAAGGGATTCTGTCCAGCACACAATGGGTCCCTTGGTCCTGCCCAGCCCAGGCTCAAGCAAAAGCCTGGGTCATGGTACAGGCATGCAGCAGGGCTTGGGTAGCAGGGCCAGACCTGGCCCTGCTGCCCAGGAACCCCCTACCCATGTGCCCTACTGGAAGCAGGACCTCTACAGGTAAGGCGCACAGCCAAGAGGCTGGGATGGGGTGCAGGCAGGCAAGGTGTAGTGTTTGGAAACAGAATGGGTGGGTGAAATCAGAACCATGGAGCAGGATCATGGGGAAGACCCACAATTCAGGATCATGGGGCAGAGCCAAGGCTGAGGTATAGCTGCAATTCACTCCCTGCACACCCCTGTGACACATTCAGGATCCATAGGCAGGGGCATGCAAGGAGCAGATTGTGGCTCTATGCATAGGAAGTGGAAAGCTGGGGCTAATGGGGCTTAGCCCCCTATACTAATTTTGTGCTTGCCAGTGACAGTGCTACTGCCACATCCCACCACTGCAGCCCCTGCCACATGCTCCACTACTGTCACATGTACAGTACCAATGTATGTTGGCCCCCACAATGGCCCTGCAGAAGGGAGGGAAGGGGGTCAGGTGGGCATGCCCACACTGCCCAACCCCCACAAATAATATTTCTTCCCTCTGCTTATGGCTCTGCCCTGGGAACCAGCCCTGTATTGTTACCATCCCAGTATTCTGGACCCAGCCCCAGACATAGCTCCCTGTCCACCTGCAACCCCATCCCACCCATCTGGCAGTTTACCCTGCCCACCCAAGTCCTAGCCGGTCTCCATGGATGTCTCAGGATTGCTGTGTGGTAACAGTATGGGGATGGAGCAGAGCTAAGATCCATGTCTGACATGACGGCACCCAGGCTGTGGTGGTGGGACTGATGGGAAAAGATTGCTAGTTAACTGGCAGCATCATCAGAAACAGGTCTCTCTTTTTTCAGAAAACTGAAACAACTGCTGCTTTACACTCTCATTGATCTTGCAAAACAAGGGAGGGAGCATGTGTGCTTTGTAGAGTTGAGGTGAAATCTATAAATCTTTGCTACCTCAAGCAACAATAAAACCATCTGCCAGTCCAGGTGAGGGAGACAGAAAGAATCTATGGCTGCTTACAGACATGAAAAAAAACCAAACCAAACCAGAAATTTACTTTTAACTTGGTACACCCCCACCTCAGCAGCAGACCATGGGTCTCTAGTCCCAGGCTCCTCTGGCCCCATGTCCTGGGCAGCACTGCCCACAGTCCAGGCTGGCAAGGCACTATCCCCTTTCCCCTCTCCCTCCATGACCCCTCACCCCCAGGAATAGGGGGGAGTTGAGTAAGGAGTGACAGAACATGGAAGGGAGTTTGGGGTCAGAGAGAATGCCACTAATCTTAGAACTCAAAAAACACAAGACAAACATGGGGTAGGGGACTTTTGAGCTGGTACCCAACTTTCAGAATTCCAGAGTCAAGATCAGGGACTTCTTCATGTAGGAATTGGACAGTTACATGATTCTGGACCCAATGTTTGTCTGAGAAGGTGGGAGGCAGCTGCTGGACAGGAGGGCGATGGGCAGAGGGAGCATGGGTCAGGAGGTGTTGCTGCAGTGTGCCCAAAGAACACCTGGCTCTCCTACATAGGCATCTTGGGGTCCTGGGGTCATGTCTTCCCCTTTGAGTACCATGGATGCATGGCCCTCAAAAACACCTAGGGTTCATGTCAGGCAGCTGACATGATGCAAGGGTCTCACTATCCCCACTAAGGCTGTGCTGGTCCTTGGCAATGAGACCCAGCCAGGCCAGGAGTTGGGCCACAGGGAGTGGAACAGCTCCCTGACTGGGTTTCCCAGTTAGCTGGGACTGCTGGGCTGTGTTGCCAGAAGCTGTCCCAATGACCTCCTGGCCTGGCAGGCTGGTGGACCATACTCTCTCCACTTTTCTGAGTGCTCCTACACCTGTTCATGACTGGTCTGGAACTGCTTTGGGAGACAGGGCATAAAGGGTGACCACCAGTGCTCAGAGGTAGTGAGTTGGGCCTACAAGCGAGGTGGTGTTTCTGATGATATTGACATGCTATCTCAGGCAACCCAGATCCACTTCACTGACCTACTTCTGCTCCCTGGAGCAGGCCCTGCTAGATACATTCCTGCTTTTTCAGATGGTTCAGCGGCTCCCATGCATCACACCTCCTGTCACAGCTCTCCCTTGCCCCTCACCATCCCAGTCAGGGCACAATGGGGAACATTTTTCTTCAGCCACCATCCTGGAGTCCCCTCCTTGGGTTCCCTGTTACTGTCTAACCAAGAAAGAGTCCTTGGAGTGGGACCCTGTTTTTTTGGACTGACCAAATTAGGAGGCTGGGGATGCCCAAATTAAGGTACTGGTAAATGAGCAAATTAAGATGTATACATCTGATGTTTCAGAAACAAAGGGATATGCTGGCAGAACAGAATGTGGACAATATGATGACCACAGGGAGACCAATCAATGGTACCCAGAAATGAAGAGTCATCAGGAGGAGAAAAAATACAAAAGGAGAGATTTTTCAGAGTAGCCGGGAGGAATCCTGAGGCCACCATGGGCAAAGCCACCAGCCCATACCCGCCAACTCCATTGGAGGGGGTGGGCATTGACCCTCAACCTCCAAGATTGCTGATGTCTGACATTGAAGCAGAGAACCACAGGGTGGCACTCGCTTACTGGCCAGGCATACTGTCCCTCTGTGAAAACCCAGAAACTGGTAGCTAAGTAGGATCAGGGATGGGGAGAGAGGCGTTTATTTTGTTTCCTTGCCTGCATTACTCTTATCCACTATCACTACATATCAATAAAATTTGTTTCTTATCCAAAGGAAAATGTTGTGGTTGGTCTTAAGGTTTGAGTTTCCCTGGAACAAGGTATCAGGACTGCGTTGTAAATCCAGTACCAATGCTCACCATGCCATGGAGAGCTGGGCAGCAGCCTGAGCCACCACCCCTGACTGGTGCAGCTACAGTATCTCTGAAGGAGCCAGCACTGGTGCCAGTCATGGGTGTCATAGGTGGACCCAAAGTGCCCTATGACCTTATTCATAAACTCCCTACCTTTGTGCTGTAACTCTGTCATCCCTGATGTATCATGAGCTGTCTCCTACAAATAGCAGGTGGCCATCCAGAGCCCCCTGTCATGTGACTCACCAACCTGGGTATAAGCACCGCCCTCCCACCCAGCCTGTCCATTTCCCCCAAACATGTCCCAATTCCTTTCCTGTCCTAGTCCCCTAGTCCCAGGAGTTGACAGTGCATGGCTGGAGTTCAGAGGCTGGTGACTATGGCTTGTAAAATCTCTTATTACTCCAGCACCCCATACACATGTCTTTCATGTGCTCTGCAGATGTTTGGCTGCCCGTTCTGGACCCACCATGCCAGTATCAGTGAGCTGGCCTTCTGTGCACAGATGCAGAGCCTGCAGACACAAGGGAGGAATTGCTTAGCTTTCAGAATTTGGGTTGGGAGTGTAAGGGTGGCAGGGATAGGGCCACAATTGGAGGAGGGGGTTCAGGGTTGCCCTGAAAGGTCATTAACTGAGTGCTTTTGATATGAGAAGCAGAGAATCTACCAACAGCTATTGGACTTCAACAATGGATCAGATTGGGGCGGGGGGGGGAGGGAGGAATGCTGTTGGTCCACTTGTCACCCTATCTAGATGTGCAACCCAGGAGTTACCCTGGCAGTGACAGCTGAGTGGCTAGGAGAACTGTTCTCATGCAGGAATCCTTCGATCACATGTGCCCCTTTCCTAGAATGGGAAGAAGATCTGGGTTGGTTTTTTTTACAAGAGTGTGGCAGAATGCCATCACAGTATCTCCCTAAATTTCTTCTATCAGGTTTATCACCTGTCTGTCAATCTGGTTGCCAATATCACTGCAGTGGGTGGGCAGCCCTCCCCCCATCTGTCTCCTGTAATCCTAAATTGTCACATGAGGCGGAAACATTCCTGAGGGAAGGTGGACCTATTCCTCTGGATGTGAGAAGCTACAGCTAGCCAGGGGTGGGAATTCCACCTCTCTACTGTGCTAGCAGTGACCTCATGGCAAGGAGACAGGGACCCACACTACCAGGTGACCAGTATTGCTTTTTAAACTAATTGGTTGGCATCAGAAATACCTGCCTGATTGGACCTGGAAGGTAAGGTCAATTGAAAGCACCAGACATCAGCCAATAGGGCTGCTTCTGGTGGGAACATAGTGATGAGGTCATGACAGGGATATATAGGGTTCCTTCTTCATGGAAGGGTCAGAATCACAGAAAGTTAGGGTTGGAAGGGACCTCAGGTCATGTAGTCCAACCCCCTGTTCAAAGCAGAACCATTCCCCACTAGATCATCCCAGCCAAGGCCTTGTCTAGTTGGGTCTTAAAAACCTCCAAGGATAGAGATTCTACCACATCTCTGGGTAACCTGTTTCAGTGTTTTACTACCCTCCTAGTGATAAAATTCTTCCTAGTAGCTAACCTAAATTTCCCTTACTGCAACTTGAGACTGTTGTTTCTTGTTCTATCATCTGCCACCACTGGAAATAGTCTAGTTCCATTCTCTTTCAAACCCCACTTCAGGTAGTGGAAGGCTTCTATTAAATCCTCCCTTAGTCTTGTCTTCTCTAGACTAAATAATCCCAGTTACCTCAGTGTTTTCTCATTAGTCATGTCTCCCACCCCCCTCACCATTTTTGTCATTCTCTGCTGGACTCTTTCCAATTTGTCCACATCCTTTCTGTAGTGGGGAGAGGGGGTGCACAAAATTGAACACAGTACTCCAGATGTAGCATCACCAGTACTGAATACAGCGGACTAATCACTTCCCTTGAACTACTGACAACACACTTACCAATGCATCCCAATATGCCATTGGCAACAAGGGCATCCTGCTGGATCATATTCAGCTTTTTGTCCACTGTAACCCACAGGTCCTTTTCTGAAGAGTTTCTGCCCAGCCAGTCAGCTGCCAGTCTGTACAGATGTATGGGTTTTTTCCATCCTATGTGCAGGACTTTGCACTTGTCCTTGTTGACCCTCATGAGATTTCTTTTGGCCCACTCCTCCAATTTGTCTAAGTCATTCTGAATCCTAGTCCTACCCTCCAGTGTATCTACTACTCCCCTCAGTTTGGTGTCATCTGCAGACTTGCTAAGGGCGAACTCTATGCCATCTTCCAGATCATTGATGAAGATATTAAACAAAACTGCCCCCAAGACCAGCCCTTGGGGCACTCTACTTGATACTGGCTGCCAACTAGACATGCAGCTATTGATTACTACTCTCTAAGCCTGATGCTTCAACTCATTTTCTATCCACCAGACTTCCTGAGCTTACCTGTGAGAATGCTATGGAATGCTGCATCAAATCTTTGGTAGACTCATAATTGCCTCTTCAATGTGGTCTTTTTGAGGCAGTGCAACCAGTGTTTGTTGTACCCCTGTGCATACTTCTTCTAGGTAATGCATTTGAAGAGATCTCTGATTCAATGTCCTATCTGAAGCTGGCACTGGACGTATTCCTCACTCTGGATCCTTTATTTCCCTGAACTCCAACATGTGTGCCCAGGTTTGGCTGGTAATGGCAAAGGCAGTTGGGTTGGTTCATCATGATCCACAGCAGGGCCCATGGGATCTCAGTGTCTGGGTGGGGAAAGATCTGGCTGCAAGTGGGTGGATGGAAGGCTGGAAGGATGGATAGATGGAAGTAGTGGTGGATGCATGAGGGTTTAGTTCCTGGTGCATATTCTCAACCTCACTTCAGAGGTTTGTGGCCCCTGTTCTCATGTTACCTGAGCTCCAATGGCCAGATAACCTTCAGAATCTCCAAATGTCCAGGAGCTTTCAGCACCTGCCCTGTGATTTTGGCAATGCCACATACCCTGCCTGGGCTGTAAAATTCAAGGGTCCTTGATCTCCAATCAAGGAGACAGATGGCTGTGCCCCATGTGTTCCTAAAGGTACCATGGGGGATCTATCTGCTCACCCCTAGCTTGGAGATTCATTCCTGCACCCCTTCCCCCACACACTCAATTGTGTAGTTGATCAGTGAAGAAGAAGAGGGGGAGTCAATATGAATTCAATGAGAATGTAGCATATGGCAGGAGACTTTCCTCCAAAAAAAAGTTTTATGAAGTGATGGTAAATATTTAGAGGCTAACTCAGCCACCCTTACTTCAAACTTTTATAAATGGAGGATATTAATGTAGTAGATTCTATTAGCGGAAAGTTATGAATTTCAACCCAAAATACTACTTCTCAAATTTTATTAAATTTCATTTTTTTCACTTTGACCATTTATTTCCCTATCCTTTATTGGTGATGTACAAAGTTCCTCCTTTGGGGATATTTCTATATAAATATAGATTTATGTTGGAAATAAGAAGGCACAAGGCACTTACATTATCAAGTGGATGTTTTGCATCATTACAAATTCATTTTGATATTTTAAAAATAAATATGTATATATATCTAGATATGTAATTTATAACCCTGAGCAAGAAAGGAAGTTGGGGTGAGTTGTGGTGGCTGATGTGGTATGGAGAGACATGACATTTTAAAAGGAAGGAAATTATGAAGGAGGCAAGAGACAGAGATTAGGAGAGATCACATAAGCAAAATTATTCAAATGTTGATATTAAAACCATATGTGAGGTTCAGATCCAAGACTCTGTTGCAAACACTTTCCTACTCACCAAAATTGAAAATTCATATTTAAAGTTTTATCCCTTAAGTGAAAGTGATTTTTTAATTCATTAGGCAAAACCAAGGACATTTGGTTCAACGTTCAGCTCTAACCTAAATCTCAGACAAACAAAAACTTGGTTTGAACAAGACACTATTTCCATCAGGACATTATAAAATTCTTCTGAGAGAGGTATTTAGTCTCATGTGTCTAAAGACAGGAAGAAGGTAAGGTACATTTGTCCCCTATAGAGGAACTATGAAGTAAGCAGCAAGATGGAGAGAGTAGCTGTTAGGGATTGTAGATACCCAAGACAAGAAATAGTTCCATTTTTGGTTTTTTTATTTGGGGGGGGGCATTGGGGAGGCAGGGGGTATTTCCCAAAAAAACTTTTGGATGGAGTAAGAAATTTGTCTTCCTGATTTACATACACACATATAACTGGCTCTTATTCTTATTTTATAGGTGTATAGAGCCCAGAGGCTTCACCTGATAAGTTTTAGTAGGTTTTATTCACCCCTGAATTTGATGTTGTCCCTCATCCTTCCTCCAAACTATAGAATTCTTGAGTATCTGTACCTGCTCTTAATGATTACCCAGATAGGGATGGGATTTTCCCCAGATTACCTTATTTCTCGAATTCACTGCTAGGAAGCAAATCCAAAGATTTGATGATTTGGACATAGAGAAAGCTTTAACTGTTTTAATATATAAATATATATATATATAGGTAGCAGGGGCTTGTGAATGCTGAGATGCTGGGTCAGATGGAGCATCCCACAGGAGAGCAGGGGACTCTTGGCACTTGGCACTCTACCTGGAAGTGGAACAGCAGTACTTTCAAGGAGTGTACCAGGCCGCCCCCCTCCCACCCTGAGCTCAGTGACTGGTGCCCCCCAGATACTCATGGCCGATTGCCAAGCTGGGGTGGGGGGGGGAGGGTCTGTGTGCTTCCCAGCAGACCCAGAAGTGGACCGAAAGTACTTCTGGTCCACGTCTGAGTTTGCCACCAAGCATACAAGGGCCCTCCCGTGCTCCTGTGGGATGCATCACAGTGATCATGAGCCATGTTTGCTACCTCAAGGCATGTAGAAAAAACTTTTAAAGCTGTGTCCATGTCCAAATTGTTGATTCTCCAAATCAGCATTGAATCTTCAGATTCAGATTTGGCCAAATCAAATTAGGGACAGTGATCCAAACCAATGAATTGAATCACTGTCCCCAATTCAGGCCAACTCTGAACCCAACTTGAACAGGGCCCACTTCCCACATCCCTACTAAATATTACTACATTTCAACAATTTGCATGTGACTAAATAATTGTGTGATAAAATACAACCCCCCCCCAAAACAACCACCCAAAAGCAAGAAAACAAAACAAAAACACTTGGCCCCAAGTTTCACTTCACTATTAGACTACTTCAGACAACACACAATGAGAATGTCACTGCCCTGTGTGCAAACAAATGATGTCTTTGAACATCTTTGAACAATTTCTTGGCAAATAACATATTTCTGCAGTGCCTGTCCTTCAGACACACAATGCATCCTACCAGCTGCTAATGTTAGGGTTCCAGCTATTTAGGCAATTGAAAAACAACTGATGGAGTATTGACACAATACCAAAAACCTGGTAATCCTAATTCATTCTTTCTCAGGCATGATCCAGCAAATGGGACACCCTGACTCATTCCACTCACTACGGCTTCAGGAATGAGGCCCAATTTGTCTCTTGGCTTCCTAAATTTTGTACTATTTTAGAGAAACTACTAGGTGCAGAAAGGAAAATAAAATCAATGCTTTTGCAAGCAGCAGATTGGGAAGATGGTGGAAAGAGCTCTTTTCTTCCCACTGAACAATGTTAGGCGTTTCCTAAGAGGAACAAAATAGGCTCCATGTTCCAGAGGGTTTGTTTTTTGGGTTTTTTTTAATGGTGTGTGGCTTTAAGAAAGGAACACTACATTAAGGCTAGCAAGACCACTAGATATTATATTCATATAGCCAAGAAAAGTGACAGCTGTAAAATGGTAACTAATAAAACCAGTTGTGAGAGGATCACAAATCCAGAGTTCCTGGACCTTGCTGCCCTATGTATGTACCTGTGGGACTCCCAGCAGCATACCTCAAACTCTGTAACAGACAGTCTGAAACAATTTTCTATCAAGTACAGATGGTTCCAAACCATTACTTGAGTGACAAGAATTAATAGAAATATTCTTTAAGGCATGAGAACTGAGAAACACTCTCTGTTTCTTTATGGCCTATTGAATACGTCAAATGTTTTTGGGGGTGACAATGTTTGTGTCAGTGATATGGACTCATGGGTTTCCTGTCCCATATCTTGTACCAAACACAGGCAGTGTAAGTGCTTATCACCTTTTACATTTTACACAGACATTTGGTTCCCCCACACAAATTGGAAAATAGTGATGCTACATATTAGTGTGTATAGGTGTGCTGCTGTACATTTTGGGAATATTCAAGTACAGGTTAACTATGAACAGAAAAAACACAACATCTGACTCACATTCAGCACTTGCTCACCTGCACTCATGACAATATGCAATGAAAGAAAATAATAAGCAGTTCTCTTTGTGTAGATGGGTCTCTGCTAATTGGAAGGAGAATGCAGGCAGGCACAGCAGCAGAGGCTTGCTGACTATTGTCAGTAACAGCCCAGTGGTGGGGGCAACCTGATGCTCAGGAAGACCACATAAGCTCTGGTGTAGCTTAGACCACCCTGGGAAATGGGGATGAGCAGGATGCCACAGAGCCCCATGGGTTGCTGGTAGAATGCGATCTAGGGTCAGTTACGATGGGATCTAGTACAGATGTTTGTTATAGTGTTTAAACCTACAGTAGTGAACTCTGATACTGAATCTCTTAGACTGCCTCATGAGAGACTACAAGGCTCTAGGGGCAAAGCTCAAGGAGACAGGGACGGAAGTGTTTTTTTCTTCTATTCTTCCAGTGACCAGACATGGGTGGCGCCACAACTGGTCAACTGGCGGCTTCAGAGCTAGTGTTACCAGGTGGGCCTTGGGTTCTTGGCCCATGACCCATATTTCCACACAGAGGACATGCTTGGGCGGGATGGACGTCATCTCTTCCCAAAAGGTAAGCGTGTTTTTTTCTTCCAGTTTGGCTGAACTCGTACAGCAAGTTTTAAACTAGGTTCACCAGGGGACAGGGACACAATGGAACACAAGGACACTTCGCCATCAAGGCAGGAGACATGCACAAGCAGTACCAAGGTACATGACAGGGGCCAGGGAAGGCTTAGGAAAAAGAGGGTGGCATGGACACCTACAGGAGGCCTCAAATGCCTGTACACAAATGCGCAAAGAATGGAAAATAAGCAGGAGGAACTTGCCCACCTGCTACCTAGCAAAAACCCAGACCTCGTGGGGCTCACAGAAACCTGGTGGGATTCTACCCATGACTGGGCAGTGGACATCAAGGGATACAGGCTGTACAGGCATGACAGAGCAGGGAAAAAGTGGGGGGGTGTTGCGCTATACATCATAGAGTAATGCACATCCTCAATGATCAGAATGGGGTCAGAGGAGGTGCAAAATGAAGCACTCTGGGTAAGAATGCAAGGGGGGCATGGGGAAAGGGACTTGATAGTGGGTGTCTACTGCAGATCACCTTATCAGGGGGATCAGCTGGATCTGGAATTCTCAGGTCAGCTCACGGAGGCAGTAAAGTTAAGGGATGTGGTTGTCATGGGTGACCTAAACTACCCAGACATCTGCTGGGAGAAGCAGTCAGCCAGGTCCAACCACTCATGTAGGTTCCTAGCTGGAATACAGGACATCCACCTAACCCAGGAGTTGCATAGTTCCACCAAGGGAAATGCCTTGCTGGACTTGGTCCTTGCCACAGGAAATTACCTGGTGAGGGGTCTGGGGGTATTCAACCACCTGGGCAACAGTGATCATTGCCTGCTGGAATTTAGTGTCCAGCACTGGGCGGTGAAAGCAAGCATAAAGCAAAAGTCCTCAACTTCAGGAGGGCTGACTTCAATGAACTAAGATTAATAGGAAAGGCATTGGGGTCTCAGAGCTTCAATGAGATGGGAGTCCAAGACAGGTGATTGTTCCTCAAGGAGACAATCCTCTGAGCTCAAAGGAATTCAGTCCCAACATGCACCAAGAGGGGAAGAAGTGCTAAGAAGCCCCTGTAGCTTGGCAAAGGCATCCAGGGATGCCTGAGGGCCCCTACAAGATAGACTTTGCAATCTTGTGATTGCAGCAAATGAAAAAGCTGACCTCTTTAACAAATTATTTGCCTCCAGATTCCTAAACAGGGACATTTCCCCCCACTAGAATTGTGGATGGACCCAGGGGAAGCATCGCCATGCCTAGGGTCAGGGACAACCTAGTTAGGGTACTTTTGGAGGGGTGGACATGTTTAAATCAGTAAGTCCAGACGCTCTTCACCCAGGGGTGCTGAGGGAATTGGCAGGGGTTATAGTAGGGCCTCTGGCATGGCTCTGTGAGAGCTCATGGGGCACTGGCCAGGTCCCAGAGGATTTGAAAAGGGTCAATGTGGTCCCCATTTACAAGGAGGGGAGAAAAGAGGACTCCAGCAATTATAGGCCAGTCAGTCTTACCTCAGTCCTTGGGAAGACCTTTGAGAGAGCAGGGGAGGTAATGCAGGCAAGTCCTGCCTCAATAACCTAGTTTATTTTTAAGATCAGTGTAACAGGGGGCCTTCTTGGGGCTGATTTCCCACCTGTTCCTGGGCTAAACCCCATGCCTTGCTGTTAATTTATTAACTGTTATTAATTAAGTGGGAGGCTGCCCATTCCTTTCTCTGATGCCAGTGGGCACTATCTGCAGCTCCGTACCTCCTCTGCACTGCAGCCCATGCCTCACAGATGGCATCCAGATGTTATTAGTCACACCAGCCCCACACTAGGCTCCATAATCCTCCTGCTGGGACCCTCCTTTGATCTCTCCACTCAGGAAGCCCACGCCACCTTCATTCAGGCTTCTGAGCTTTTTGTAGCTGGCTCCCCTCTTGGGCATGGTCCCCACTCAGGACTTTTGGCCACACACAGGCCCTGGCCTCACCTCCAAGGCCAGGCAGGGCCCCAGGCCCACAACTCTGGGTGCCCCTCACAGTGGGCACCTGGACCTTTGGACCTTTTTGGTCTGGGCCGCAGCATGGACCAGTCAAGGGGGCACTCTACCTCCGGCCTCACTAGCCCCACACTCTCTCAAGGTCCCCCTTCCTGAATGTGGGGAGATGGGGTGACTCACACCATGACTGGTGCTCCAGGGTCTCGCAGGGGACTCTCACTCCCCACCTGGAGCA
Organism: Caiman crocodilus; assembly: GCA_030014935.1. Taxonomy (NCBI): domain Eukaryota; kingdom Metazoa; phylum Chordata; order Crocodylia; family Alligatoridae; genus Caiman; species Caiman crocodilus. Next base: position 162,977,353 of record JAGPOW010003316.1, read on the forward strand.
TGATGTCATGGTACAACCCTGAGATCTTACACAACATCCCCTCTACTTGAGGCTCCACAACATCCCTTCTACTCAGGATCTCAGGACTTCCCTCTTTGGGTGGGCTCAGGTGGCCGTAGCCATGCCTGGCCCCCTCTACCTCTCATGTCCTGAACCACCCAAAGGTGGGAGCTGGGGTTAAGCTGCCCCGACCCGCTTTTCACCAGGGTAATAACTGGCCTGGCATTTCCTGGGGGCTCCCACACCACTGAGAGCCCCACTAGGCCACCCACCTCCAGCAGGGTGCAGTTTTAGGTTGTGCTCAGGATCAGGAGCCTCCTATCCATCCCCAACAGCTCCTGCCCTTACCTCCAATTGATACCTACAGCCAGGCAATATTGTTGTCTCACCTTCCAGCAGCAAAATGTCCTATTTATATGGACAGCCCTGGATCCAAAATGGCTGCCCTCATCAGGCACCTGCCGTCTTCTGGCTTCAGGTCCTTAAAGTGGCAGGCACAAACACTACCCTGCCACAATCAGGTCACAAAGTCCCTGAACAAGGATGTCAGGGTGGATGTCATCTTCCTGGGCTTTAAGAAGGCCTTTGACACAGTTTCCCACCACATTCTATCAAAAACATTTGGTGACTGTAGTTGATGCTTACAAAGTCAGATGGGTGGCAAATTGGCTAGATGGCCACACCCAGAGACTGCTGTCAGATGAGTCATTTTCAAACTGGAGAGATGTGGGCAGTGAAGTCCCTCAGGGCTCGGTCCTGGGGCCTGTATTGTTCAACATCTTTATCACCTATCTGGATGTAGATGTGGAATGCACACTGTCCAAATTCACTGATGACACCAAGTTGTGGGAAGAGATGGGCATGCTGGAGGGGAGGGACAGAATCCAGCTATATCTAGACAGGTTACAGAGGTGGGTGGATGAGAATAGGATGTAATTCAACACAGACAAGTGCAAGGTACTGCATCTAGGGAGAAGGAACCAGCAACACACCTATAGGCTTGGGAACACCTTTCTTGTCAACACAGTAGCAGAAACGGATCTTGGAATCATTGTTGACTCCAGGATGAACATGAGCTGCCAATGTGAGTAAGTGGTTAGGAAGGTTAAGCACACCTTGTTGTGTCTCTACAGATGCATCACAAGCAGGTCCAGGGAGGTGATCCTGCCTCTCTATCTAGCATTAGTCAGGCCACAGTTGGAGTACTGCATCCAGTTTTGGGTGCCACACTTTGAGAGGGATGTGGCTAGCATTGAGAGGGTCCAGAGGAGGGCCACTCGTATGGTCAGGGGGAAGCAGGGCAGGCCCTATGAAGAGAAGCTAAGGGGCCTGAATCTATTCAGCCTCCACAAGAGAAGGCTGAGAGGGGATCTGGTGGCCATTTACAAACTCACCAGGGGGTATCAGTGGGAATTGGGGGAGGGTCTGTTCCCTAAGGCACCACCTGGGGTTACTAGGAATAACGGCCACAAATTGCTGGAGAGAAGGTTCAAGCTGAACATCAGAAGACTTTGGTTCAAGCTGAACATCAGCCCTACTTTACAGTTAGGGCTGCCAGGCTCTGGAATGGGCTCCCAAATGAGGTGGTACTCTCTCCTACCTTGGGGGTCTTCAAGGGGAGCCTGGACAGATATTTGGCTGGCGTGATATGATCCCAGCACCCATTCCTGCCTGCAGCAAGGGGTCGGACCTGATGATCTGTTTTGGTCCCTGCTGACCCTAAGTACTATGATACTGTGATGATACTGTGCTACCACATCCATCCGAAGAATCCATCCAAAGAATCCATCTCTGCCTCCTCCCCCCAAACTTCCTCCAGGCTCTTCCCCTTTCTCCCCAACTTCCCAGTATCTACTTCTTCTCTGCCCCCCACCCCCTTACTGTCAGATGCTGCTCAGTGTGCTGTGTCCCAGAGCACAACATGTGGAAGCTCAGCCATTGCCTGAATTGCAGCAATGGCAGCAGAAGCTGCAGAAGGGAAGTGGCAGTGTGGAGCAGGAGGCTACCGTGGGTTTGACCATGACCAGAATTAAAGCTACAGCACCTGCCCTCTCCCCACTCTGCTTCATACGGGAATATAAGATAAGGGGTTCTTTTCCCCATGCTGACTGGGCTGGGGGTGGGAGGAACCTCATTTTCTATTTGGATAAATATAGTAGTTGATCAGATGACAAAGGAAAAGGAGCTAGCAGCTGATGTACTTGGATTAAGAGATTAAATCTCCTCTAAGAATTCTCTATTCTAAGATAAATAAGCCCGGTTCCCTGAGCTGCTCCTCAGAAGTCATGTGTCCCAGTCCCCTAAACATTTTTTCTTACCTCAGCTGAATTCTTCTCCAATTTCTCTACATTCTCTCTGTAGCGGGGAGCCCAAAACTGAACATCCATTCAACTAAGCCATATTTCTTCAGCTTCCTTGCATGAATATTCTGGGAGACCATACTAAAAGCCTTCCTAAAGTCAAGGTATAACATGTTCACTGCTTTCTCTGCATCCACAGAGCCAGTCATCTCATCATAAAAGGCAATCAGGTTGGTCAGGCATAACTTGCCCTTGGTGAATCTATGCTGACTGTCCCTAATCACCTTCTTCTCCCCCAAGTTTTCCTCCAAATATATTCCTGGAGGACCTTTCTATGATTTTTCAGAGACTGAAGTGAAACTGGTCTGTATTTCCCTGGATCCTCTTTCTTATCTTTCTTAAAGGTGGGCATTTTATTTTTCCTTTTCCAAACATCCAGGACCTAACCTGATCACCATGAGTTTTTAAAAATAATGGCCAGGATCTTTGCAATCACATTGGCCAGCTCCTTCAACACCCGCACATGCATTCAGTCTGGCCACATGGATTTGTACACATCCTGCTTTTCTAAATGGTCCCTAACCTGTTCTTTCACTACACTTGGCTCCTCACCTTCTCTACAAACTGTGTTTCCAACTGCCATAGTCTGGAAGTTGACCTTGCCTGTGAAGACTTAGGTGAAAATGGCATTGAGTACTGCAACCTTTTCCACACCATCTGTCACCAGACTGCCTCCCCAATTTAGTAAGGGACCCACACTTGCCCTAATCTTCCTCTTGTTACTGACATACTTGTCAAAACCCATCTTGTTACCTGACATATCCCTTGTTAGCTCAAACTTCAGATTTGCTTTGTTCTTTCTGATTTCATCCCTGCATGCTCAAGAAATACGCTTCTACTCCTCCCTAGTCATTTGTCCAAGTGTCCACTTCTTCTAAACTTCCTCCTTGTGTTTTAGCTCACTGAAGACTTCCCTGCTAAGCCAAGTTGGTCTTTTACCATACTTGCTAACCTTCCTGCTTATTGGGATAGTTTGTTCTTATGCCCCGTTAAGGTTTCTTGGAAGTACAGCCAGCTGTCCTGCACTCCTATCCCTTTAGGCTGGCCTTCTTGGGGATCCTGCCTAGCAGTTTTCTTAGTGAGTCAAAGTCTGCTTTTTTGAAGTCCAGGGTCCTTACTCTGCTGCTCTTCTTCCTTCCTTTCCTCAGGATCCTGAACTCAATCATCTCATCATTACTGCTGCCCAAGTTGCCATCAACTTCTACATTCCCCACCAATTGCTCCCTGTTTGTGAGCCGCAGGTCAAGAGGATTGTGGCACCTAGTTGGCCCCCAACACTTGCACCAGGAAGTTGTCCCCGACACTCTCCAAAAACTTCCTGGATTGTCTGTGCACTGCTGTATTGCCTACCCAGCAGATGTCAGGGTGATTGAAGTCCTCCATGAGGACCAGGACCTGTGATTGGGAAACTTGTGCTAGCTATTTGAAGAAAGCCTCATTCGTATCATCCTTCTGGTCTAGTATCTATAACACGCTCCTATCAAGACAGCATCTTTGTTGCTTTCCCCCAGGGATAGTATCATAGTATCATAGTACCTAGGGTCAGAAGGGGCCTAGAGCAGGCCATCTAGTCTGACCCCCCGCCAATTGGCAGGAAACGAGTGCCAGGG
>JAGPOW010003316.1:162981422-162992674 GCA_030014935.1 Caiman crocodilus
TTTTTTCCCGGGCACCACCAGGGGTAACTAGGACCAATGGTCACAAGTTACTGGAAAGCAGATTTAGGTTGGACATTAGGAGGCACTACTTCACAGTTAAGGTGGCTAGGATGTGGAACCGGCTTCCCAGGGAAGTTGTTCTTGCTCCTACCTTGGGCATCTTTAAGAGCAGATTGGATAGGTACTTGGCTGAGGTTCTGTGACCCTGGCACTCATTCCTGCCACTGGTGGGGGGTCAGACTAGATGGCCTGCTCTAGGCCCCTTCTGACCCTAGATACTATGATACTATGATATTTCTTCCTAGCAATCCTTCTTCTTGGAACAACATCCCATGGTCAAAGAAGCCAAAGCTCTGCTGGTGACACCATCTGCACAGTCATGGATTGATCTCCATGACTCTGATCCTGCCTGGGCCCTTCCCCTTGTCTCGAGGAGTCAAGGAGAACAATATGTGAGCCCCATCCCCTTCACCCTTACACCCAGAGCGCTGTAGTCACTTTTGGTCTGCTCAGAGTCTACCCTGGCAGTATCATTGGTGCCCATGTGGGTGAGCAGCAGGGAATAGCAGTGAAAGGGCTGGATGAGTCCTGGTAATTCTTCTGTGACATCTCAAACCCAGGCTTTGGGCAAGCAGCAGAACTCCTGAGATAGCAGGTCAGGCCAGCTGATGAATGCCTCCATTACCTGCAAAAGGGAGTCCAGTCATCACCACCACCTATCATTTCTTCTTGCTGGCAATGTTCTCAGTTCTCCAAGCCTTGGGATGCCTGGCCTGGCCTCTTCCACCAATGGAACATATGCCTCCTCCTCTGTTTGTATAGCATTTATATATCAACATACAATCATTTTTTGAGGCTGACTAGTGTTATGGGCATGCTAGTAGCATTCCGGCTTTCCAGCTTGAAAGGGCTTCAAGCCATTGGTGGAACATTCCCACCAATTGAGTGGTAGTGGACGAATAGATGTCCCACACTTGCTCACAGCAAGGCAAAGAGCCTGGACCTGGGTGAGGACTATACTTCTCTTCACCCTGATTGGTCCTCTTGCAATCTGGGGGTGGAGCCTCCAAAAGGTATAAAAGAACAGTGTGCCTGGCACACGGATATACTGTGTCACGGGATGAAGACGAGAGCGGGATTAAGGGGAGCTGGGGAGAGCTGCCTAGCAGGGGGAAGTAGTAGCACTGAGAAGCCTGAAGACCTCCTCACCAGATGGAAGCAGTGAGTGGTGCAGTCCACAGCCACACCTCTGACAAGCATGATGGCAGTGCACAGTTCAGTGCCCAGGGTCAGGCTCTGGGAACCATGAGGCAGCTCAAGTCTGCATGCAGCCAGGGGCACGGTGAACAATTGGTGCATGGAGTAGGGACCCTAGGAGCCCTATAAGGTGGATCAGGTCCACATCCACTGGCATTAAGCCAGGATCTCGGTGCATGGATGGTGCATGGTGCAGTCAAAGTGTGATAGAGGCCCTGGAGCTGTATGAGGCAGTTTAGGTCTCCAATCCCTGGCATAAGGCCAGGAAACCTCAGTGTAGGTGACACTGCATGGAGGATCCAGGAGTGGACCCAGGATCTGGGAGCTGCACTGGGGGGCTGGGGACTACCACACCTCTGGCACGAGGCTAGGAATCTAAAGCTGAAGCCTCACGTGGAGGATCTTGGTCAAAACTGAGACCCTGGAACCCTTCAAGGTGGCTCAGGGCCCCAACCCCAAGCAGAAGAGTAATGCCTTCAGTGCGTACCACAGTGCACAGGGCCACAGCCAATGGGCCCAGAGGGATCCAGAGACAGCTGGAGACTCAGCAGGAGAGGCAGCAACTCTCTGGGAGAGAGATGAGGACTTTCCACCTGACTCCCCGGAGTTGTGAGTTCCCACAGGGGAGGGGAAAACCAAACACTGAAGGGGAAGCCCAGAAGTAGAGGACTCCCCAAGTTTGAAGTATTATTTTGGGTTAAAGGATATTTTGGCTGGGCTGGGGAAACCCTGAAGGGCACTGGGGGAGTTTCCCCCTCCTCTCCTACCCCCCACAGCCACGGGAAAGCAGCCAAGTCTCCAGAATAGCATGGGCTTTGGGGTTCTTAGAAGAGCCAATTATATTCAAAGGTGTTGCACCTTATATTTTGTGAGTAGGTACCGGGTATTGTGTGGTTTAAATTTCATGTTTTATAAGTGTAAGTTGATAAAGTCTAAAATTATTGGGTCATAGTGAAATATTTAATCTGATATTTTGAGGATACTTATTTGATAGAGTATATATATATATTTGTAGATTTATATTTACTATCTAAGTAGATTTAAATTTTGATAGAATTTAAGGTTAATTTAAAATACTTGTTGAAACTAGCTTAAAATTTTATTATAATAGTTAACTGTATCCTGAGAGAGGTAAAGAACTATGTAAATATTGCCTATAATCCTTGTTATTGTGTGTGTGTGTGTGTGTGTGTATATGAAATAGTCTTTTAATCTTTTTCTTATTTATATTATAATATTAATAAATGTATATATTTAAGTTATAGAGTGTTGGCTTGGATCTCTATAAAGGAAAAAGGAAACTGCATGCTGCTAGCATTTGTTCCTAAATAGCACACCTGCCCAGCTAGCATCTTTCTTCACCTGGAGAAGGGAGTACGCAACCATGTACATCCAGGTTACACTAGTCAAGCCTAACTTTGAACTTTAAAATAGCTGGCCAACAGAAGAATTTCTGTGGTGAAAGACTCTGATGATAGTATGTAGATATTTTTCCTTCCTCCTAACGTATGTCCTAGACTGGTTTGCAGAGAGCCACAATAATAAAGCTACATCTGGTGATCTGTTACAAAATTAGAGTCAGAGTGAAGGTGGACACAGACCTCTCTATACAAGCTACGTACTCAGGGTTCTATACTCAGTGAAGCAGTGACCAATACTAGCCTATACAACACAACAGTGAAATTAAATGAGGTGTTATTAAGATAAAACGTAAACATCTAAAATGATAATTTAATGTAAAGACAATGCACATTTTACCAGATGAGATTAAGTATATGATGGTCATATTTCTAGATAAATGAAACTAAAGTATCTACTACTCCCCCAAGCAGATGACACCAAGTTGGGGGGAGTAGTAGATGTGATGGAAGGTAGAGCTAAGATTCAGAGTGATCTAGACAAATTGAAGGATTGAGCCAAAAGAAATTTCATGAGGTTCAAGAAGGACAAGTGTAAAGTCCTATACTTAGGATGTAACAATTACATGCACCGCTAAAGATTTAGGACCAGCTAGCTAAGCAGTAGTTCTGCAGAAAAGGACCTGGGGGTTAATATGGACAATAAGCTGGACATGAGTTAACAGTGTCCACTAAATGACTGTGTAGTAACAACTGTGCAGAGTGTCATGTAGATGCGACCACTGTGTGTAGCTATTCTGGGATAGGAGCATGTCTATCTGCTCCAGATACCTGTGTAATTTACTTCATTGTATTAAACAAATGTAAGATATGCCAGTGTAAGCATGCCATGTCTAAGCATAGACTTAGCTATGCATTTAGGAAGGCAGCAGTGTACAGGATAAAAGATCATCAGAAATCATAAGAAAAGAAAACATGTTTCCTCAGTTTGACATCATTATCATTTAGAGTAGGCAATTGCCCATCTTCTGGATCATGGTGTGTAGGTAAGAGGTCTAATTAGGTGCCTGATAAATCCATTTGTATGGAGTCCTGCAACCATCACATCAAGACCTTCAATGTGTATGCCTAGGCAAGAGTATCGAGGAGTAGAGCCTGCCCAAGACCTACCATCCCAGCTTTAGACCATTGAGACAAAATCCAGAGGCCAGACGAAGTCCAGGCATTCAGGGCACTGATAGAGGTGATGGTTTGTCATGTGATTTGGGCCCCTGAAGTGCTCTACAGCCATGCACTGACAGAAGTGTACAGCTGCAGCATGCTTTAAAAATGCCTGATCACGCAAAAATCTGAACCCGCATTACATGTGGGTTCAGATGAAGATGCTCTAAAGCATAGGCAACTGGTAGGTGCATGGGGGTGCATGTGCCCCCTGCCCCGATGGGACCAGTACCCCACCAAAGGCTGACACTTATACTGTGGGTAGGGCTGGTGCCCCCTCTGACAGGGGCAGTTTCTGTGGGTACCCTCCCAGATTCAGCAGGCAACATGCTCCAAAGCGAAGTGCCTCCATTAACATTTGTCAGTGCATGCTGGGATCAGGGCTGGGTGAAAGCAGTCCAGCCCCACCCTTGGTACTGTTTTCAGAATGGGAGAGGGAGAGGGAGAAGGGAAGGGAGGGAGTTCTATCTGCAGTTTGCCCAACCAGTGCTGGAGGGGACGTGGGGCTCCAATCCACCCACCCCACCCTCCAGTGCAGACTGAGCTCCCCCTGCGCACTTCCTGTCGGGCCCTCAATTCTGAAGACAGCACCAGAGTTAGGAAGGGGAAGGGGCAGGGCTGGGGGAAAGTGGCTGCAGACACGCAGCTGCTCCAAACTGGAGTTCAATCTCCACAGAACCAACAGCCAATGTCTGTTGGGTTGGGGTGAATGCTGGGTTGGGTTGGGGTGAATACTGTTGGGTTGGGTTGGGGTGAATGCTGTAACGCTTCCTGTGCTTCCTGTGAAGTTCCATGAGTTGCACATCTGTCAGTGGCCTTAATGCCTCAATGGTTATAGCGTCTGCAAGAAAGCAACAGATAGGAACTGCTGCTAACTGCCTAATGCCTTGACAAGGGCATGTTTCTGTCAAGATAATGTCCCCTAGGCTTTCTCCAACCAATGAGTACCCACAAGGCAGTGAAGTCCAGGGCTTTGAGGTACCCTATGCTCACCTTACTCTGGAGGTGGTTGCAACATTGTGCTATTTTATAGAAACTACCCCACCACAAGTAGCATCACCATATTGTCACCAGGCATTCCAGTCAAATGCAGTTTATGGTCATACCCAGGACCATTTAATTGTCAGAGAAAACCAAGGCACAAGAACAGTGTGCCTCAGTGACTGGCTCACAGTGATACAGTGACTCAGTGACCAGCTGAAGAATAGAAAATGCAGGTGTTCTGATTTCCAGTCCCATGTCCCATCTCTTAGCCTTTCTGTGTTGACTTCAGTCACAGTCTGACTACAAGTTTTTTTCCCCTTTTTCCTGAATTCCACATCACCAGAGATGAAGGCTTTCTTATTATCCAGTCTACTGTTATATACATTGACATGGTTTCAGTCTGAGCAGAGTCTTCTAAGTGGGCAATCACCAGACTGACTGTCATATGCAGCCCAGCCAGTGGAGTCAAGACAGAGCCAAAATTTTAATACGAATTTCCTGAGGAGCAGATTCTGCCCCCTTTCCTTCAGGTGAGGGAGTCCATTTTCCCAAGACTCTTCATTTGCCTTATGGAGTCTTTTGCAAGTGTAGTTGCCATGGTTTAAACTTCAGTCTCTTGAGAACACAGGACTATTAAGGCAAGGAATTTAGGTTTGGCCACAGCCAGCCTTAAACATGTACACTTTACTCTTGGCACAGGAGATTTACAGCTCTATGAAAAACAATAAACATCTGAATGCCCTTCTTCCTGAGAGCCCTTTGGCTTCATTTGTCTCTTCTTCCTGTAAGGATTTCTCATGCTCTACCATCTTTAGGGCTCCTGGAGCCGTTGAAGTTTATAGTTTTCTTTGGACTACCTCATTGTTGTACCAGACTCAGATCATTCAGTGCTGATGGCTCCTTGAAGGCCCTATTTCAGCCTTCCAGGCATAGTCTACTGCTAGCACAGTGGAGGTTTCATTCCTAAAGATGGTTACAATCACTGTGGAACCACTTAGTGAAATTCTATAGCCTGCCTTCTGTAGGATGTCAGACTAAACAGCCAAAATGATCCGTTCTGCCCTTAAAAACTAATCATCCATTTTTTTTCTGCTCCTATTGAAAGAAACTTGGGCATATTTTCTATTAATTGCTTTCAGTTGGAATTGTGTAAATATAACAAAAAGGATTTGCTCTTCAGAATCTTTGATATATGCTTATATATGCTGAAGCATGTGAAGCCAGAAGCATGGGAAATAAATGGGAGGAACTGGCATTCCTTCTGGCTGATGAGGAATTCAACTTGATTGGGTTAACAGTGACCTGATGGGACAATGCACATGACTGGGCAATTACTATTGAGGGTTACAAACTTCATAGGAAGGATTGGATTGGGAAGAAAGGAGGAGGTGTGGCTCTCTATGAAAGAGCAATACCCATCTCTGCAAGTCACCTTTGGCAGCAAGGAAGGGTCCCTTGAGACCCTTTGAGTCAGGCTATAAGGGGGACTGGGAGAGGGATACCTAATGGTGGGTGTTTAATGGAGTGAGGCCTCCCACTCAAGACGAGGTGAGCAGTCGAGCATTCTCAGGAGAACTAACAGAGGCAGCTAGCACTAGAGACATGATCATCATGGATGACTTCAACTACCCAGAGATCTGTTGGGAAGACCATTCAGCCACCTCCAGCAGGTCAGCCAACTTCCTGGCAACAATAGATGATCTGTTTCTGACAGGTTGTGAAAAGGCCTACCAGGGGCAAGGCCACTCTGGACTTAGTGCTGGCCAAAGGGGAGGACATCATAGGTGACCTGAGGATTGGTGGTATGCTGGGCAACAGTGACTATGACCTAATAAGGTTTACCATCCACGTAAGACTGGGAAGTTAGTCACTAGAGCGGGAGGAAGTCCGGAAGATCCTGCTGTACCTGCAGTCTCTGCCAGAGCTCCAGCCAGGGAGCAGAGGGGCAGGGCCAGCCCTGCTGTGGATCAGAAAGTAGAGCCCCCATACCCAGGGTTGCAAAGCATCTGGAATGTTGTGGGACTCTGGTTTAAGTTAAACTAGGAAGGGGTCTGGGACAGACACTGCATAAACTGGTTTGACCCAAATCAGTTAAGTCTGATTCAACCAGGTTTATCTCAATGGTTTATGCCATTTTCAACTGTTTTATGTACACTGAACATCTGTTCTGTTACAGGTTTAAACCAGTTTCTGATCACTTAAACAAGTTTATGTGTAATGTCTGTCCCTAGCCCTGGAAACAATATAGAGCAGTTCAACAGATGGTGTGGACAGGTCCGTTGGTTTAGGGTGTCAAGGACAGAAGCCTACAGGAGACGCTTGTAATTTGTATTTTTGATTGATTTCATAGAGAAAAAAACTGATATTGTGAGGGGAAGTGATTCAACTCCAGCTGTCATGAAAGCCATATCATAATGCATACGCACTTGGATGGTCAGACTATGGATGATCTGACATCTGTTTTCATACCTGAAAAGCCTTCTTTCCTATACAATGTCTCTACCTCTTACAACACTTTATCAGCAATTTCATTTTTAAGCCCTTCCTGCCTACTCTCTCTTTGATCTTTTATGCTTTACAAGCCTTCCACCTTGCTTATACCCTGACACTAATGACAGATAATTTTTCTTATGAATGCCTTCATTTTTTGATGCCATCACTTGTTGATGGCAAAGGCTGTCTATCGTCTTGTATTCCTCTCTTGGGGATTATTTAATGCTTGGTTTTAAGTTCTTTGGAGGAAGAATCATTGTTATCTATTTATACAGCATGTAGAATGCTGCAGCTGGGTGACGCAGAAATACAATTAATAACAAGTATGTTGAGGCAACATTAGTCATTCAAATAAGAGGAATGAATTGTAATTGTTGGCAGATTCTTAGATTTATTCTGCTGAAAGTGTTAAGAGCAATGTTTTACCTTTCTGTGATCTGATTAGGTTTATATTATTTCCAATTCCCTTATTTTTGGTCATTTGGTTGTGATTTTCTTAGCTGTTCCTTAGAGTTCTGATTCCTTGACTCTATATAAGCATTTGCCATTTTATTTTTGTATCATGGAAGTTGTTATTTCCTGCTGGTCTCATTAAGCAATAATGGTGGAGGCCTCAGGATTTCCAAAGCCTTCATAAACAAACCACTCCACGCTCACCCAACCTGTCCATCTGTTTACCTTTCTAAGACTTAAAAAGCTGACAAGTTCCAGGTGCTCCACACGGCAGGAGCCTTTTGCTTTATTCAAGTGGGTACAGTGAGAGCAGCTTGCAGAGACAGTCACATCTGCTGTTTCATTGTCTCTCCCATAAAATACGCCAGATGCAAGGTAAATCAATGTGCAAAAGAAGAGATAAAACCAACTTTGTTAGTTACAGTATTTTTGACATTTACAGCTGTCTTACTGCAGTTCCTGATTTAAATAGCTAGCCTGTCTCTTCTTTTTCCCAGTGATGCAAAGTGCTTATTAACATGCCACTTTCTGTGTAACGAAAAGGGTATGACAAGTCTAAAGGATTTCTGTTTATCTGACTGCAGCTAATGAAATGGCACAGGCTGGACTACTGAAAGCCAATGCTTTTGTGCTACAGCGCATAGTGAATTGTTAAGATTCAAACAATGATCCAGTTCTATATGCTGGTTTTTCAATGGAGAGAGATGGAATTCTTCCCAATCGCTCGCTGAGAGGAGATTGCTCACATGAGGGAAAGGACAAGCTGAGCCTTAAGTAAGGGAGTTACTATAGACGCTGGCTAACAAGCCAGCTGCATCTCTATCCCAGTGCTACTAATGCTCCTTAGAAAACATGAACTGTGGAGGCAGCTGCAGAGTTCATTTATCTTTCACTCCCACTCCTTGTGAGGGCTGGTGGCTGACATTTTGTTCCCAGCAGGGAATGGAGAAGGTAAATGATTGGGCAATGAACAGAAGGCAACCGAAATACAAGCCACCAAATCAAACACTTGAGAAAGTCCAGAACAGTTTCATAAACACAGTGATAATTCTTTACAAAATGAGATGAGTTAGTAATAACGAGTAATGAGGAGAGATGCAGTTACAGCACACAGCTGATTAATCTGAGCACATTTGTCTGCACCTCTCCATTAAGAAATAAATCAAAATGTGGCATTCTTCCCTTGATAAATCTCCCTGGATGAATAAATAAAGCAACATTTGTTTGTAATCATCAAGATATTACAGCAAGACCTAGTTGTTTTAAGCTGTGGTTAATCTAAGAACAGTCTCTGGTGAAATCAGGAGGACTCATCCTACTTCTACTGCAACATTAAAATACGTTGGAGTTTTGGGGGGATTTTGCAAACAGTTACTGAAAATTATACTCATTATGTCCCCACGGCTGCTATCACTAGCACTGGTTCCTTGTTTGGATGTATTCCAATTCTACCCTGTAGTATATACATGCAGTGGCTTGTTTGGGAAATCAAGTCCTGAGCTGTAATTTATCACTCCAGCTGGTGCCTCTACAGTTCTTACTGTAGGGATGTGCTAATTACCTGATATTAATTCAAGCAGAGACATGCACAGTGAGCTTTTTGACTTGTAGGTAGGATGAGGATGTTAGGTTTTTTTATCTTAGATTTGAAAAAGCATCTTTTCATTGCCCTTAGAACTGGCTGACACAGAGAATTTCAGGTTTCTAGAAACCTGTTTTGAATTTTTTTCACTATTCCATATGAGGATGAAAATAAACTTTTGAAACTTCCTGGGGAAGAGAATTCCACAAAATTTCCATTTAAAAGTTCTGAAACTTCCTGTAAAATGAAGGGGTCGTGTTAATATTTTTATTATTTTGATGTCACCTAATGACCTTTCAGTAGTAGTGCATAATATGTTGCCATATAAAAGAATAGAATATTTCGGGTCTTTTCCTTTCCAGATCAATGAGTACAGCTTCTACACATCACTGATTTTTAGAGATCAATGTTTCTTCTGTTTGAATAGTAATGAACATTTTTGGTGGTCATGTTTGGTGGAGGGTTTGGCCTCTGATTCCTGAAAAGACTTGCCTCAAAGGAAGGTCAAACAAAGGAGGGCTTCATAAATGATGAATGTACTGAAATCCAAGTTACTGTATTTGGAAGCATACAGTAGGGATAGAAAAGATTTCCTATGACATACAATGTTCTTCAGCCTTCTCAAGTTGGGGATCCCTTATTCAGAATCAAACATTTTCATCCCATAAAAGAAATTTTAAATAAGTATTAAGGGACAGAAGTTACACATAAACCATTATAAGGGATTGGCAACTGGTTCAAATCTATAACACAACAGAAGTTGACTGCACATAAATTGCTTTCAAAATGGCCAAAACCAGTTTAAGATAAACCTGGATGGATGTAGTATAAGGCTTAACTGATTTAGGTTAATTTAGTGTATTGAACTTCTATCCCAGATCCTCTCCGGGTTCACGCTAACAGTCCCCCAGCATCCCAAAATGCTTTGCACCTCCCCTGCAAAGCCCTCCCCTCTTGCAGGATGAGCAGCCTAGCCTTGGCCCAAGCTGTCTGCTTCAGCTGAGCAGGGGGGCATGCTTTAACATGCCCCCAGCTTCTGGCCAGGGTAAATGAAGGCACGTGGCTGTATTTCCAGAATCACAATTGAATGTCTGTTCCTTGCTTATCAGTTTAATCTGTGCAGTTTGGGCCAACCTGCACAGATTAAACTGATTCAGCCTTGGGCTTTTTGACTGCCTGTACTTAGGTGAATATTAAGGTTGTATGAGGCATTACTGAGGCTGCTTTTCTCTTTAAATTATAATGCAATTTTCAATGCTTGGCAAGTTCCATGATAATATTTGTGACCCTGTTGAGAAGCCTTGCTCTTGTTCACATCCCAGGTAACAGGAGCACAGGCCTAGAAGGGACTCCTGGGCCAACACAAGCAGTTTTTCATTTGCAGGTAACCACTTGTTCAAGGGATCCAGTAGCTCAACATCATCAAACCCTCTCACACATTCCAACAGCCAAGTGCTCTATGGAAAAAATCCATACAAGGTGTTACAAGTGAGGAGTAGGAAGACAAGGATACTGCCAAAGTCTTGCTATTGCAATGGGGTAGGGGGTGTTGTTAGGTAAATATGTGCTAAGATGATTTCAAGAAGAGGATCTGTCTCTGAACAACAAAGGAAGAAAAGGTGGGAGGCAACACCCATCCCCTCCCCCCCGCAGCCCTGGCTTGGGGAAAAAATCCTTTTCCACCCTAAATCTGGCAAATGGTATGAAAATAAGTGCATGAGCAAGATCCTCAAGCAAGGTAGCTGAGAGTTTTCTAAGTGCTGGTAGGGACACATTCTTCCTGGTCATAGTCATAGTCATAGTACCTAGGGTCAGAAGGGGCCTAGAGCAGGCCATCTAGTCTGACCCCCCGCCAATGGCAGGAACAAGTGTCAGGGTCACAGGACCCCAGCCAAGTACCTATC
>JAGPOW010003316.1:162997914-163013897 GCA_030014935.1 Caiman crocodilus
CAGTCGTCTCCTCTTTATCACTGCAGATGGGCATAATTTACAAAACAACCTTTCAGTCTCGCTGTGTATTCTGTCTTGGGAGGATGGCTCGAGGCCATTCATTAGGCCTTCAAAGAAATGGCTTGGGGTTATTCACAACACAAGGATGGGGTACTCATTCAGACTTCCCGGTACCCACTATATCTATGTCAACCCAGCGGTATCACCAGTTATGCATGGGTGTAGAAAAATTCCCTATGCAATCCTAGGCAAATTGAAGACCACCCTCAAAATGCTGGAAGCTATGAGAGTCATTACGAAGGTGCCTAAGCCCACACCCTGATCAATAGCTTTGTGATCACACAAAAGAAGGATGGTTCATTATGACTTTGTGTAGACCCACGATACCTCAACAATGCAGTGTTGAGGCAGCACTTTTCATTCCCAGCTGTAGAGGAAGTGCAGAAGAGCATGTCAGGTAAACAGCCTATGGGAAAGTTGGGGATGTTGCCTTGGGGATGATGACTGGGTCCAAGAGGTTTTCTTTTATCCCCCCCTGCGGGTTTGCCCGCGAAAGTCAGGTGTTTACCCATGAAAATCGACGCAATTAATTGCTGGTGTCAGCTTTTCCTCAGCCACACCACCGGCATATTTCATGCTTGCCCCATTCTTGACCCCGCTGTTCACCATTCTTGATGAAAAGGATGGCTACTGGCAAATCAAATTGGACAAGGAATTGGCAGAGCTGTGTACCTTTAACACCCCATGGGGATGGTACCACTTCAATGGCCTTCTCTTTGGTATTAAGTCAGCTAACAAAATATTCCAACAGAAGAATTTTTAGTGCTTTGATGACATTCCAGGAAACCACATAATTGCAGCTAAGATGCTTATTGTGGCAGCTACCAAAAAGGAGCATGATACTATCCTGAAATAAGTCCTGGAGAGAGCACGTCTGAAAAGAATAAAGTTTAATAAAGACAAAATACAGTTTTTAGTTGACAGCATTATGTACATGAGCCATATCTTCTCAAAAGATGGTGTCAAACCAGACAATGATAAAGTGGAAGCCATAAACAGGATACCCCCTCCAACAGACAAAAAAGGCCTTTAGAAACTCCTCAGAAGCAATCAGTACTTGGCGCAATACATTCCTTGTAAATCCAGCCTGACAGCCCCACAGAGAACACTTCTCAGGAATGACGTTATCTGGCGAAGGGGACCCAAGCATCAGGAGACCCTGGATAAACTCAAGCAAACCATCACAATGGCACCTGTGCTCAGGTACTTCAAACCTGCAAAGCAGCTGGAAATCCAATCCGATACATCCAAAGATGGCTTAGGAGCATGTCTGTTTCAGCAAAATCAACCAATTGCATATGCTTCAAGGGATCTAACACAATCTGAGAGAAATTATGCACAGATTGGTAAGAACTTCTGGCAATTGTCTTCACCGTGACAAAGTTTCACCAATATGTATATGGCACCTAGATAAGGGTCCAGTTGGACCACAAACCCCTGGAAGTGATCTTTACAAAGCCCATAGAGAAGGCTCCAGAACAGCTACAGTGAATGCTGTTGTAGCTCCAAAAACATGACATCCAGATTCTCTATGCCAAAGGCAAAGACGTATTAGTGGCTGACATGATTTCTAGAGCCACACCGCTTACTCCTCCCCCTGACCCTGATCTTTTCCACTCAGAAAAGATGACTCATGGTCAGACTGAAATGGAGCCACTCAGTGACCAGTTGCTCCAGCAGTTACAGGAGCACACAAAGTCTGACAATGAACTACAAGCCCTTAGAACTCAGCATCTTAATGGGTGGCTGAGCAGGCAGAAACAAGTTAGATCTGAACTGAAGCTCTACTGGTCTCTCAGATCCCAAATCCAGATTCAGGATGATTTGCTCATGATCAGGGCAAAAATAATAATTCCACATGGTGTGAGGACCAACATGTTGACTTTGCTTCACTCACCCCATCAAGGCATACAAAGGTCAAAAATGCGATCTCAACAAATCATGTATTGGCTTAAGATGAACGACCACATCGAGCAATGAATTGCAAATTGCACCACTTGTCAAGAACTTCAAACCCGTATTCAGAAAGAGCCCAGGATTTCACATGAGATCCCAGACCTACCTTGGCTAAAACTGGTGGCAGACATTTTTGACTTATGGGGGCAGTCTTATTTAATCATAGTTGACTATTACTGAAAGAATCCTGAAGTTTTGCACCTGCCAGACAAAACAGCTGGCATGGTAGTAGCCCAAAATGAAGTCTGTGTTTGCTCACCATGACATATCTAAAGAAATTGTCTGTGATCATATGCCGTTTGCAAGTCACGTGATAAAACATTTTGTGACTGACTGGGGCATAACCATCACTCATTCTAGCCCAGGATACCCACAATCCAATGGTCAGGCTGAACGCACAGTTCAGACCATCAAATCCATGTTTAAGAAGACTTTGCAGGATGGCCCAGATCTATATCTGGCTTTACGCAATCTGAGGAACACGCCTATTACTGGTGTTGAGTGTACTCCAATGCAGCTTCTGATAGGGAGACTTTTGCGGAGTACCCTCCCTGCTATAACAGTGATGCTAACTCCCAGACTAGCGTCTAATGCCTCCCACAAGTTGTGGAACCTTCAAAGGTGCCAAAAGTAGCACTATGACTGCACAGCTGAATTCTTGCCACCTCTATGAGAGGGGAAGAAAGTAAGGATGCAAACAAGTACAGGTTGGATACCAGAGTCCGTTATGGCAAAAAAGATGAGCCACATTCCTACATGGTAAAAACTGACAGCAACCCCTAGCGGTAATATCTACAGGAGGAACAGAAGACACTTATGAAAGGATTACTCATCTGTGCCAGCAGAACAGGTTGACATATCTCAAGAGATGGCAGCAGAACGAACTTCAGAAAAAGAACTAGACCACCAAGAGCAAGAGTTTCATCATAGTCCAGAGAATCCACCAGTACCCACAAGGGAACCTGATGACACCATGCAAACTCAGAGTGGACATGTGGTGAGATCGCCTGTGAAGTACAAGGACTATGTAATGGGATAACAGTAAAGGCTAGACCCCCACTGGTGAGCCAACCTCTGGCTCAAGATCCTGAAACATCCCGAGTTAAAGTTGCTCCTGATGAACATCCAACTATTTAAGAGGGACCTCCCAGAGTAAAGAAGGGGGATGTAGTATATGTAATGTACCTTTAAGGTGCTGCTGGTGGAATGACCCAGTCTCTCCCCCTCATGTCCTGTGGGTGTGGTTTTGTTGGTGGTGGGTCATTGTTGTTGTTCTCCCTGCAAGCTGTGAATGTGTGAGTTGCTGAATCCTGTTCCTAATAAAGATAAAGCTGTTTACCATCCCACCAGTCTCTGCTGAATGCTGACTTGAGGAGAGAACCCCAAAGTTATGGAGGTCTGAATGGAGTACCCCACCCCTGGCACCCAATGACATAGAGAAAACATTATACCTATAGCCAATAGTGGCTGAATTAACTCCTGGGCTGCTGGCTACACTGACCTCTACCTACAGCAGTGGCATCTCTTACAGGTGGGTTTCAAGGCTGATGATGGGATTGGGAATACATCTCTGCTGGTTGCATGCTGAAGGGGGCGGCGGGGCACAGGATTGCCTGGCAAGAGGGATCAGCAGCCCATGGCAGTTGCTGGGTCACAGGCAGCAGTCCACTGCTGTTGCTGACTCTTGTCCTTACAAGTTCAATAGACTTGGGATAAGACCCTCGCTATGAAGACAGAGCCCTTTAAGTATGTCTTCTTGACCCAACTGGCCAAACCCACCCATCTACCATATCACTGTGGATGAAGATACCACAAACTGTGCTTAGCCATGTGAAAAACACTTCTCATTCCATTAGCACCAAATCATGGGAAGACAGGCTAGTTACGCAGATATCTGCAGGATGCAGTGAAACACGGTGCTCTGAATATTAGCTGTTGTTGGCTGGTAAAAATGCTGATGAAAAGGATGTGCTGAAGTGTTAGGCAAAACCAGGCTCACATACAGGTACAGTTGTAGCAGAAAGCCCCTTTTTCCTCTTGCCTGCATTTGCTCTCCCCTCTTTGGCTATGTTTCTCTTTTTCTACCTTTTCTTCCTTCCTCTCTCTTTCACTTTAAGATAAAGAATTGTGTTTTAAAATTTGTATGTGTACATTTTGTATCTCCTCTTGTAGTTTGGTATTTGTATCTATTTGTGTGCCATGGCATTGGTAGCTTATATTTTATACTCCTCACCTTTCATCTTTCAACTGAATGTATTTAGTTTCATAAGTTATACATTGTAACAATGTTAACAAGGGCAGGAATCAAACTGTCCTTCCCTGTATCAGGCTGGCTCCTGAAAGAGCGAGTGAATCAGTGATTGAATGTGTAACATGGTAGCAGACAGTAATTAACACCTGGGACACTGCAGATCAACCCACGGAAGAACTCAAAAAAAGACAATGTAACAACCAGGAAATCTCTAAACGTCACTGATCAAGTGCTAGAAGCCTTGGCCTGAGTTAATCAACGTCGGGGACCAACTTTTGGGCTGAATATCTCCAGATCAACCACTCCCAGAGCCCTATTCAAAATTCATCAATGGACTTCCAAATCTGCATGTTCATGCGGATGACCCCTGGAGCTGACAGATGCCATCCAGTAGCTACCAAGGTGGGGGGAAGTCCCACGAGGGTCAATGACCCCTGGATTGGGCAAACCTGAAAATTGGAGAGTCACTAAAGTCTGCCAGAGACAGATAAAAGACAGTGAAAAGTGACCCTCAGTGGCACCCTCTTGATCTCCAACTTGACCAGACCTGTCCAGCCAGAAAGACCAGCCTGCAACCTCCTTCTGGAGGATAACACCACACTGAAAGAAGCCTCAACTGGCCATCGATGACAAACTCCAGCGTTTGTAGGATAGGTATACCTGACTCTGTAGCTTGCTACTGTGTGTGTGTATGTGTGTGCATGTGTGTGTGTTGGGGGGGGGGGGACGACCAGCCCCAAGGTTTATGATTTAACTCATTACAGTGTTTCAATCTGCCTAATAAACTAGA
The DNA here is from genome assembly GCA_030014935.1 of Caiman crocodilus. NCBI lineage: Eukaryota > Metazoa > Chordata > Crocodylia > Alligatoridae > Caiman > Caiman crocodilus. The sequence goes on from JAGPOW010003316.1 coordinate 163,002,972, forward strand.
ATTTTAAAGATCCTGGATTGGACATTTGTAGCTAACACAGTTAACCAAGGCGGTGTGTAGTTTAGGACAGCCTAATATCTTTGGTTCGTGCCAGCAGTATCTTGCTCAAGGTCAAGTCCTAGCCTCAGAGTGCTAGATTTACTCTGTGCCTGCCATAAAGAAATACTAAACCTTGGGGATCGGCTTTTGGGGAAGAAATTATGTTCTAGTGGTTGGAACACAAGCCTAGGATGAGACACAAGCAGTGTGAGTTCCTTGCTCTTTTACAGATTTCCTGTGTAACCTTTTTTAGCCTTGCTGGATACTAGTTACACACAGGTGCTACATCCCTTTGGAGGCTGTCACTGAAAAATAAGCCCTGCCCCACAGCTCCCACTTTGTACACCTCAAACACAGGAATGTGGCAATGAGGATGCTCCAAGTTTTCCCCCATCACCATTCTCAAGTAATAGACATCTTGCATCAGATGGCAGTCTCTGGTGTTACCAGGCTCCTCAGCTGTTTTCCCCTCTCCCCCAGTTCCAGATTTAGAGCATGAGCACTTGTGCTTGGATTTTTGTCTGCAACCTCAAGAATTTCAGGCAAATAATGTTATATATAGCCTTGCATCTTTTTAAGCTTCAGTTTCTCCCATCTGTAAAATGGAGATGATATGCACTCTGGGTGGTGGTGTGAGAATAACGATAGGGTTTTATGAGAACTAGTTTATAAGGTTATACCTCTACCCCTACCTGCCTTCTGACTAAAGAATGGGAATACTTAATTTATAACAGAAGTCATAAATACCTAAGTAGATAGCTAGAACATGGTCTTTTTAGATCTAGAAACTGTAAAGTTAAAAATGTTGTGTTTGGAACCTGTTGCCTTCAAGGTTTATGCAGAAACAAAATTTTTTGATGTCTTTAGAGCAATAGCTGCAAGTCTGTCTCTGTCCACAACCAAACACTCGGGTTCTCCTATAAGCCTAAGGGTTATCTTCCTCCTTGCAAATAGAACAGAGACAATGTCATCTTCTAAAGTGTCAGCTAAAATTTCCTCCAGTAAACAGAAAGATCCAACTGAGATTAGCTAAAACAGTAGATTTACATTAAGACACATGAAATAAGCAGGGATCTACAGAAAGTAACTCTAAATTTTATTTCTAAATGAAGAAGATAAATGTAATATTATAAGGGCCATAATAAATTATTTGATTAATCTCTGCTGCAGCACGTCAGATATGCCACAGATTTAACATTTTTCCATGAAGTTCAGGCTTTTTTCCTCCTCAGAATTTTCTCAGTGTCTTCAGAGATAGATCAATTCCTTTTGCTACATATACAATCAAGTATTATAGGGGCTAATTCTCAAAGGGTTCAAGAACCTGCAGTTTCTATTAGCTTAAATCAAGAGGCACCAATGCTCAGCATTAGCAGAAAATCAGACTGGTAATATTTTTTTCTTGAGGATTCGTACATACAGGCAGTCCTTGACTTACAACATTTTGAGTTGCAACATTTTGCATTTACAAGGTTTATAAATTGACACCCTGTTTCAACTTTATGATGTCAGGATTGATTTACAATGCTGGATCTGATGTGGCGCCACTCCAGTGAACAAGTTCGCTGTGTCACTCATCTCACTGGAGAACATCTGTCCAAACGTGCTTAGATAGTTTCTTTAAGAAAGCAGACAAGACTCCAGAAAAACTTGCAGCCAAGACTTCTGAGAAGACTCCAGCTAAGAACCCTTCAAAAAGTCCAACCAAGAGCCCTTCAAAAAGTCTAGCAAAGTCACCTCAAAGAAGTCCTTCCAAATCAATATGATTGCTATTTCCAATATAAATACATTAATGTAGCTATATCACTCATCTATAATTGATCAAGTATAATAAAAATTCTGGGGTATTTTTGGTGAAAACAGGATATCAGGCCTTGGTTCAGGAACCAATCCCCCATTTATAACATTGTTTCTTATGATAAAATTGGTGCCGAGTTACAACGTTTTGACTTAAGGAGCGGTTTTCAGGAACCAGTTGTGCCATAAGTCCAAGAGCTGCCTGTACTTCATTTGACAATACCAAATAAATATCACTGGATACAGATAAAATGCTATCACTGCTTCAGTGGATGTCAGTTATCAACTCATGCCCATTTAAAACAGAATGTTCACATTTTAGCCTTTTCAAACTACCTCCAACTAAGTGTGACGGTGTAAAGGTGTTATGGTTTAATAGGTTAGTAACTTTTACTTGGCTCATGGGTGGTGTATGAAAGGAAGGGAAAGCTGGGGCAAATGGAAGGGTATGACATCTTTCTTTCTGTCTAGGTGGAATAAGAACAGTTTCTAGGGCTAGGGAAAGACATTCAAAAAGCCTGAGCCTGAATTGATCAATCTTTGCAGGTTAGGCTAACCTGGCTAGGCTGAAATGGTTTGTAACCAAACAGACATCTCAGACATGCAGGCAAGCCTGCAATGACTCTGGATAGAAGCCAGGGGGTGCTAGAGCAGCCCTCCCTTCCCCAGGGCTGAGCTGAGGGGCCATGGCCAGGCCCCAGCACGATGCTGTGATTAGGAAGGGGTGCCCCCACCTTTGACAATAGAGTATTTATCAGTTCTGTTATCAGCATTTTACACCTCACCAGAAAAAAAAGCCTCGCTCATTACAAGCTCTACTTAAATAGTTTTTTTCCAAAGGAAGGAATGCAGGGACATTACTATCTTAGCTGTTGATTACCTCCAAAAAGCTCTCAGTGGACACTGTCCTATCTGGTTTACACAGCATTAGCTAGCATACCACATGCTGACTACAGTCCGTGCTGTGGGAGAAAGGAGGAAGGGATCTTTGCTTAAGTAGCAAGTGGTAAGGGGCAGGGAAGGGGCACAGGGAAGCTAGCAGACCCTACAGGGCATGCAAGTTTCTACCAGAGCTCTGGCCAGGGAGCAGAGGGGAGGGGCCAGCCCTGCTGTGGAGCAGAGAGCCCTGTCTAGCCCAGAGAACATGTGGGGATGCTGGGGGAGTCTGGTTTAGCTTAAACCAGCAAAGGATCTGGGACAGACATTGCTTAAACCAGTTTGACCCAAAATTAGTAAGGAATTAGTAAGCATGTCTAGAATGTCCTATAAACATCTTGTTCTACAGATATGGTAAGAAGAGACAACAGTACTAGGTGAAGGAACTTGAGGAAAAACAAGAAGAGACAGTGAACTAGGTGAAAAGGGCTTATTATAATACTAAATTTTACACCCCTGGGAGGAGAACTAGCAACAACATGAGCCCCTGGGAGGAGAACAACCAACCAAATAAGCCACACTGCTAAAGTGTGAGTGTTTAAGCATGCGCATAGAGGAATAGCTATGTAAGACTGTTATGTAGGGTTTTAATCAATCATAGTAAGAATCATATATAGAAAAGGGTATATAAGTTAACCAAAAAAAATTGTCTGTGTGCTTGTTACGTGAACTATGCGCTTGCACCATTTATTGCTAGCAATAAACTTCTTCTGTACTTTCCACCCCTAGTATATGTATTGGCTGTTGCATATACCGGGCACAATCCCAGACTTGAGCTGGGGCACAACAAAATCAGTTAGGTCTGATACTATATTCAACCAGGTTTATCTCAAACCAGTTTCAGCTATTTTCAAGCTGGTTTATATGCACTGAACATCTGTTCTGTTACAGGTTTAAACCAGGTTTGAACTGATCACTTAAATCAGTTTCTGACCACTTAAACCGGTCTTCTGTCCCTAGATTAAGGGGTTATCTGATAGCTGGCATCTTGTTATTTCCCTCCTCATGCCTCCAGCTTTCAACTGGCTTATGTATAATGTCTGTCCCTAGACTAAGGGACTCATGGGTGAACATGTTACATTAAATTTTGGCTTTTTGGGGGGAAATGAGCTAGGGTTGGGAGGAAAGTTGTTAAAGGCCTAATACCCATTAGCTTGGGAAATGCACTGTTTGCTACATCCTCAATTGGCTATTTTTTTGCATCATCCCTGGAAAGACCTCTCTTAGGTGGAAGGTGAGTGATGAGTTGGGTGCTTTCCTGACTGGTGGGAAGAGAGAGAAAGAACACTTCACATGAGAAAGGACAGGAATGAAAACATCCACCTCAAAACAGAATGAATGCATGGATAAATGAATGAATGGCCTATTTTAAGTAACCTAGAAACTTGAAACTGCCCAGGGAGAGAAAACACAGAGGTCAGACTATTATCATGCTGTTCTGCACCAGTACCCACTTCAGCAATACCTATAAATCTGTGTCTCCGGGGAAAGTCAGATCCTTTTTGGCAGTTTCTCCACAGCTTTTCCCATTGGGATTGTTATAAGGGACTCTTCATTTGTTCAGGCTAGGTCGATGAAGTTGGAATTCTTCTGCATATCCTGCTTGGGATAAATGCAGCTGGGAAGATAATAGAGATAGATAACTGACCAGATCTTATCCTCTATTGCCTAAATCTGTCAATGGAGATAATGGGTATTATTTGTCAGCAATGCACCACAACTTTGGGGAGTGCATGCACTTGTGTCCTATGTCTCCAAGAAAGTGTGATCTGCTGTTCAGAGGCTTTGTCAGCTGTCTTCCAGCTCACCCAAGATGCTTTTTTAGCATCCCTTCTAAAGAGTAGTAATGTTCTCCCTCTTGCCAAGCCTCACTCTCTCTTCCCCCACCTGCTCCGCTGGAATCCTGACCTTGTCAACAAGATTTCCACAGCTGGGCACATAGGATCATAGGACTAGAATGGCTTTGCTGGGCCATTGAGCCCAGACCCCTATGTTTGCAGGTAATCATTTTCCCTTAGGATTCTCCAGAATTGCAACTGCAAAACACTCATACACAAATGAAACAGCAGGAGGACACTACAAGATGCTCTAAGTAAAAGCAGAGGAGCCAGCCGTGGCCAGCATTGTAGCCCAACCTCTCCATGCTCGCTGGATCAGGACTTGCCCTAACATAAGTTGCATTTTAATACAAATGATTGCCTGATTAAGAGGATCAAGGCAGCAGCTTAAATATTTTATTAGAAAGGATACTTGACTAGTGTGTTTACATTAGTGTCATATTCTTACCAAGTCACAGGAGCTTGGAAAGAAACCTGTTACTTTTGCTACAGTTGCGGTCATTCGTCTCAACTCCTGGCCCCATTTGGCTTGCTGCACAAAGGTCTCCCTCGCACTCAGCTAAGTAACTTGAGTCAGGCCTATCATCTACCTGTAAATCAACCCCTCTTCAGTTATGTGAAAAAGTACCTGCTGCTTGAGTCATGTATGTAACAAATAAGGCTCTTCTCATCAACATTAATTCTTACTCTTTCTGGGTGTCAAGGTAGCTGTTCAGAGATAGAACTGTCCTGGATCTGTGACCGATGAGCTCTTGCAGCTCATATTGAATAAGACCTTTGGCTTTTGTTTAAGTTCAGTTTGTAGAGATGCCACAATAGTGCTAGGAAGAAGGAAAGGTACCTTGTGCATATATTAATGGCAAAATTTTGCTTTTCCATCTCTCTTCGCCTAACAAGTAATATGTAGGTAGAATCAATTATATATAATATACTTCATTTTCCCTGCCTGATCACTGGCAAGGTTCTTCAGAAGTTAGAGAAATGGTTTAAAACCTAAATTTTGCAGAGTGAGGGGTTTATTTTTTCCCTCTTGGCAACTCAGTTTTAGAACTTAATATCATTAAAAATGTGATCTCACTGGAAAAGCAACCAAAACAAAAATATGAAGGGTATGTGGTATGAGATTTTAGAAGACCTGAGAGATCTCAGTCTTCTCTTCAGTTTTGATCAACAGCATATGTGTGAGCGCAGAGCCTTCCATTTAATCCATGAGCATGGCTCCTGTCTGATACCGTTTGTCCTGCAGGGCTAGGGACAAACATTACACATAACCTGTTTTAAATGATCGTAAAGTGGTTTAAATCTGTAACAGAACAGATGTTCAGTGCACATAAACCAGTTTGAAAATAGCTGAAACCAGTTTGAGGTAAATCTGGTTGAATGCAGTATCTGACTTAACTGTCAAACCAGCTTATGCAATGTCTCTCCCAGCCCCCTTCCTGGTTTAAGATAAACTGGATACCCCCAGCATCCCAGCATGCTCACTCAGCTGGGCAGGGTTCTCTGCTGCACAGCAGGGCTGGCCCCTGCCCTCTGTTCCCTGGCTGCAGCTCTAGCACAGACTGCGGGATGTTCCCCCTCACCGCCTTAGCATTCCCTGCTAAGCAGGAATTCCCCTCTCCCCTGCTGAAGAGGTGTCTGTGTAATTAGCTAGCAGACAACATGCTGGCTACAATCCCTGCTGGATCAATAGGTAGCTGGTAATATCCCCCTGTTGTTTTCTTAATGGCGTGATAAACACTGAGTCAGGGGGCAATAAACACTGTTATCAATTCCCTCCTGGACTCATCAGAGCACCATGCTAGGGTGTGGCTATGCCCCACACTCACCCTTATCTCAGTGTTGTGGAAAGGAAGGGAGGGCTGCTCTAGCACCCCTCACCTTCTAGCTTGAGCCAATGCAGGTATGTGCCTGCATGTCTGGGATATCGGTGCTGTTACAAATCCTTTCAGCTTAGCCAGGTGAGATGTCGGCCTCTAGCCCAAATGTCAACAATGCTAGCAATGCTTTCAAAGGATTAGGATATTTGTATCAGTGGGAGGCCAAGCACTGTGCATGACAGAAGCTGTATTATGCAGAATTCATGGTTTGGGAAGCTCCAAGATATCTTCTTTGCATCTTCTGAACTCTACAAAAGATACATTGAAGCCTGGAGGAACTTGGGGATGGTGTAATGTACAGATTGGCTTTAGTAACCAGAGAATTATCTTGTCAGTTGCTCTCTTTCTTTTCTCCCTCTGTTCTATCAAGGTCCACAGTGTTCTGCCAGACACCATGTATGGTAGCTATCTGAAAAACCTGTTTTGATGTTAGAAAAAGATTTGAGAAGTGCAGTTCTCCTCTCTGCTGCTCTGCCTTCCAACCCACCCAGACACATACTTATTCTTGCTTAACTTAAGAAGCAAGAATTTGACTGACTCCTTATTTAAATATTCCATGTAAAGTAGAATGTTTTCAACAGGAAGGCCTGAAAAATCCTCCAGAATGCCCAATAACCTTATTGTTACAGCATATGCCTAAGAGGGGGAGATGCAAGTTTAAATTTCACTGGGCAGGACACATCTACACGTGGAATTAGTGCAATGCAATAAACTGGCACAGTTTGCGCTGGAGCTTATTGTTTCCAGGTGCAGTGTTTACACATGCACCTGAGACTGCAGCAAGTTGGGCTTGGGCAGCACAGGGGTCAGCCTGCCAGCTAGGGGCTGCTTCAGTGCTGCTCACTGTGTTGTGGAGGGGCTAGCTGGGGCATGAAGGTGCTAAGGGCAGGGCTAGCTAGCAGGCAGCCCCTATATTGCAGCATCCTCATGCTTCTGCCAGCCCTGTCACCATCTACATGTGCATTGCAGAGTAGTAAATTACGCCACTGTAGGTTTGTACTTGTATTGGGCAGTACTAACCTCTGGCAAAGTTAATTAGTATTCTCCAGTGTAATAGCTATGTACATGCAGCTAGAGATGCTTTATTGCAGAGCAAATTAGGCAACTCTGCATGAAGCATCTTGTGTAGATGTCTCTGCAGAGGAAGAAATTGCACCCTGGTCATCTACACCCTGGGTGAGTGTTTTAACTACTTATGTCTTGGGAAAGAGAAGCTACTGCTGCTATTTCTGTCATCATCTCTTCTTGTAAGAAAGGGCTGGTATAGATACCCTGACTCCAAAAGAGGCGTCAGGGTTGTAAGTCCTAATCAGCATCTTTCTAAAACTGAGAGTACGACATGAAAGGTCTTGATGGATAGGATTTAAGGAACACTCCATTTTTGTTGTCTCCTACTGGCTAGCCTGGGCGGCTCCCTGGTCAGCATGTTGGCTTTTGTTGCTTTTATTCCGCATCTTCTTTGAAGGATGATTGTTCATCCTTGAAACACATTTGGCAACCAAAAATGAGGTGCAGTGCCCAAGTCTTTTCATGTGGATCTAGCCCCAGTACTTCCTGTCAGGCATGGTAGAGATTAGTAGTTTGACTGCTTTCTAATACAACCCAGTGCATATTTGCATCAGTGGGAGGCCAAGCACTGCATCACAGAAGCTGCACATAAGATGTACTTTCTATTTATGGATTCTCATTTGTAATTGCTTTTAGCAGTTACCGAGGCAGTAGGATGGCAATGCTTGTTGGCTCTTCTAAGGAAAATGGCTTTTGTTGGGTAGGGCTATACGTATATATACCATGGAATGGATTTATGCAGGCAAGAAGGTAGGAAAAGTACTGTGTGATCTTGCATCTTTCTATTATGGCCCAAGCTCAACAAGCCAGGGTCTAGCTTTAAATACCTCCCCAAGTGATATGCCTGTTTTCACATACAAAATTCAAGCAAACCACTGCTGAAACAAGGCCAGTTTAAAGTAAGGCCTTGCCTTGTTGTGAAACTGCTCACATCTTACACTGGTTTCTCTTCACAGTGCTGCAGCTAACCTACTTTTTGACCTTAGAAGTTGTTTTGCCTCAGTTTTCTCATCTGTGTTATAAAACGGGCAGGCCTTACAAAGTCCTCTGCGTTCTTTAGATGGAAGAAGCTATAGCTTTGCACAGCATTATAATACTAGTCAGTGGGTTTGTCTACGTGTGCAATCAAATACGATGAAATAAACTCTGGCACATACCATGCTGGAGTTTATTACTCCAGGGCACCAACCTTATGCATGTACCTGGGACCACAGCATGTTGAGTCATATTGAAGCAGCCCTGGCTGGCAGAGGGTCCCAGTGGTTAACCACCAGCCTGGGGCTTCTCTGGCTCAGTTCAACGTGCTGCTGAAGGGCTGGCTAGGGCATGAAAGTGCTTCATCGTGGGACTAGCCGGCAGGTGGCCCCTGCACTGAAGCACCCTCATGTCCCAGACAGCCCTGTCAGCACCTACACTATGCACTAAGAACTCCACTGTAGGACAGAACTTGTATTTACAAGTACTAATCTACAGCAGAGTTAATTAACTTATTGCAGACTAATAAGGTCACACATGTAGACATGGAGACTTCACTGTGGCTCTAATTAGGCAGCTCCGCAGTAAGCATCTTGTATAGGTGCACCCAGGAACTAATAATAAAAGAGTCACCAAGTAGAGAACAAGCACTGAAACCAACAGTTTCTAATGTTAAAATATTCAACCAAGGTCAAACACTGGCTTCTTTAATAACAATAAACAATACAGAAAGTACCTGAGGCACAGGGACCTGACTTTTTTGCAGTATTTAGGCACCTAAAAATACATAGTAGATTCTTCCAAAGCTAAGCAGCCTGTGGGAATTATGTACCTTAATGTTTTTTTAAATCTACTAGACACATGCTATCAGAATCTTGAAATGTCTTAAATATATTTCAAAGGCAGGTTTGGTGAGCAACAAACTCACAGGCTGAATTATTATTTTAATCTTATGAGGGGGAAAGGGGAAGCAGAATATTTACCAGTCTGGAAAAGGGCAAACTTTTGCCAGTGTCTAGAATCTTTCAATCATATATAAATGCTGTAAGAATTCTCTCATGTATTTTCTAATAAAAAAGGCACCATCTGCGGTAGCAGTTTACATAACATTCATGGTATAAATTTTATGCTGAGGATTTGATTTGAAAATTAGTTCTGTATCTCATGTTTCTTTACTAAGGCAATGTGCATTGAAAAAAAATAACACTACTTAGTGAATCTGTGGCATTTTAGTGTGCTTGCATGCTGTTTTTTTAATACACTTTCTCTGCAAGTTAAAACCACCATAGCAGCATGCATTTCCTTAGAAGTGCCAGCAAGAAGTTCCATCCTGCTGACCTGGTAACTGCTAAAAGCAATTACAAATGAGAAGACAGAGAATCTGAGCACTTGTGAATGCATTTCATTAGTAAAAAGTACATCTTATCCCTATATGCTCTGGGTCATGTTAGAAAACACTCAAAACACTATTCCCTACCATGTGTACTTCATGAAAGCATCTCGGAATATGTGTTGTGCAGATTTATTTATAACTTGCATACAAAACTGTATTAAAAGAACAGCAGTAGAGTTGGAGTGCTGTAGCCATGATGGTCCAGGAATTACATGATTAGCAAGGGTTTTTTTTTAATTGGGTCAATGATATAGTTGGGAAATATGTTAGACAAACATTCAGGCATGAAGGGTGCTTCCTTAGGTCACCTGAAGAAGTTGGTCTGATAAAAGATGTCATCAAAACTCCCATGCTTCTTTTAAATGAACAGTAAGTTTTTTGGGTCAAGTAATAATACTGGCATTACTGAACTTAGAAAAGTTGCCTGTGCAAGGATCCCTCACTGGCTTCCAGTCCCAGTTTACCTTCTGCACCTCAGCTCCTTATCTTATTGGTCTCCCCAGGCTTATCCCCAGTCCCTTTTGTTTTCAGTTTCCAGGTTTCCTGTCTAGACAGCCCCAATTATCTGCTTCCCCTTCCAATTCTTTTTCCAATCCCTCAAGGTTTTCCTTACTCAACTAGTCCCAAGCTCCTTGCCTAACTAGTCATAGTGTGGTGACTCTGGCCCTCCAATTCTCAGTTGGTTAATCCTCACTTGCAGTCAAGGACTCCTTGTTCCAATTTACTTTTACCTATACCACCAATTTAGTTCTTGTCCCCTCTTTGTTTGAGGTATGGGGCATTTTCTTTTACCCTGTCTGGGCACCCACAATAGAAGGGCAAATCTCCCTGCCTTCAGTTCAAATGCCTCTCTCTGTGAATGGGATTCAGGTCCATTCAGGTCACATGTAGAAGCTATGAGTGTTGTGAATAACCTCAAGCCATTTTCCTAAAGGCATGATAAATGGCCTCGAGCCATCCTCCCAAGACAGGATACAAGGTGAGACTGGAAGATTGTTTT
>JAGPOW010003316.1:163018329-163031382 GCA_030014935.1 Caiman crocodilus
GGTCCTGTGACCCTGGCACTCATTCCTGCCACTGGTGGGGGGTCAGACTAGATGGCCTGCTCTAGGCCCCTTCTGACCCTAGATACTATGATACTATGATACAGCTTATGGCCAATGTGGAGGCACAGGATAGTGGTTTTGTGCCTCTGCAAATTATCTGAAATCTTCTGGGGTTGTACAGGAACTTCCTTCTGTTTTTTAAGTGTGGGAGCAGAAAAACTGTGTGTGCACATTTGGGTGAGTGGGTGGTTATGTGTGTGCATGGTTAATGTCATATCATGTGCCCACAAAGAATACCTCTATCAGGAAGCATAAATTGCAGCTGATGCCTGCCTTTCTGCTGCAACTGCAGGACAAGAGTAAGGCTTACCAAGAAGCTTTAATCTTTCTCTTCTGTTAGTGCTTCATATTATTACTGTTGATGACCTCACTCAGCCAGCAATTCCTATTCCACTGTCCCTAGCCATGGTGGAATGTAGTTTAAGGCAGCATGCCTGCCTCTTCTACAGCTGAATCAGAGCAGGGAGAGAGCAACCACCCACAGTAACCAGAAAAAGAAAAGCTGAAGTAGCAGCATGAAAGTCAGGTCAGAAGGTTAAGGGGGTTTAATATAGCCCTGTATTCACCAGTTCTAGGTCTGACACTCAACCTCAGCAAAGACATCTTCTGCCACCCAGCTAGCCTCTAGGAACGCATGAGGCCTCCTGTTCCAACTTCAGCCAGGCCTTATATCTCCACACCCCCAAAAGATTTTAGACTCTATTATACAATACAGACCTGCAAGTCCCCAGAGAGACCTCAGGCCAAGCCTTCCCTTCCCCCCCACCCAGTGTCATGACTTCTGTACAAATTTCAGCTATGAGTTCTCTCAGCACATCTCAGCTCCAATCCTAAGCAGCACCCACCAGTTACTTGATGAATCCCAAACATCTTACTACTCACCCCAAACACCACCGTGCTCAGCAGCAACTAGAAAACCCTGCCTTCTCAGCTGCTATAATTACCAGCATCCACAACCCAAGTACCCAGTATCCTATTGCCTATTCTGCATTTCTGTCAGAAGCCTCCTTCTCGTTGCCAGGTACTGCAGACTTTTTCTTACCTCTTTACCTGCTGTAGCTTTTATAGTTACATGATTTGTGAATCCTGCACTGTGTGGGTATGAAGGGGAAGTCTATATTGACCATGGACTTGTGTTTATTTGTGGTCCTATGCAAAGTATTTGTTTGCAGTTCTATGCAAAAAATGCAAAGTAATTAATTAAATAAGGCCCATAAAGCATTGCTGAAGCTGCACAAATCTTGCCTATGATGGGCACAATGTATAGCCTTACCATGAGCAAAACTCCCACTGACTTTAGGAATTTTGCCTGCATAGGAACAGCAGAAGCATGCAGAGGTATGTGTGCGAGTTCATACTAGACTTCCATCATACTTCCACCATTTCTGCTCCATGCCTTCCCATGAGAGCAGTGATTCTCAGCCAGGGTGCTGCAGTACCCTAGCATGCCTTGAGATCCTTTTAAGCGTGCCACAGGGTACTGGGCCACATTATCACTGTTTGGTATGCAAACACGTACACATGATTCACAAGATAAACCCAGAGATTTCAAAGAGGAATCCATCATGTCAAAAGCATTCTGATCCATTGCGGTCTTTCTGAGTTATTTGGAACAGAAGAACTGCTCTATTATTTTTGCATAGTCAAAAAAACAGTTAATTTTTCTGAGGGGTTCCTGAGCCTAAAAAGGTTGAGAATCACTGTACTGGAGAATGGAGAAAAGCGTGTAGGCAGAGGAGTCTGTAGAAAATGGCTCTGGTTCAGTAATTCTGTTTCAATGAGTAAAGAAAAGCCAATATTGGGGATGGGGCAGGTGCACTTTGAAGGATTCCTAAGGTTTGCAAATGTTGTCTCTCTCTGCCTTTTCCATGCAAGGCAAACCACACCAAAGAGACGAGTTTGTTTAAAACTACAAAATTTACTTTAGAAAGTTGCCTCCCATCATTCTACCCTCAGTGTAAATAGGCAGTTGACTGAAGAGGATGCTGTGACGTTATTTATATTCAGCAGCAAATACATTCATGGATAAATTTAGTGGCTAAGTTCACGTTTCTATATAGCTTCTTTTTTTTACAACTGTAGCTGAAAGCAGTAGAAGCTATCCAACTATGAGCAAAGGACCAAGGAAACAAAGCCCCAGAAACTGATAAAAATGTATTTATCTGCTGTAAGGTCTTGAGTGATCATCAGTTATTGCTTGAACATTTTGTCATGCAATTAATTTGGCCTGAAATGTTTTAACATTGAAGGTGTGTTGTTAAGGTGTCCAGTTTCTGTAAATCGCAGCTTTCATATGCTTTCATATGAGTCATTTGAAAATTGTAATTGTGCCTGTTGGGTTTTGCTCTTTGATTTATGTAGACCGGCAATATTGTTTCTTTTTCATTACCAACATCTTAGAATTCTTATTTCAGTACTGTGGTGATTATGATGGTCTAATATTGCCATCTAGTGGCTTTCAAACTCAGTTACTTTAAAATATGAATCATGAGCCTTATTTGCATACTAATTTTACTAATTTGAGTAAAACTGATTAAAAATCAAATTTAATTGCTAGTGGAAAACTGCTGTATGGAGAGTTCAATATAAAAAAGGAAAATATGAAGGCGATGTATGTTGCATCAGTTTTTTGCCATATTAAAATAAATCAATATAACCACGTTTAAAATCAAGAGGAACCACACAGGAGATTTGCAATGGTTTAACTAAATTGGTTTAAATATTTAACTTTAATTAAACTGATGCAATTCTTTGTTCAGACAGGGCTGTATTTCTACAAGTTTTGCACCTGTTATGTTTCTAAACATCTTGAATCAGAAGTAAAATGTTAATTGCCCTCTTACTTCTTAATTTAAATATCTGGTAAAACTTTAAATTTCAGTGTTAGCCAATCTAAATTTGAAGTAGATGAGATCAAACCTAATTAAATATAGTTTGCTTTAGATCTGATTCCCACTAAACATGCAGTCACACTTTTATTACTTATTTGCTAGGAACTGGCTGCGTGCTCATTGCTTATAAAGGCACAAATCAAGATTTGCCTACCCTAAGGGTCTTAAAATATGTAGTGACACTTAATTGATTTATATGATACAAGACACTGATGCAAGTGACCTTTATCAGCCCCTTATATTCCCTGCATCAAATGAGAAGCGAAGAACTAATGATCCTGGAGCTTGAATAGCCTGCTTGCTAATAGAGATTAGCTCCAGTAGGTCAAAACTGAGACATGTTAGTAGCATGTTTTGAAGGAAACTCAAACTGTCACTGTTCACAGTATGCCTGTTCTAGAACTAAACTCAGGACTTCAAACTCGCAGCTTGGTAGGTATAGCCTGAGTAGTACAGGAAGCGTCTCCTGTTGATCTCTTCAGTTTTATTTATTTTTTTATTCTTTAATTCTTGGCTTTTCCATTGGTCCCATTTTCTCCATCTGAAAGACAGAAGTAACCATACTTTCCTTTCAAAAGTACATTGAGGTCTGCAGATGAAAAATATTATTATCTCCATTAACACTATACCCTATCTCAGTGAATCTCAAACTATTCAGAATCCTCTAGTAAGAAGAATCGCAAATGAGAAATATCCCTTTAACCTGGAGATGTGTAAACTGAAAGTGGGTAGAGTGCCACTGCCATGAGGTCATCTGAAGTACATGCTGTTACACCATTTTCTAATGTAAACTCCCCTTCATCTGCATGTACAGCATATAAATATGCCATTTTAAAAATTATGAGCTTTTTATTGGCACTTGCGGACAGAGATATTGAACCACCGAAGTGCTTATTCATTTCTGTTTATCTGATCATTCTGATGTTTTCAAACTGCCAGTTGAAGGTAAGAGATAAACTATAGCCAGACTCAGACTAAAAGGCGCCCTTGACGTAGTTAAGGTTTTTTTTCCCCTTAGGATGATATATTATTTATTGACCCATACAGGGTCACTTGGAAATAATTCATGCAGAGAATCAAAAGGGAAGAGTAAATATTTAAATGCAAGGATCTAGAGATCACATTTTGCCAGGGTTTTTTTTTTTTCATTTTATAGTAGTTAAGATACGGTAGAGTAATCACCCTTACAACTAGTGCTGCTGGATTTCAATAGGAAAATAAGTTCCTGCATGTAGTTCCTTTGTTGATTTGCTTTAGATTGTTTTATTATTGTTGTTGATTGAACAACCATAAAGACAGTAGTGCAAGTGCACATGATTTCTTCCAAACCAGGAGATAAATGTCAAATGGCAGTGGAAAAGTTGCACTGTTTGGGCTGTATAAAAGACTATTATATTAAAAGTGAATATCATGCTTATGATCACTCTTGAGTCTATTTATTTAGGAAACAGATGTGTATGCAGCAGGAATGGAGGCTTCCTCATACAGAATGTCAGTGCCTCTAATGTAGACTACTTTTAGGATTGAGAAATTAGGGTGAAGTTACATGTTACTCTTAGACCATACTAAATCTGTGGAATGTTAAATGGTGTTAAAGCTGGAACATGCTGTGAGCAGTCACATGTTAAGAATTAATACTGTGTATTGCACTAGTTGTAAGGGTGATTACTCTACCGTATCTTAACTACTATAAAATGAAAAAAAAGCCCTGGCAAAATGTGATCTCTAGATCCTTGCATTTAAATATTCCTGGATTCTATTCCAGCTGTAGGTGGGGGTAGGGGCTAGAAGCAGCGCATCATGGGATGCTGGAGAACTACAAATTGCTCATTTTATCTCCATGGAGCAGACAGAAGTTACCCTAACACTAATTAGGTAGCACAGTCCAAAGTTAACTCTCACCTGAAACTGTGTAGCTTTAAGATGCTCAGAGGGCACTTAGCATGAGTTAATGAGCTTTAACTTGGTAATGCTTGTATTTTAAGTGCCTTTAGTAAGGTTGAAGTGTAATGTGTAATTTTACCCTCCATTTAGTCTTTAGGCACATTTGGTATTTGATTTCTGCCAAAGAAGAGCACCCGTTGTACTTCAGTACTTCAGAAAGAATTGGAATGCAGGCTCCATCCACTAGTGAAAAAAAAATCATTAAGCTGGCATTAAAGTTGCAGGGTCTCCTGTTCTTTGTCCCTTCCTTCTCTTGAGCTGTAATTATATTAGGTAAATATTTCACCTACTATATCTGCTGCCATTGCAAGAGCCAAAAGATTTGGTGCTGCCCTTGCCTCTCCTGCTCTCCTCTTTTCCCTGTGGCATGTTGTAGCTTTCAGAAGCTCCAGATCTTTAATACAAAAATCCCAAAGTCTGTCATGAGATAGTAGGGGTTGGTTTGCGGCAAAGTGGTGTATCAAGGGCTAGAGTTGATGTTCTTGTGGACTCGTGTACCAGGGGACTCAACTCACCAACCCACATTGTACCTTCTAGTCATATGTTCCTATGCAAACATGTGCCTAAAAGGATTATTAGCATTACAACAGCTTAAGGAAACCAACAAATGTGCAGGTAAAGGAATGCCTCCTGTACAGCACAGCTAGAGAAGCTTAACTTTACCTCTGTAGAGATGCCATGAGGTTCTCACAGGGTGCATCTACACATTGCCCTACAGCAAAGTTGTTACTGAGTAGAAAGTTCAGGCTCATTAAAGTGCTCCCTGGTGCATGTATACATGTGCACCCACATCTCGAGAAAATTGAGCCCAAAGGAAGCAGCCCAGTTCATGGCTGCTCCTGCCCTTCTCTGCCTCCCTGAAGCAGCCAGGGGAAGTTCCAGGCTCCACTGGATGCCAGCCCTGAGCTGGCAGGGCACATGGGGGCTTAGTCCTGATCTTCAGAGGGTGGAGGGGGTGCTGTCCCGGTTTGGTGGACAGCTCTATCTCAACTGGGGAGAGATTGAGTTGGCCCCCAGACAGGCAGTGGAGAGCTGTCCCTGCAGCCAGGATAGCTCTCGCAGCCATGTGGAGATCCAGACAGGTCCCAATCTTCACATCGCTGGCAGGCATCATCCCACTGAGCCAAGACAGCTCTCCCTGTCCCCTGCGACCTCCTGTTGCCTAGGCTGACTGGGAACAATTTGCTCCCAGTCAGCATCTACAAGTGCGGTATAGCGCATTAGTTAATGTACGTTTTTCTAGTACCTGTATCTATAGATACTAGAACATGGCACATTAGACGAATGTACTATACAGTAATTGCTGCATAGGTGTAGAAAGTGATGCTTTACTGCACATTAGATTCGTCTAATGTGCAGTTAAGTGTCTTGTGTAGATTTACCTACCATGTTACATTCAACCACAGTGAAACATCCAACATGTTGTAGAGGGTAGAAAGCCAGGGGAAGAAACAGAGGGACTGATTCAATACTCACAACACCCCTGGGGACAGCAGCAAATCTTTGGAAGCCAACTAAATAATGAGCATGAAATATTATTCTGTTAGTAAACATGGAAGCTTCTCTAAGATGGAAGGTAGAGGGAGGAATAAGAATCTCTAGGATGAAAGTTTGGTTTTGGTTGTTGTCTTTCCTACAAATTCAGCTGAAAAAAACTGATTAAAACATTCATATGTGAATACTTTATCACTTTTTTTCTACAGCCCTGCTATCTGTGCTGTGGATGTGTTTGATGTGGGTATGAATATAATTTATTACAGTTGATTTCAGAAAAATTCTTTTGCATATCCATCCTGTCTGATTATGGCAGGGGTTCTCAAACTCGACCCTGCCAGTCAGATGTGGCTTGCAACATTGTCATCTGGCCTGCGGTGTTTCCATAGGTCTGGAAATTTGGTGGCAGGAGCACAGCAGCACTTCTCCCTGCTGTCAAATCTCTGAACCAATGGACCCTGTGTGCTGGCTCCAGTGTCTGATCCAACTGTCATGCAGGGCTGGGTGGGGGTGGCATTGGACGCCAGGGCCCATTCCCTTGGTTCAGCTGACTAAGGGAGACTAGTATTTGTGCTTCATACTGAGGGAAGCACCTCAAATTCTTGTAGTGGGTCAAGTACACTCAAGGTCTTCTAGGCCTGTGTTTCCAACAGGTGCTGGCCTCCATTGGACTAGGTAAATGAGGTCATAAGGGCTATATCAGTTAAGGACTGCACAGGAGAAGGAGGCAGCAGCCATGAGGAGAACTCAGAGAGAGAGAAGAGCTGGACCATCTGAAACTTGCTCCCTCTTTCAAAACTCATGATCAAGAAACAGTTTGCCTCCAGTGGGACTCTCCACCTGCCTCTGGATGATACTTGTGAGTAAGCTACCTGAGATCTAACTAGATATATAACTTGCAGTTACTCAGATGCTTGATCAAAGGCTACCCAGGCATGCCAGTTTGCTTTATGGGAGGGATTTCTCTGATATTGCTCTACCCTGTAGCCTATTTCAACCCTACCCCCGGTAACCAATAAAGTTCTCCTTTCTACCTAGCATGGGAAACTTATTGGGAGTGGGTCTAGATTATGCTTTGGGGTCCCCTTGGTTCAGCTGACTCAGGGAGACCACAACTTGTGTTCCGACTGAGGGAAACATCCCAGCGTCTTGAAGTGAATCAAGTACCCTCAAGGGCTACTAGACCTGTGTTTCCCAGGGTGCGCAGAGCCAGAATCAAGCCCATCCCTGGGTAGTGGCAGTATTACCACCAGGCTAGCAGGTGTGCTCCAGGAAGGGGGTCAGCCAGATGTGAGGTGCCCCCAAGAAGGCACTCAGAGCCTGGAAGGTGGTTGGGTGCAGTGAGGTGGGTGGCTCAATGTAGGAGTGCCCCCTCCTGGCCACAACACATGGTGGTAATAGTGGGATCTGACAACCTGCTGTATTGAAGGCATAATCTGGGGAAGGGAATAGAGTCACTAGAAATTGTTTGCTCAAGGGTTTTCAATTTGGCATCGGGTCAACCGGACAGTGTAGCTAGGATGGCTGATGAGTATGATCACCTGACGTGGTTGACTTGAGAAAGCTGATGAAAAAGAGAGGCCTTCCAGTGAGGAAGGAGCAAAAGAGAGAAGACCTGATTGAGATCCTGTGTGATAATGACCAGGCCACAAGATCACCTCCAGACATCCATACAGAACCCATGGGGGGCACTGAGGGGCCACCCTCTGAGTGGGACTTCCAGAAATTCCAACTGCAGCTAGAAGCTGAGGAGCGAGAGCACAAGTTCAAGCATGAGCTAGAGTTGAAAAGGATGGAGTCCCAGCACCAGTGTGAGCAGCTGAAGGCCCAGTGCCAGCACGAGAAGGAACAGTGTAAGCATGAAGCTAGAGAGGCCCAGCGCCAACAAGAGCATGAGCTCGCAGTACTCCAGATGAAGACAAATGCTGAAACTGCGGGTCCCCAGCCCATGCTAGATGCACCCCGCAGACTGAACACCCCTGTCTTCTCTTGCTGCAAAGATGGGGATGATTCAGAAGTGTTCCTAAGCATCTTTGAAAGTCAAGCGCGCTGATGGAAGCTGCTAAAAGAAGAGTTCATGAAACCATGGCTACTCTGGTTGAGGGTGACATGTCTGTGGTCCTGAACCGCCTGCACTCAGAATCAGTAGATAACTATGATGCCTTTAAAAATGCTGTGTGTTCAAGATTCAGGTTAGGACCAGATTATTTCTGGAAAAAATTCCAGAATACCATCCCACAACTGGGGAAGACGATGGTCGATTTTGTGGCCCAGGTGTGGGACTCACTGCTTAAATGGGCAGAGAGAGCCAAGGCTGACAATAGAGAGAAGGCGCTAAACCTCATAGCACTGGACCAATTTTATCACCGCTGTCCGAGGGAGGTTAAAACCCTAGTCAAAGACAAGGCCTCCAAAACCATCTAAGAGGCCACTGAAATTGCGGATCGGCTGTTGCTAAATCACGAGGGGCTGGACAAGAAGCCTCCCTACTTTAGGAAGGAACAGAAAGTGTTCGAAAAAGGGGGGAAGGGAGGGCCAGGCCCAAAAAGGGAAAGAGGGCCACTTCCTGCTGAGTGCAAGGCAGCCCCAGATTTGGACAAACCAACCAATTTGGAAAAGAAGGGGTGCTATAACTTCAGGGAGCCAGGCCACATCAGGCCCAACTGCCCAAAGCTAAGCAACAAACCCAAGCCAGTCAGACATGCAATAGTTGTATGCAGTGAGGGGGGGAGACCCAAGCCCAGAAGAGGTGATGGCCTTCCACCGGACTAAGATAACGGTAAATGACAGAACCCTTGTTGGGGAACTGGGTACAGGGTCCAGTGTGTCATTAATCAATGCCAACCTTGTTTCACCCACCACAACCTACAGTTAGGTTTTCTCACCATGCCCCCCCTGCAGTTTGACCCAGAGGGTTTTGAGCTGCTCATCTTTGGAGCTGATGTTGGCCTTCAAGGAGGTGAACTGCTCCCTGACATAGATTGCTACACCTCCACATTTCTTCCCTACTCAGTCCTTCTGTGCAGGGTGTAGCCATCTATGGCTACGTTCCAATCATGTGAGAGTCCCACCAGGTCTCCGTAATCCCTACTAGATTGTAATGCCCAAGCTCCTCTTGCTTGTTCCCAATGCTTCTGGCATTGGTATACAGGCACCTAAGCCCCCCAACTGAGACCCTCGATTTCCTGTCACGCTGAGGAAGAACCATTCCCACAGCTCTTGAAAGAGTGGCTCTCCTAGTGCCCTCAGCTTCAGAGCTTTCTTTTATGTTGGTCCCTGGGCATGCTCCAGTCAGTGCTTTCCCATCCCCACAGCGATCTTAAAGTCCTTGAAATAAAATACCCTACTTACCAACTACAAATAGACTTTAGGTTCAAGAGCTAGTTTTGTTGCAATGCTTTGAGCTGGAACACAGCAGCCCAATAATAGTAGATCAAAAAGTCAAAACAATAACAGATAGCAGGTAGCATAGATCTTTAACCAAATATAGTCATGATGCCAGTGGTATCACATCTGCTTATTTCAGAGCCAAATCTAACCCAGATGCATTAAACTGAAATGAATGATCACATTAATGTGAATCATGTTAATAGACCAATATTCAACTGGAGACTGGACAGATACCTCCTGAGTTCATTTGATCTCAGGGGTATTCCTGCGAAGAGCAGGGGGTTTGGACTCAATGATATTTGAGGTCTCTTCCAGCCCTTAATTTCTATGATTCTATGATTCAGTGTTTAAAAAAATAGAAGTGCCAATTTCTGTTTATCACAACGAGGCCCTCTCTACACTAATGTAACCAACAAGTTGAAAGACCATGCTAAAACACAAGCCTAAACTGAATCACTACATCATCTCACTTGTAGTGCATGTCAATACTGCTTAGTTACAGTACCAGGCTGCACTGTACAGTACCATGGCACTTCCTGGCCCCATAGCTAAGAGATTTAGATGTATTTTAGAGATCTCCCTTCTGTCCTATATCAGCTACCAAGCTATCATTTGCTGATGGAACTCCGCATGCCGTCTGTCTTGTTCATCCTCCCTTCTTATAAATAATTCTTATTTCCTTCCAAGATGTATAATAACAGCTTTTTTGATCTCTGATTGAAATACTTCTCTGTCTACACTCCTGCTGCCAGCCCTCTTTTATGGAGGGAGGTGTAGTTATACTATCTTGTTATTGTTTTATGTGTTTTATTATATATTATTGTACTGCTTTACTAGGGACTTTTATAGAGCACCACTGAAAGCCTAGTCAAGGGGCATCTAAGGCAAAGCAATTATTAAATCTTATCATTCTTATTAAATAGTAAAGCCTGAAATTAGCTGGAAGGGCCAATAAATATTCAGATTTGATTGCTAGACTATCTCTGAATATAGGCTACTGTGATAATAAAATAAATGGAATTATTGATTAATTGCTGCAGATAGATAGGACATTAGCTAATCAGAAACACAGGGAAGAGGGAAAATAATATACTAAATTATGTTATACTCCTAATAATGTGCTAAAGCTGAGCTGCCCAGCTAATTATTTGGAATCAAAACTGGATTTTATCACTCATTCCCAGACACCACTGAAAGTACATGGGAACTAATTATTGAGCACTTGTCTCTATAATGCCCCTGTAGACCACAAGTCATATCCTACAGCTCACAAATTGCATCCAGCCTGCAAAGCCATTCCATTGGTCCCATGGAGCTGAGGGGCTTTGGTGACATTTCTGTGGCAGAAGGCTTTGGTAGAGCTTTGGTGATTGTGTAACAGGGAGAAGTGGCAGTGGTGGGAGATGAGGGTGCCTGAAGCAACAGTGGTATGGGCGGGTTGGAAGCAGCCTGCATTCAGAGCTAAGCTCTGTTAAAGCAGCACCTCATTTCAAAATGTTTCCATCCCCTGCTCTAGTCAACGATAACTCCTATGCGCCTATTACTATTGCATTTGGCAGCTGTACTATAACTAGGGACCAACTCAATTCACGATTTCACAGATTTCATGGAAATTGCAAAATCAGGCATTGTCCACGAAATTGTGCACTGTCCTGAAATCCACACCGAAAAGAAAAGAAAAGAAAAACTTACTAAAAATAAAATGCTGGTTTCATAGTGGGAGCTAGCAGTCCTCATGGCCACTGTGGCCCAGCCACACAGCCCAGCAGCGATGGGGCAGGGGGAGCCACCAGCACAAAGGGGAGCAGCCAAGATGGTAATCACATCACTCCTTGCTGCTGACTGGCTGAGAGGGTTGTCTGTTATGTGACCCTGACCATAGGTGATGTGTAGGGGAGGTATGGGGGGGAACGTTCCCCCCCCCCCCCCGAGCTTGGCCACTGCTGAAGCCGCTGCCATCTTCTGCGGGCAGTCACCACTTGCACCCGCCCTACCACTGCTGATGACACCAGTGGGATCTGCAGGTGGTCCTCGCTCACCACATCCCAACCCTCCCTGCCACCAACACCACAGACAGCAGCTGTGGGCGGTCCCTGCTTGCCAATCACCACCATGGTGCCTCCCAGTCACAGGAGGCACCACTCATTCATGGCCCAGACCCTCTCTGCCAACCAGCTGTGAGGGGCAGGGCTGCATGACAGAAGCCCTCTCAACCAATCGGCAGTAAGGGGCAGGACCACTGGGGACCCTCAGCCAATCAGAGGTGTAGGAGGATCCTGCCATGAAAATGGCAGCCAGTCCTGCAATCAGCCCACAAAACTGACTGTCTGCCTCCGTGATTTCAGTGACCCCTAACTATAACTGATCTTCACGCCATTCTTGGAGAAAATTACTAAGTGAAAAAGAATAGCAAATAGGCCTCAACCGGATGTGATCCAAGAAATGGTAGAAAGGATGTACCTGTTAGTCAGTGGTGATGTCTTCTCTGAGAATTAGTCTTTGTCCTTGGAACCACTGCAGGACACAGGACACTCAGACTTGGACAGCACAGTCTATAATATTATTTGGTAGTGCCTAAAATACTTAAGAAAAAAATATTTCAGCATTATTCCATAAAAGGCTTTATTGTACTGCACAATACCAGCACTCTTCTCATATTTGCTTTTCTAGCCACAGGCAGAATCAATGGTTTCCTCAAAAGCTAAAGCTAGGAAATGAAATCATAAAGTAAAGACAAAAATTAGAGAAAACTTGCCATCCAAAAGAAAACTTTGTTCCAGGTATAAAGTCAGCCAAATAATGCCTGTAAATCAATCTCTTTTGTCAGGGGAATTGTAGAATCTTTACAGCACTGGGGTGAGCTAGTTACACCTGAAGAAGATGGGTTGTGCTGCATTTGTTAGACTGCAGTTGGGATCTAAACTTTTCCAAAGCCTAGATATGTGTGTGTGGTGACAAAGAGGGTACAAGTCAATCTTAATTTTTTGTTACACTCCACTGGAGATTCAGGACCAAGTACAGTATAGATCTGTATTCTGATCTGTGATTTGGGGTCTACTACATCTCTAGGTATACCCTACTTTGATCTTAGTGAGGTTATTTTCTAATGGTAACTATATGACTTATTGTAGCATGTGGCTTAGGGGCTCTGTCTGTGCTACTGTACTCTAAAAGGCAAAAGTCTACAGAATGCTTATTTGGCAGTAAGAGTCCCTTTTCTTCCCCATGTGACAAATGCATTCCACTGGTATTCAATGGAACTGCTACCAATTCA
>JAGPOW010003316.1:163031482-163055797 GCA_030014935.1 Caiman crocodilus
TCCTCACTGCTACTCACCTCCCATCTCTCTCCCTTTGCAGGACCGTGGTGAAGCACCTCTGCTCACAGCAGTGACTCCCTGGCTGTGCCCCTGTTGGGGTGCTTCCTAAAAATGAGAGAGGCAAGCTACTATAGTAACATCCTGATGGGATGTAGTACACCCTCAGCAATTGCAGATGACATCAAGCTGGGAGGAGCAGTTGATACACTGGAGGGCAGGGCTAGGATTTAGAGAGACCTAGAGAAACTGGAGGATTGGACCAAAAGGAATCTCATGAGGTTCAATAAGAACAAGAGCAAAGTCCTGCATTTAGGATGGAACAATCCCATAAATAGGTACAGGCTGAGGACTCACTGACTAAGCAGCAGCTCTGTAGAAAAGGACCTGGGGGTTACAGTGAATAATAAGCTGAATGTGAGCATACAGTGCGTCTTTATTGTAAAGAAGACTAATGGAATACTGGACTGCATTAGTAGTCGTGTTGCCAGCAAATTGAGGGAAGTGATTCTTCCCCTCTATTTGGCATTGTTGAGGCCATGTCTGGAGTACAGTGGGGTTCCCACTGTAGAAAAGATGTAAACAAATTGGAGAGGGTGCAGCAGAAGGCAACAAAAATGGTTAAGAGGGCAGAGGCACGTGAATTCTGAGGAGAGGCTGAGGGAACTGGGTTTGTTTAGTTTGGAGATGAGAAGACTGAGGGGGATTTAACATCAGCCTTCAACAACCTGAAGAGTGGTTCAAAAAAGGATGGAGCTAGGCTGTTCTCAGGGGTGGCAGATGACAGAATGAGGAGCAATGGTCTCAAAATGAAGCAAGGGAAGCTTAGGTTAGATATTAAGAAAAACTTTCTCACTGGGAGGATAGTAAAGCACTGGAACAGGTTACTCAAAGAGGTTGTGGACTCTGTCCTTGAAGGCTGTTAAGTTCTGGCTAAACAAAGCCTTGGCTGGGATGCTATAGTTAGGAATGGTCCAGCTTTGAGCAGCAAGTTGAACTAGATGGCCTCAGTCCCTTCCAACCCTAATGTTTTATGATTCTATGTTTCATCTTTATCTCCCTGTCCCCTTGTGCCCTGGGTTTCAAGAAAAGAGGCACAAGAGCTAGTTGCCTGGTATGCACACCCTATCAGGCTGTGCCAATCAGCAACCATTTTGACTACCTCTGCACTACCTGAGCATCTCAAGAAGGGCAAATATATTCAGAGAACCTAACCTGGTGAATCTGATTGTGAACCATTTTTTAATAGGAATCTACTATGTTAAATTCATTAGCTAAGACATTAGGTCTGGATATTCAAAAATATTTAAGTACATAAATACTATTGAAATCAAGGAGAGTCAGGCATCAGACTGGAATGGGACATCTACTATATTTGAGGACCTTAGCCTCAGTCTTCCTGGTCAGCTTTATTATGCACAGATGCATAGAAATCAAGGGCTGGAAGGGACCTTGAAAAATCATTGCGTTCAACTCCCCTCCTCTGAGCAGGAATACTGCTGAGATCAAATGAACCCAGCAAGGTATCTATCCATTCTCCTCTTGAAGACTTCCAAGATTGGGGACCGTACCACCTTCTTGGGACATCTATTCCAGATTCTGGTCACCTTTCCCATAAAGAAGTTCGCCCTTACATTCAGCTTGAAATCAGCCTCTAACAGTTTATGGCCATTGCTCCTTGTCCTCCCCTGGGGCACCCTAGTAAACAGTTTTTCTCCCAGCTCCCGATATTCACCACTTACATATTCATAGATGGTCACCAAGTCCCCCCTCAGCCTTCTCTTCCCTTCCAATGCAGTAAGGAAGATGGTTAAAGAGTCATATTCATAGTCAGTACAATTCAAGAATTACATAGCTCGAGCCCACTGAAAGTCAGAGTGGGCTTGTCAGCTGATGACTTTTCTCCCCAGCCCAGGAAAGACTAAACATAACATCCAGATCTTTTTTATATCTATCTGTAGGGTGCAGTTTATCAACTCAAACCTACAACTATTGACTTATTTCTTTTCATCTTCTACTGAAGCTATGTCCTGAATTCTCTCAGCTATGTACAGGCCTCATTTATCAGACTCAGTTGAGAAGGGGGTCAACTGAATAGGGATGGAAGGCCACAAAGTCCCCAGACCTTTACAGGCTCATCTATACCACTGCAGTGGCAGGTTCCAACAAGGATGGGACCAAACATATCCCACCCACTAAATCCTCAGACATGTTCCACATGAGAAGTTCACTACTGAGGTTGTGCCAAGGTTGGTTCCAGTTTCTGCTTTCAGGACTGCTGGTGACTAAAGACTTAAGCATAGGTATAGGAGGATAAGCCTGGAACTGCCCAATGATATGTTTCTTATTTGGAGCTTGCCTATGGACAAATGTATGTGATGAGAAAATCAGGAAATGCTAAACCTGAAATATATTAGTGAAATGGTAAAATACAGTAAAAAAATTGTGGGATTTAGCAGCATGCAAATCTTCTCAACATTATACTCTTTGGAGCTTGTGGCAGGTGATGGCAACTTACAAAAAAAATTATTATTTCACGATAGCTAAAATAATATCAATAATTAAATTCCAATCAACTATCTGGCATGAAACTCCAGCAAAATGGCACAATACCCGTTGAAGCTTCATTAGGAGACTGTTTAAGTGGGGTATGTGAAGGGTTGACTATGTCCTCATTATGAAAAATCAAATTATTACAAAGGCAACCTTGAACTGGGTTCAAGGACAGGGTTAAGGACAGACATTCAAAAAACCTGAGCCAGAATTGATTTAATCGTTGCAGCTTAGTCTAACCTGGCTAGGCTGAACCGGTTTGTAACTGGACAGACATTATCTATGGACTGAGAAAATTCAGGCACATGTCTGCAATGGGTCAGTCTAGAAGCCAGAGGGTGCTAAAGAAGCCCTCCCTTCCCTTCCCTTACACAGAACTGAGCTGGGAGAGTGGGACTGACAGGACCTCTGATTAGGGAGGTCTGTCTGCACCATCCCACATTTTTCCCTGCTGGCTGCTCAAGGGGTAGAAGTATTGCCAGACCCTAGCCCCCTGCTAACATTCTGAGGAAAGAAGAGGTGTGCAGTGCATGCATCTGTTGATGATATGCAGCTTTTCAATCTCCCTCGCTGCTTCTTTAGTCTGTCTGCAACAAACTGACAGGCCAGCAAGCCAGCAGGGAGCCAATAGCAGTGTTTATCACCTCATCAACAAAACAACAGCTTCTCTGCATTAATTCAAATTCTTCTTAAACAGCTTACCAGCTGGCCTGTTGATGAGCTCCAAAAGGACGTAAGTGGTCACTGTTCTGTCTGCCTGTCCCAGTGAAATTGGAAAGACTCACCCACAGACACCTCTCAGCATTAGCTAGCATACCACATGTGAAGAGTCCATAGGGCTAGGGTCTGTGCTGTGGGAGATAGGAGGGAGGGAGAGGGAGATCCCTGCTTGTCCAGCAAGCAGTGAGGGGTGTGTCACATCTTTAAATTGAGTTTCTTGATATGCGGGCACAGCTATGAGACAACTACAATTCATTGTGTGTTTCTGAGTGCACAATTAGGGTGCCAAAAGGCCAGTCACTACTACTGCCACAGCCAATCTAGACCTGGCCACTGCTCAGAGAGATGCATGGGTGAAAGCCTGCTGTGTCCCTGCTCCCCCGAAGTCCCCAGAGACCCGCCAGCAGGCGCGGTGCCTGGCCGACCTCCAGCACAGTGGAAGGTAAGTGGGCCCCATGTGGGAGGGGGTTAATCCCTAAAGAGTGAGAGGAAGTGGCTGAGTGGGAGTAGGGCTGGGTCTCACCCCACCCGGGCCCCTACTTCACCCAGCCCCCCAGGGAACCACGTGACTGGAGCTGCGAGAACAGGCATGCTTGTCTGCTGGTGCATGAGTTAGCGCGGAGTTTGTGCAGGAGGGTGTGCAGGAGGGCCTGAGGCCTTGTCTACGAGCCCCCTAGGGTAAGCAGACTCAGGCCCAGCCCGTTTACCAGTAGCATGCCGCAGATGGGCACTCGCCACACCCTGAGGGTCCCCTCAAGGTCTATGCCCCTCCCCTCCGGCACCTCAGAGATGGCCACCCAAACAGAGCCCATGGTTCTGAGCTCCATGCAGATGGAGCCCCTGGCTCTCAGTTGCAGGGGCTGCCTGTCCCTTTTTCAGACTCTGGGCCCGAGAGCATGGCTACCTCTCCTTGTGGGGTCTGCTTCCTTTTGGGATCTCTGGTGCACCAGCTGGAGGAGCTCCAGGCCACAGTCCAGAGACTGCATGCCATTAGGCACTGCGAGCAGGAGAAAGACTTCCTACTGCCAGGTCCTTCTCCCCCAGGAGCCAGAGGGTAGACCACAGTCTCCCTCCAGGACAAGGGAGGACTCCGGGACCTCCCATTCTGTCCAGTCCCCCACTGGAGCTTAGCAATAAGTATGAATCTCTTGCAGCCCCAGCAGAGCCTGCTGAGTTGCCAGCTCCCGCAGACAACACAGGCTCAACTGCAGCTACCGCACCTGCTCTCCCCAAGACAAAACTTAAAGTGTTTTTTGTGGGAGACTCTATCCTGAGGGGGACTGAGGGGGTAATCTACCACCCTGACCCCTTATCCCAGGAAGTGTGCTGCTTCCTGGGGGCCTGCATCCAAGACATTGTGGAGAAGATCCCTAAGCTCCTCCAGCTCACAGACCACTATCCCATGCTCTTTATTCATGTGGGCACCAATGACATAGCTCGGAGCGCTCCCAACCGGGTCATAAGGCACTACAGGGGAGCAGGGCTAAAAGGTCTGGGGGCACAGGTGGTGTTCTCTTCAATCCTCCCAGTCTCAGAGTATGGGCTAAGGAGGGAGAGAAGGATCCGGTAGTGAACCAAAGACTGCAGCGGTAGTGTCAACAGGAAGGCTTTGGCTTCCATGACCACAGCCTGCTCTTTGACAAGAGAAGCAGCGAGCTGCTGGGAAGAGATGGCCTCCATCTCTCTCCACTGGGGAGAGGGCTCTTCTTAGCCAAACTGGCTGATCTGCTCCACCGGGCTTTAAACTAAGTCCGCTGGGGGGGACTACTGCCACTGCTGGCCCACTGAGCAACCCTTGCAAAAGCCAGCAAGCCAAGGCACTTAAGGCATCCCATCCCTGCCCCAGCCCTGGTACAATCTGTGGGCAAAGCAAGACCCCCCAAGCAGACACTTGCTGGCCTGTACACAAATGCCAGGAGCTAGGGGAATAAGCAGGAGGAACTTGTCCTCCTGCTTAACACAAATAATTATGATGTCATAGAGATAACGGAGATCTGGTGGGACTCCACCCATGACTGGACCACAGGTATAGACGGCTATACTCTGTACAGCAGAGATCAAGTGGGTAAAAGTGGCAGGGGTGTAGCTCTCTATGTTAAGGAAAGCTCTGCATCCCTGCAAGCTGATGTTAGTGACCAGGGTGGATGACTAGAGACCCTCTGGGTTAAAATCTATGGGGAACACAGCACAGGGGACACAATGGTGGGAATCTATTACAGACCTCCCACGCAAAGTCAGGAGCTTGACTAGGACTTCACCTAGGAACTGGCTGAGGATCCAGGACCATGGTTGTCATGGGTGGCTTCAACTCCCATCTCATGGGAGGATCACTTAGCTAAATCTGAGTGGTTTCAAAGCTTCCTATCATGCGTGGATGATCTCTACCTGACTCAAAAAGTCTATGGGCCAATGAGAGGTAAAGCACTGCTCGACCCTCGACCTGGTACTTGCTACTAGAGATGACCTAATCGGTGACCTAGTGATCGGTGGGAAGCTGGGTGACAGCAACGACGAGCTGATCACCTTCTGACTTTGACAAGCTCAGGAGGCTTGTCAGTGAGGCCCTAAGGGACCATGACCCCAGGGGGAGGGGAGTTCAGGAAGAGTGGTTGCTCCTCAAGGGAGCGATCCTCAATGCACAGCTAATTCTAGTCCATCTCAGAGGAAAGACAGCAAGAGGGCACAGCAGCCCACCTGGCTCTCCGAGGATCTAGCAGACCTCTTAGGCTAAAAAGAAAGGCCTACAAAGAATGGAGATGGGATTCACCTCCAAGGAGGAATATTCTGCACTGGTCTGGTCCTGCAGGGAGCAAAGTCAAGGTTGCAATTGAACTCCAACTAGCTTTGAGTATCAAGGACAATAAAAAGTCCTTTTTCAGATATGTGGGGAGCCAGAGGAAAAGCAAGGGTAACATTGGACCCCTGCTAAACCAGATGGAACAACTGACACCCAGGAAAAAGCCAACCTATTAAATGGGTACTTTGCGTCAGTCTTTTATTAGTCCCATGGGATGCCCATGCCCACTACAGGACAGGGAGGTCCAGGCAAGGGAGATTCCCTGCCCTCCATCAGTGCTGACCTCATGAAGGAACACTTTGAGAGGCTGGATACTTCCAAGTCAGCTGTCCCTGACAAGCTACACCCCAGGGTACTCAAGGAGCTGGCAAGCATCATAGCCCAGCCTCTAGCATGGATCTTTGAGAACTTCTGGTGCTCTGGTGTAGTGCCTGAAGACTGGAAAAAGGCCAATGTGATGCCTATCTTTAAGAAAGGGAGGAAAGTGGTTCCGGCAAACTATAGGGCCATCAGCCTGACCTCTATGCTGGGGAAGGTCTTAGGCCAGCACAGGTTTGTTGTGGGTAGGTCTTGCTTGACCAATCTCATTTCCTTCTATGACCAGGTGACCTATCACCTGGACAAGGGAGAAGAGATTGATGGCATATATCTTGACTTCATAAAAGCCTTTGATCTGGTATCCCATTTTCACCTTGGCAAAACTGGCCAATTGTGGCCTTGGGTCCACCACAATCTGCTGTTTGGGAAATTGGCTCCGTGGTCAGACCCAGAGGGCAGTAATTGACAGAAGTCAATCGTCATGGTGTCCTGTGACCAGTGTGCCCCCTTAGGCTCTGTCCTTGGACCCATATTGTTCAACATCTTCATTAATGATGTGGACATTGGAGTCAGAAGCGGACTGGCCAAGTTCGCCAATGACACCAAACTTTGGGGCAAAGCATCCACACCAGAAGATAGGGGGGTGATCCAGGCTGACCTGGACAGGCTCAGCAAATGGACAGGCAAGAACCTGATAGTGATTAACACCGAAAAATGCAAGGTTCTCCACCTTGGGAGGAAAAACTTGCAGTGTGCTTATAGGCTCGGCAGTGCTATGCTGGCTAGCACTATGGAAGAAAGAGACTTGGGGGTCATGGTTGACCACAAGATGAACATGAGCCTTCAATGCAATGCTGTGGCTAGTGAAGCAAACAAAACGCTAGCTTGCATCCATAGATGCTTCTCAAGCAAATCCCAGGATGTCATTTTCCCAAAGCTGGAGTACTGCATCCATTTTTGGACTCCACAATTCAAAAAGGATGTGGAGAAGCTTGAGAGAGTCCAGAGAAGAGCCACGCGCATGATCAGAGGTCAGGGAAGCAGACCCTTCAATGACAGGCTGAGAGCTATGGGACACTTTAGCCTGGAAACGCACAGGCTCAGGGGTGATCTGAGAGTCCCCTATAAGTTTATCAGGGGTGACCTCCAGTACTTGGGGGAACATTTGTTCACCAGAGCGCCCCAAGGGATGACAAGGTCAAACAGTTATAAACTACTACAAGACCGTTTCAGGCTGGACATAAGGAAGAATTTCTTTACTGTCTGAGCCCCCCCAGGTCTGCAACAGCCTGCCGCCGGAGGTGGTTCAAGCACCTACATTGAATACCTTCAAGAAAAAAACTGGATGCTTATCTTGCTGGGATCCTATGACCCCAGCTGACTTCTGCCTTTGGGCAGGTGACGACTCGATGATCTTCTGAGGTCCCTTCCAGCTCCACTTTCTATGAAATCTATGAAATCCTGTCCTGCAAATGCTCAAGGTTTAGATTCTGGTACTTAACCCTGTGTTTTGCACTCTTGTTTTTACTCAGTAATACAAAAACACTTTTTAAACAATATTTGCTAAGCCTAATACCCCCTGATCAATCACAGGAAATATTCTGGTAGTATAAATGAGTAATGGAGTGCCTAAAAAGAAGTGATCCTGTAGTTTCTATTGCTTTTCCTTAGAGGTCAATATGACACACTGATAGAATGGAAGGTTAGAAGAATGTTAACCAATCAGAGCATGTATCTAAACAGGTGCCATCTGATTGTTGCAATAATTTCTATGAAAGATAGCATTCACTTTAGCATTAATACAGCACTCTGAATATTCAATATACTATGCAAATATTAACAATTAATCCAAATAATTCAACAGAGCTGATTAAACTATTTATCTTCACAGAGATAAACATAGGACTAGATTTTAAAGTAATTCCAACTCCCGTTTACAATGTTTATTTAAAAAAATAAAAGTGTTGTAGCAATAAAGTTCAAAAGTATAAGAGAAAAGTTTTAGATTTTCTGCTGAAGATAATGACAGAAACAATATGTTGATGTTTTGGCTTAATTCCCCTTTCATTTTTAAACTAACATAGCTCTGTTTACTTTAGTGAGTTATTCCTGGGCTTCTTTGATTAAGCCAATTGAAGAATTAGGCTACTGATTTTAACATCAAATTATATCTAAGAAAACATCTAAGAAAACCATTGATCTTTGCCTTTTTCTGACTTGTGACTATACAAGAACACAGAAAACTATTATGATGTCCAAGTTGAGATCTGTTTTCTTTATATTCCCCTCTTCCAGAACTGAAGGCCAGAAGGAAACTGGATCCGTTAGTATGATTATGGATGTTTCTACATGTGAAATGCATATGACACAATAAACTCCAGCACATATTGCACTGAAGTTTATTGCTCCCAAGCAATAAACTTTACACATGCCTGGGACTATAGCACGTTGAGCTGGGTTGGAGCAGCCCAGCTGGCAGAGATCTGGGGGGTTAGCCTGCCAACCCAGGGCTGCTCCTACCCAGCTCAATGTGCTGTAGAGGGGCTGGCTGGGGCATAAGTGTGCTTGAGTGAGGAGCTAGCCAGCAGGCAGCCACCACACTGAAGCACCCTTGTGCCTCAACCAGCCCCATCAGGATCTACACGTGTACGGCTGAAGAGTTAAAAACTCCACCAAGTACTAACCTACTGTGGAGTGAATTAGTTTACTGCAGCCTAATAGGGCCACACATGTAGACACTGAGATGCTTACTGCAGAGCTAATTAGTCAGCTGCTCAGTACATGTCTCATGTAGATGCCCCCTATAGGTTCAATCATGCAAAACCCTAGCCCTTATCAAGGAAAGGGCTTTTTCTACTGAATATGCTTTTGCAAGATCCAACTCTGAAGTCATATAAACATTATAATGATCCATATACTAGGCCTGTGTGAAGCAGCTTGTATTCATCTCAG
The DNA here is from genome assembly GCA_030014935.1 of Caiman crocodilus. Taxonomy (NCBI): domain Eukaryota; kingdom Metazoa; phylum Chordata; order Crocodylia; family Alligatoridae; genus Caiman; species Caiman crocodilus. The sequence continues at coordinate 163,040,820 of JAGPOW010003316.1, forward strand.
ATTCATGCGATTTTTCTTTTTTTCTTCATAGATTCATAGACATTAGTGCTAGAAGGGAACTCTGAAGATCATCGAGGCCAGCCCCAGTGATTTGAATCACTGTCCTGAATCGATTCAGCCAAATCTGATTTGGAGATTCAGCTGCTGCCAAATCTCTAAATCTCCAAATCAGGCAGGCCCATCCCATGCCCACTTTCTCAGTCTCGGCAATGGCTGCCCCACCTGCCTCAGCTCCCGGCACTGTGAAAAAAAGGCCCTGGCTCATCAGGTGCTGCCAGGTAGGGGGCTTATCCCCACTGACCCACGCTGCATGGGGGGCTCTGCACAAGTCTCCTACTTCTCCCCCACTGTCCCAGGCCCCACATTGCTGCCCTGCCCACCCCAGCTCTGGCCCTTTAAGAAAAAACCCCCCCAAACCCCAGACTCCCTGTTCCTGCCTAGTGGGGGGCCAATCCCTGCTGCCCCGCGCCACATGGGGGGGCTCTACATGAGCCCCACAAAACTCTTAGGCTGCTACAGGAGCCAGTGAGTCCCGGGGTTTTCTCTGGTCTTTTTTTCTTACAGGACCAGAGCTGGGGCAGGCAGGGCAGCCATGGTGGGGGACTGGGAGTGTGAGAGAGGGGTTGGGGGGCTCATGGCAGAGCCTCCCATGCAGCGTGGGGCAGTGGGGGACAATGGGGATTGCCTCCCCCCCAGCCTGGCAACACCCAGTGAGTAGGGGCTTTTTTTAAAGCATCAGGGGCTGGGGTGGGCGGGGCATCCATGGAGAGCCTGGGGGAGCCGGTGGGAGACACAGGGGCTGGGGGAGCACGTAGGAGATAGGGGCTGGTGGGGGTTCCCCCATGGTGCCCTTTTCCAAAGATTCGGAGAACTTTGAATCTATTTGGACCTTTTTATTGGTCCCCTGATTCAATTCAGATTTGAAGATTTGGCCACGGAATAGGGCCAAATCTCCTCTGAACTGAATCAGCACCCAAAGCTTCACACAACCCTACCATACACGTTTTTGAGAAGGAAGTAAAGCAAATTTATGGGTGGGAAGGTCAAGGTACATTATCCATCTCTTACTCAGTAATCTTATGGCACAGTTTGACATTTCAGTAAGTTTGTTTTTCTATTGACATTGGCTTGGTATAGAGGAAGCTCATGCAAAGAGCACATTGCAAATCAAATCTTGACAGAGAAAGGAAATAGTCAGTGATCACCAAAGGCCTTGCAAACTGCACATTCTTATTGACCTCACTGGTTATTTTAGATGCACGATGAATGAAGAATTTTGCCTATAGTCTGGTAGTGTTTGGGGGACCTTATCTTGCAGATAATCTATTCTATTGTATTTTAGGCAATTGTAAATATAAGACATGACTGAAATCATTCCAGATCTCAAACAAAAAGTTCTGAACCGACAACAGTGTCTCTGTGATCTGTATGTATTGGCTGCATCTATATGAGACACTGTGTGATTGTTACTGCACATTTATAAACAAGTACTAAATGACTGGGCAGCAACCCGAATTACTGCACAGTAGTGCCAATGCAGAACCTTTTTGTGATGCTGGCTGCACAGTAACCTAAGACTATTGCACAGTAGCATCATGTCACAGTTTCTGCCACATCACACTGCTGCGCAGTCAGCTGCTTGTGTAGATGCAGTCACTGAGTCCTAGAGCAAACAGGATATCATTAAGATATGAATGGAATCCTGGTGTTCCTCCTTTTCCTGTACCTTTCAGTATCTTTAAATTGGGGATTTAGCACAGGAAAAAACATTTAGTTTAAAAAATAATAAATAGATTGAATGCTAATTTGCAGATTCCAGGCAAAACTTGGGCTGGGAGCACAGAAAAGGAAGAAAAAAGCAGACCAGCAAATCAGGCAAGGGAAGCAGTTTTGAATGGCACTTGGAGAGGGTACAGGGCTAATTTGTAGCACACCTACCAAAAAGGTTGGCCTACATGAAGCAGATGATATGCTGTAAATCCTGACTCTTGTTTACCTCACAGTAACTTGTTCCTGTGCCCATTTTAATCTATCATCTACAGATACACATAATTATGTGATGTATAGAAGACACTAACATTGGTAGTTACTCAGGCTATTTGTTGTGATTATTAAAATATAATAAATAAGAATAATGAACAGACATAATTACACTTCTTAAAAATTCATGAAGAAAACAAGAAATTAAGAGATTACCTCACCTAGGAAATTGTTAACTAAGAAAGGTTACTTTGATCTTAATGTGTATATAATCTAGAACTATATGCCAGATCTTCAGTCAGACACGTAAATCTTGGATTGGCCTCTTCGTTTATCACCAGACTCACCAATGATTTCCCTATCTACTGAAAGACCATCAGCCTTGTATCAAGGGACTGCTGCTGTCATTGCCAAAAATCTTCACATATCAATGCACAGTAATAATAATGATACCAAAATGAATCTAGCATCATAGATCAGTTAAGATGTGTAGACCCAACTCAAGTTTCAAACCATCATAAATCTAGACAAATTCTGGCGGAGTCATCAGGTTTCTACCACTGGATCTGAGATCTGAATTGCCCTTGGGAATTTTTATCAGTTACTAGCCATTGGAGATTTTGGAGTTTACTATTACTGCTCTCCCCCATTTCTGCATTTTGTTTTAAGTATGGCATTTATATTGCACATTAATGTCTCTTATTAAAGAATGTACAGAAAAGGTCATCCCTAATCCTTGCTGTATAAAATATTCCACAGTTTGTCAGGTTTTGCAAGGTTTTCTATGCAAGAGAAAGAAAGGGAAAACTCTCATTGGCACAGGAGAAAAAAAAGAAGGACTCTTGTTACTGTCCTGTTAATCATTACTGAGGTAGAGCCGTATTCTTTGAGATCTCTGACCTGTTTTGCAGCCATGAAGGGTTTATTGCAGCCTGCTCAGCCTTGGCTGGTGTTTGGATTGCGTGCTGATAGACAGCCGTTTGGCTGTCATTCAGAACTCTGCGATAGGGAACACTGTTGACTGCTCTATTGTACTCCCCCGACCTCTTGGGAAACTGGTGGAGCTCAGACTTCTATTGACCAATGAGGAATGGGCAACTCAGGGAGATCTGGGGTTAAAAGGAAGTAACCTTCTAAATCTGTCTTTAACTAATTATATGGTTGAATGGAAGCTGCTCTGAGGAGGTATGCAGAAATGAAGAGCATTCAGCTGGTGAAAAGTTTGTTTCTGTTTCCCTCCTTCCGCTTCTGTTGAAGTAGTGTACCTAGCATACACAGTAGTACTGGGCTTTGCAACATACCCCAAATTCATAAACTCCAGAATTCATCTTCACCCTTGGCCTTTTTTCCCTCTATACCCTTGGCCCTTTTCCCCATACATTAAAATGTCCAGCGTTCTTAAACCTGATTCAGATGCAGAACCATTAAAATTACATCTGAATACAGGCCAAACACAAACCAGACAGAGGCTTCAGTAAAATACCTAGAAAAAATTATGTATCATACGTGAACTAGGATTTTATTAGTTTATTCTTCTGTCTCAATAACATTAATTCTAGATGTGACAGATCACAATCTTCAGGTTTTAGTCTTAGGGTGGGGGTATTCAACCTTTTTAAATAAGTGTAAACCTGGAGGCCCCCTTTTTAGAAAGTGTCCCCGGCAGGGGGTGGCAGCAAGTGGCTGGATGTGGAGGGGGGAGCAGGGGTGGTGAGCAGCCAGACACCAAGCATGGTGGGCAGGAGGTGGCAAGCAGCCAGAAGCAGAGCAGGAGTATAGCAAATGGCGGAACGGCAGTAGTGCAGCAACTATGCAGCCCTGCTCTCACCCCACCCTGGCCCTGCTTCTGTAAGGCAGCAGCACCGGGTGGTAGTGCTCTGTCCCTACCCACCTCTGCGTCCCCCCAGGACCTTTCAAAGTTCCCCCAGGGGTATGCATACCCCTGGTTGACAACCCGTGTCCTAGAGCATGTCTACATGTGCATTAATATTCACTTTAATTAACATACATTATATCTAATGCCTCTATTCTGAGGTACTAGGAAAACATGTATTAGCCAGGTTTAATACACATCAACTAAAGCACATGCTTTTGTGTGATGCTTTATGTGCATTAGCCTATTTTAATGCACATTAAGTAAAAATGTGACACTTGAATGAGCATTAAAATAGGCTAATGTCCATTAAAGCACACGTGTACGCACACCCCTGGTTGTATGGTTTTCATTTAAAAGGACGCTTGAGTGAAAATTTGTCCGTCTTGATGTCACCGTTAGCTTTTCTATTTGGATTAGGTTTTCATGCAATGGAGGATCCATTTGCCTTTCATGCCACATTTGCATGCCTTTTGCCCTTCATGCAGCATAAATTCATGTGTCCTTTAAATATTTCTGACATTAACACAGATGCCCTGTAAGGCCACCAGACCTTTGATCCAAGGGACAGCTGGATGGACAATTAATATAATTCTGAATCTGAAAGACCAAGGCAAACAAAAGGCATGAGATACTGGGAGCTTTGCCATTGGCTTCAATAGAGGTAGGATTTTTTTTTTTTAATTTGATTTCCAAAGCTCTGGCCCACAGCAAGAACAAGCCAGGTACAGAAAAGGGCATCACCACCTTCCCATCGTCTTCCCTTCCCTACATCAGCTTTCTCAAAATTCACAAGTCCGACTTCATGAAAGAAGATTTCTTTGTGCTTCTACTTCTGTGACTCTTTTGCATGACATCCAAACTTCAATTTTTCAGAAGCTTCATAACCTCATATATTTAGACCTCCTACTTTTTTGTGAAAATCATTAGTTTTGCCAGATGTGAAAAAGTGCAAAACTCACTGGTGAAAATAACTGCCCATATCTGTGAAAACACTTTCATTATCTTCAATCAGCTCTGTGTGTATGTATTACAAAATCCCCATCCACTTCTGTGACTGAATCACTTTGGCTCCATTTATCCCTAGACTTCTTTCATCATTAGTCAGGAGTTTGCAGTAAGCAATTTTCACTCATTAAAGATAATGACAGTAATTAACTTGCAGTTTCACTTCCCTACACCAGCTGCATCTTATATATTCACTTTTAAGGCAATATACACACACACACACCCCCACACGCACACACGCACACACACGATTGTGGATTATTTCTTCCTACAGTACTGCATAAAAATATCACATGAATATATAATAATGAACCACTTGGTTTAAAAAGAAAGGTTGGGCAGATATGACTGTTATAATGACATTAAATGATCCAGGAATAAGATTTATTTTCAATATCTAACTGTTACTCCTGTATGTTCTTATAGAAGTGGTATAAGCAGAGCAAAATCATTATAAATGGCCTCATCTACATGAGCCACTGATTACACAGTGGCTTGTTACTACTGTGCAGTAGCATCGTATGCACAAAGCATGACACAAGGATCCTTCAGGGTTACTCCCAAACCATTTTCTGTGATAAGGCAAATCATGGAACAATAAGGACAGAATCCTTGTGGAGGTATTTCCCCCAGTATTCTCTCCTGTGGCTTTTTAAGGGAGAAGGGACTGTCCTTCTCTGACAGTTAAAAATTGATGCTCATTTTAACACTGTAGTCCTGTCTTAGGGCCAGATTAGCTTCAGCATCCTGAAGGAACTGGCAGAGGAGATCTTGGAGCCCTTGGCAATGATCATTTCATTAAGTCATGAGAGATGGGCCAGGTATCAGAGGAATGGAAAAGGCCCAAATTTTATTGCCTTCTTCTGTAGTGGGGGGAAGCCGCCCTCTACACAAGATTTCTTGAGCGTATATTGACAGCATTGTACAGAAGCAGGGCATTGGCATCCTGCTTTACCTGTGGCAGGTTAGGGTGGCAGGTCTATGTTGTGTCAGGGTTGAAGGTAGTCTTTATGTAGAGTATAGATTATGATTGTAGGGGATGGTTTGGGTAGGAATGATTCTTCCTCAGGCAGGGGGTTGGACTAGATGACCTCCAAAGTTCCCTTTCAGCCCTACTTATCTCTGACTGTGAATCTGTGACTCTGGGCCTGCTCATTGATGGGAAAATTACTGCCCACAACCAAATGTCTTGAGATGCTCATTCTTGCTACGTCTTGCCTCTCCCCTCTTCCTCTCTCCTCCCCCCACCCTCCATTATCATGAATTTCTCTGCATATTCATTCTAGATTTAACAATGTTATTACTTTTGTGCATAGATTGACAAATATTTTCCTAATAAGATAATCATTGATTAAGAATGAAATATTGGGAAAGAATGAAGCAGCCAGCTTGTGCCTTCTCAAGGCTGGTAAAATGTGACTGTCTGTTTACAATAGCTGTGTAGCAATTTGCATGGGTTTTGTTCTTTTTTTTGTTTGTTTTCAACAAATTGCCTCCATGCAGTATTTTTTTTTCATTTAACCAGTATGTAATGCCAGCAGCCTTGCACTTGGCAACTCTATAGTCACAAAATAGGGTATGTGACAGAGAAACAATTGCTGTAAAAAGCTGTATTGTTAGGGATGTAGCAAATATGTTATTGTTTCAATCATCTATCTATACCCAGTGACTGGAATCCAAAGCCAGCTGGATTCCATATTTAAATCCAGAGTGGAAGATTGAATACAGCAATAAATATGAACATATGAAACTTAAAAAAAAACTTGTTTCTTTTCACTGGGTGTTTCTACATATGCGGGAGAAGTGTGCACAGCACAGGAGCAGAACACAGTTCTCTCCATGCTGCCTCTGCCTCCCTGTGCTATGGCTGCTCCAGCTCTTGTCCCTAGTAGGGATGATGAGCACCTTGGTATCCTGCTGGCTACCATGCTGGCCATGTTGGCCCACTGCACTGACCACCAGCTGGCTCATGGCTGTCTGGGCCTTCCCAACTCCCCCATGTGCAACAACTGCCTGCCCGGCTGCAGTGCACCATCCCAGGGCTGCAGTTGCCACCTGAACTCCATCCAGCTGGCTGGAATCCAGCAGGGACACCAACAATGGGCTGCTGAACACCACCATCAAGGTTGCTTTTGCCCTCCTAGGCTTCTCGTCTCATTGCCTCTGGGCCCACCAGGCCAGCCAGAACTGGTAGTTGCACAACATCCAGTAGACCTGGGACAACCAGTAGTGATTGAAGGCATTCTAGATGACATGTGCCACCTTCTGGGACCTCCTGGAGCAACTCTGGCCACATCTGGAGTGGCAGGACAACAACATGCAGCCACCAACATATGGTCACTGTTCCCTGTCATCACCCTTCCTGTGGATGCCCTTGCCCTGCTGAGGCTGGCCATACCCATCAGCCTCTGCTATATGGGCCATCTCTCTGGGGTGGGCAAAGCCACTGCTGGGGATGCTGTCCTAGAGGTGTACAGTGCCCTCCAGGATGTGCTGGGGAACACCAGGCTCCAGGTGCATGACTCCCTGGTGGTGGTGGAGGGGTGGTGGGTTTCCCCCAGTGCATCAGGGCCATGGATGGCACCCATATCCATGTCACCTCCTCACCCCATGGCAACCATTACTACTACAGTTGGAGGAGTTTTCACTCCCTAATGCTCCAGGCTATCGTGGGCCCCACAGGACTTTTACAAATGTGAATGCTGGCTGTGTAGACAGAGCCCATGACACCCACATGTTCTGCAACTCTACCTTGCCAGGCCTGATGGGGAGCAGCTGCTTCACACTGGGGTGCTGGACCTGCAGCTGGATGCCATGGTGGTCCCACCCCTCCCAAATGGGGACCCTACCTACCTGCTCCTGTCCTAGGTCATTCTCCCCTATACTGGCCAGGTCAACCCCCACCAGTCCGACTTCAACCAGTGCCTGGGCTGGATCTGCACCCTGGTGGACTGCACCTTCAACCACCTCAAGGGACACTGGTGCACCCTCACCACCAGCCTTACATTCACTGAAGACAACCTCACCCAGGCTCATCGTCACAGCCTATGTGTTGCATAACATCTCTGAAGCCTGGGTAGAGGAGACATGGTAGGCAGAAGATGCATGGTAGCAGAAGCACCACTTGTAGTGGCAGCAACAGTGGCAGGTGCCCCCCCACTAAGGACCTGGGTGAGCTGTGCACCTGCCCCTGCAGGCCAGGGGATCAGATGCAATAGGCACTAGCCAACCACCTCCTCCTGCACTCCCCACTGTCATCTGCCTAGACAGCCAACCACAGACCCTCCTACCCACCCCCCAGAACCATGCTGACTGCAGACATGTCTTAGAAGAACAGTTTTTATTCCCCCCACATCAAACAGACCCCCCCCACCTCTCCTTCCCACCTCAACAAATAAAGCCCTTCTCCCTCCTCCTCCACAACAACAGAGGCCCTCAGCCCCCAACCAACAATAAAACACCCTCTTCTCTGTGCAAACTATTTACAATGTGGTTTATATACTGTCCTAAGGTGGGGGAACAGTGGAGTCTAGGGATCAGAGACCAGGGACAGGCAGCCAGCACCCCAGCCTCTGGCCATTCCCCCATGGGTGTACATGTTGCAGAAAGTCCAGTGGGTGGGGGGCTCACTCAGAGACAGTGATGGTCAGTGCTTCTCCAGCACAGGGAGCTCCCCCTATGGCAGCTGTTGTCCAGGGCCAGTAGGACAAATATGAACTCCTGGTCCTACTGTAGACAGCTCTTGCTCTGGGCCCAGGCGGGGGGAGAGGGATTGGGTGAAGACCAAGCCAGGAGCTCCTGGCCGGTGGGGAGGCACTGCATCTCTGCCCAGGCCAAGGGTGGGTCCTGCTGCTGGGCAGCAGGCAGCTGCCAGAGGCAAGTGGGGCTAGGGTTGTGGGGTTGGCAGTGGGTGGCATGAAGACGACCTCCAGGGCCAGAATGGTATTCAGTACCCGGCACTGCCCTGTCCAGGACTGTGGTGTGCTCACACAGGGCCTTTACCCCTTCCCACTCTAGGTCCAGGAACTGTGTCTGGAACTCCCAGTCCACCTGGTCCCATGTGTCCTCTCAGGTCATGTCCTCTGCCCACCAGGCCCATGTATCTACTGGATGGTCCTCCATCACCATATAATTCAGGAGGACAGTGCAGTCCTGCACCTTCTTCTGGCACAACAAGTGCATTCACAGGGCCCTGACTGTGGGCAGTGACTACCCTAAGCCTGCAATCTGGTTGCCTACTGTGGCCTCTCCCTCATGTGCAGCTGCAGGGCCTGCAGAGCTATGAGATAGAAGCTGTTTGTGATAGTTTGCAACATTTCTTAGATAAGATGCTCTATACTAGGAGACTGTGCACTGCCTAGCCTCAGATCAGGAGTCGGGCATGTATGGGTGCCCAGGGACCATGGTAAGTTGGATGAGCAGACCTGGGCCCAGGTGGCTGCTGGCCGAGTCCCTCATCCGTACTTGCACCTCTGTGGCATGTGGGCTGCTGGCCACAGGCAGCTTGCCTCCTCTGCCCTGTACCCAAGGTGGCACAGGCCAGGCTCCTGGAAGCAACTGCTGCCATGACTCCAGACCCCACTGCTCCCCTGCTCCTCCTACAGGCCAACCTGTCTCCTTTGCTGCCACCAAGCCTATGGCACCCAAGCTTGGGGGGCATAGGGCTTCTGGATAACTGGGATGTAGAGCTCCCCATGCCCCCTGACCTCCATGCAGGGGGCCTCTCCAGGGATGTGCCCTGGGTCCAGCCCCCTGCTATGCCGTCACTGCATGCCAAGTGTGCCCCTGCTGTGTGTGTCCCAGGCACTGCATGAGGAGCTGTTTGCATGGACTGAGGGGTGCCCAACTCACTATGCCCTGATGATGATGATCACCATGATGCCCTTAGTGCACCTCTGCCACTGGCATGGGATCCTGAGTTTCAGTGTTGCAGGGGGCAAGTCCAGGTTGCCCCGCAACTTCTTCTGCTGCCTGGAGGGCTACCTGTGGCTGTACTACACGCCACTGCCCCCCTCAGCCAAGGAGGACATTGCTGCCAGCATGAATACATTCCACAGTGTGTCAGATTCCTGTATCTACCTAGCTGCAGGGGCACAGGCTGTTCAATAATGTTTTGCACTATCTCCCACCTCCCTATGTGCTGTGGGGAGGGGGACCCAGGAGCCAGGGGAGTGTAGGTGGGCCAGGAGCAGTGACTGGGGGCAGAGCCCAAGCCCAGAACAGGAGCAAGGACTGAGCTGAAGAGGATTGCCCCCCCAGTGCAAGGCTTACTGATAGCCAGGACTGGCACTGCTGGCAGTTCTACATGGTCCTCGTTGGCAATGATGGTGTGCAGCTCCAGGTGGTGTCCTTGGATGGTAGGGCACAGTGTGCAGGCGTCCCCTAGAGCATAGCTGGTACTGCTGGTGGCTGGTAGTGACATGGCCAAACATGCCTTGTGGCTGGGGCTGAGGCTCCAGAACTGTTGGAGCTGGTGCTGGCCTGGGCTTCCTGAACTGCTGGTGAAGGCTGCAACTGAGGAGCTCAGCAGGACTGGCTGCTGGTGCCCCAAGGGGCCCTCCCACAGTGACATATCACCACAGGTGCAAGGCTACGGCAGGGGCTCAGACAGGCCACCTGTGCTGCTGTACACAGCATTGCTGTGGCCTGGGTCCTGGGGCATGAGGATCTTGGTCAGTTATTTCATAAAGGGCATAGATTTGTGGGCACTCCCTGACCAATGGCTGTGATTAGTGATGGTGACCTACTATGCCTGCAAAGTTTTGACCTTATGTGGCACTGAACTGCCAACCAGCCTGAGTGCCTAACTCACATTAACGGGTGCTGCACTTTTGCCTTGCCCCAAAGCACCATGAGATCACCGGTCTCCTCCATGGACCATCTGGGGTCCTGGGTGGCAGGTATGGGTAATGGGCAGGTATGGGTAATGCTGAGGCCATCAGGACTCCTACACCAATCTCCAGGCCTCCGCATGGCTATCCTTGTGCTGCCAGGCTACTGTGCAGTAAAGCATCTTGTGTAACACACCCACTGAGTAAATATGAGTGCAGTGGGTAATGCATACCAGTGATACAAGGGAATTAAGTGAGTAGGGGGCAGAAGCTTCCTCAGTTTTACTATATAGCTTGAAACAAAAATAAAGCACAAATCCGATTTTTAAAAATTCTTTTTGAATTTCCTCTGAAAGTAAGAGCCAAATCCTGAAGTCCCAGCAGACTCAGATATTCTAATTTACCAGGACTGTACAAGGTCCTACTGATCTCAGCTATAATCTGGCCCTTACCTTTATACCCAGTCAGAACTCCCTGTAAGTCCTGGCACAGTGTACCTACTCTACCACATTCCAAAGCAAAACTGGGGCCCTGGTACACCAGACCAGGGCTAAAAGGGGATGTAAATCATCATGGAAGCACAGAAGCCACTAGAGCTGTGCTAGTTTGTACCACCAGAGATTACTGCCCATTGTGTTAAAGGAAGGTAGAAGCGGTGGGTTTTTGTCCCCCAGGAGTTTTTTTTCCAAGGATTTAAAAAAGCATTCAGTATATAGATAGTCATACTGGAGACTACTGGAGAGTAGTCTGGGGAGACTACTAGAGACTACTGGGGAGCTTTGTAGGTTATTAAAACATAGAAAGATCATAGTGAAGTTAGAATAGTGAGAATAATGAAAACTAGAATAGATCAATAAGGTTAGAGAATAAACAGGAGCTTTTAGAGAGTGGCAGCAGGGGAGAACTGAGGGTGGAAACAGACCTCACCTTTTCTTGTCTTTGTGATGCCATAAAAATCAAAGGCCAAGCAAACAGACATCCATACCTCTTGTCACAGCAAAAATGTCCAAAATTTGTGGCCACAACAATGGTTGTATTAATTTGTGCCACTATTTAGCAGCAGATACCTGTTTGCTTTGAGCCAGGAAAGCATAGGCAGCTGGAGCTGCCTGTGTTCTCCAGCTGCCTTGGGCAAGTGCTCCAAAGGTTTGAGGGGCCCTATCCTGTGCACCTTAGAAATTCCTGGGCAGGACTGGGTCCCTGGAGTGCCTGCCCAGCTTTCCTTACTTACAGAGATGTGTCCCAGAGAATCTTGGAAAGCATTGCAGTTAGTGGAGAAAGCCAGGGTTTCTTTGCTTACAGAGATGCACCCCTGCAATCTCCTGGGTGAATCTCCTTAAACGGGGAAAGCCCATGGTTCACTGCTTATAAGCCACACCCCCTGGGATCTTCACTGCATGTTTCCATAAGTGGAGAAAACCTGGGGTTTCCTGCTTAAGGATATGTGCAGAGGAGATCTCAGGGGGTACACTTCCATAAGCAGGGAACCTTGGGCTTTCTTGCTTAAGGAAACATACCTGGGAGCTCTTGGAGGTGCATCTCTGTAAGCAGGGAAACACTGGCTTTGCCTGCTTACTGAAATACACCCCAAGGCTCCCCAGCATGCATCTCTGTAAGGGGGAAAGCCAGGGAGGTTGTCTAAGGACTTGTGAGGCCTAAGCCTGCCTGCAAATTCCCAGGGTGCACTGACTCAGTCCCTCCAGCCCTGGGACAACATACCACCCACTGTCTCACAGCATGAATGAATAGGAAAACAGGTAATATATATTTTGCCCAAAGTAGCAACTCACCTATGCTGGGACATGTTCTAGCCCAGCTGATCTGCTCCATTTGATGCCATCTGTTTTTAGGCTACAATTAGAGGTGCAGGCTGAGCAAGATTGTGCAGGTCCTTGAAAATGGAGAAGGAAGGGTGTGGATATGATGTGGATACAAAAGTAACAGGCAGCCAGTGGAGCTATCTGAGAGTGACAGAAAGATGACCTTAGCAGCAGTAGGTTTTATGGGATGGAGAGAGAGGAGAGAATAGAGAAGATGAGAGAAGTCCAGAGCAGAGAGATGATACAGTACATGGAAAGCAAACCATGACTGGGCAACAGAGTCCTTCTTGCACCAGGTTACATGGATCCTATGCATGCTTATTCATGCAGTGCTTTGATTTATCTAAAATTGTCTCTGGAAGTGTCCCTGGAAGCTACATTTCTAAACTGTCCTCAAGGATCTACTCCTGTTCTTACTGAAGCCTATGAGCTTTCACTGGGTGCATCAGTAGCCCTCGTGACCATAACCCTAGCCCCAACCACATTGCATTATTCAGAAAACTCCATGTGTGCAAGTGCACATGAGATATTGCACCCCCTTCTGAATGCTTTCTACATATCAAATTCTGCATTCAGTTGTCGGTACATTCGCATCCATTGTTATTGCTCAGTTTTAAGCTGATCACTTAGCATCAAATCCTGCCCTTCTTCCAGTGGAAGTCCCAGCTTGGATAGAAACTTCTATGGTTTCATGGTTCAAAGGATGAGAGCTGAGGGTGCACTCCAGTTTCTCCTTTACTCTTTTCACAGCCCTCTTGGGGTCAGTGGCTGTATTGCTATGCACCTCCAAGAGCCACTGACCTCTAAGGCCATGTCTACCCCACTTTAGGACTGCAGTGAAGCACAGCCCTCCCTCTCTAGGCACTGCCTCTCAACATTGATGTAAGGTAGCTGCCTAAATGCAGTACAGAGGCACACATTTAAAAAAAAAACCCTCCTAGCAAAGCAAGCTTGTTGATGCATGTATAGCATTGCACTTAGTCATATCCATTACAGAGCAGATGTTGCATTCTTCATGGCAGTACCCCTGAAGCAGTGCAGACATATCTTCAATGAACAAGGACTGTGAGAGTTACGCAGTGTGTGAGGCTGGAGAACAGCTGCGGAGAATAGAATCATCTACCCCTAATCTGTGGAGACCCCAAGAAGCCAGCCCTTTTAGGATGCTGGGCACCATCTCTGTGCATTGTGAAAACAGTCTTGAAAATGTACCTCACTGAGTATAAACCATATTCCAAGAACAGAGCTACTCATTGTTCTAAGATTCACATTCTATTTCTGGGGGCGTAGAAGACAGGGTTGCCAACTGTCCATAAATTTACCAACAGACAATAAAAACAAGACTAAAAATGCCTGTGAGTAAAATAATAGAGCCATCTGTAAAAGACACTAAGAAACCAGAGCTTGACTGAAGAGCCCTTGTCAGAGGCAAGCACTAAAGGACAGACAGAGCAGAGCAGCACCACCAGGTGTCTCAGTGGGAGCATAGCACCCTGCAGGAAGCATTCTTTTAAGGCTTTGTGGCCCAGAGACCCTCCTGCACCCAACCAGATGCTGTTGCTGATGATGATGATGATGATGATTATGATGATGAATCCTTGCCTGTAAGGCTATTCCAGGTAGGAAAACAGTAGTCCTTCTTTGGTGGGGGTGAGAAGGGAGGGCAACAGAGGTCAGGCTGAGGGAGTACACACCACAGTGCAGGATGCAGTTGGGGGTCATCAGGATCTGGGGAAAGTATGGGATGCCCAAGGAAGGGGGCATCATAGGGTAAAACTATAGCTGCAGTCAAATAGGGATGTCAACCCAAGAAAATTATTTTTTACTGATAATCTAAATTTTTTTTACTGACAACCAAACTTTTTGTACTAAGGTTAGTGTTAAAGCCTAAATTTAAATCTGTTCTTGTCCAGGGCCTGGCAGAAGGGTCATATTTGCATATAGAAAGCATATGTGGGTGAAAACGTTTGGTCATCTTGCAATCTGTCAATAAAAAAAAATGATTTTGGGTTCATAACCCTGGAAGATGACAAAATGGATCCATATTTAAAAGGCTATGTTCTGCACCTTCAGTGCACTGTAGCATGAACAGGCATACTTAGGAACAAAACACATTTCACATCTAAGACATTCTGTAGAAAACTGGATTAGAGACTTTATTACCAGCAGTCATAACAATACAAGGTATTGTCTTACATATCCATCCTCCTATGCTGCTTGCAATTGCTCCCACACCTATTCCTCCCTAATCCTGAAAATAATTATTAATATATTGTATTTATTAGTGTCTTAATGCTTTCATACAAAATGATCCAGCAGGTAGACATTATGCAATTATATAACAGATCTACTACAGCATTACTATACTACAACTGTTATACAACTATATTATATCACAGAGAATTTACAATAAACTAGCTATGTAGCATTATTTACTTATTGTAAAGATTGGTTGTGACCAGAACT
>JAGPOW010003316.1:163060374-163078756 GCA_030014935.1 Caiman crocodilus
GCCAGAGCTTGACCACACACACCCTAGAGTGTGGGGTAGGACATCAAGTTGGCTGAGGTAGCAGACATTTTGGTGGAGAGCATTAGGATTCAAAATGACTTTGATAAACTTAAAAAATGGCCTGAAATAACTATGAAATTGATTGAGAACAAAATAATCGAATGAATGTGTCCCCCCAATATGGAGAACAATGAACTAGGTTGCAGAACTGCAGAGAAGGACCTGGAACTTACAGGAGAGCGCAAACTGAATATGAGTCATCGATGCAATATTGCTACTAGATAAAAGCATACTGAGATGTATTAACAGAATAGAAAGAAAGAATTCATGACTGACACATTTCATCAGTATGATGCATGTCCCATTCAACAAATTAAGGACTGGCTGTCCCAGCTCAAAGTGCATCAGTTGGATGCCACTGTTTTGGAGTTGCCTTCAGGAGTGCTTGCATAAGTGAAAAATTGGGCCTACACATTTGGAATAGTTTCACGGAACTGTGATTAGGCATCAAGAAAGAAAAGCAATGGAATTCATAGTCTAAGGTTCACTAAGAAATAGGGGGTGATATCTGGGATAGACAGCAATAGCGAGTTTTAAGAAACCAGCTTCTTCAGCCCCAAAGTTGTTGCTCAGATGGAAGCTGTTCTGTTTTGGGGAGAAGCAAAAAGAGTTTAATCTGTTTATTACATGGAACAAATTGACTAAGACTTGAAACTACCACAATCCTGAAAGATTTATGTTTTCAAATACTCTGTCCACTAAGTTACAACAACTAGGTTTGAAGTGTTACCATCCTGCAAGTTGTAGTGGATTTATAGCTCTCAGGATTGTATTGAGACTCGCTTAAAACTGAATGTAAGCAAGACCCCCAGGGAAAATGGTTAAACAGTTTTTTTCCCCCCACTCTCTACCATGGATACAATGAACCTGCTTCTCTTCTTACCTTGAGCTTTTTGTATAGAGAGAGCACAGCAGCTGTAAAACATGCTACCATATGTGAATGGTACTGTTTTACACCTTCTTTGCACAGGTCTAAGTAACTACACAGTATAGTAGTCCCCTGTAAAACTCCAGGATTTGATTTCTAAAATTTTATAAGTGTAATGGTTCATTATACACATAAACTAGCATATTTTGGCATGCATTGGACCAGATATATTGTTGTCCATCTAGTTGAACATTTTGCACATCGTTACTTACTTTATGTTCTCAATCACTTTGCCAATAAATGCAAGTTTGTCATCTAATTCTAAAAAGCTGACTGTCAAGACTCTGCCTAGGATCAACTCATTCAGAGGTAACATTTCCACAGATTGCTTGGCACAGATGCCCTTACCAAAGCTAGGCAACCACTAAACCACATTCCTGTTTTGGGCATATTTACAATGACTAGTAAAATAGCGAGGCTAAAGAGGGCTTTTGACGTCAATTCCTCTCAAGGTTGGTACTGTGTTACACAGAGCTCAAGTTCATTGTCATTGTCTGAGAGCAAAAACAGTCTCTGCTCTCTGTCACTGACAGCCTGGTATTGTGAACTTTTCCTTTTGCAGGCGGCTGGGAAATTCAGATAGGTTGTATTTGCAGTAATAGGGAGCTGCTGACATACCTAAAACTCCTGAATGCTGTTTTTCTTTCTGTTCTCATAACACGCCAGCTGAGGCACCATGTTATAAAACCTATTGAATCATGTCCCGAATTCAGCCATGGGTGGACCCAGGACAGTGGCAAGGGGGGTGCAGCCCCACCCCTTCTGGATACGTGGCACATGTGCAGCGACCTCAACTCACTGCCCATATGCCACACAGCCTAAGGAGGGCATGGTTGCACCCCAACTACCATGACTCGGGATGCCAGTGGGGTCTCACCTCTGGCACGTCAACAATGCTCCTGCCAGAGCTCTGCATAGATCCTGAGCTCTGAACTCACCAGCTGGTAGTTGCGGGCTCTGGCTAGAGCCCTTCCTTTTGCACAGCTCTGGGAATGCCAGGGGTGAGCCCTGCTGCTGTTCACCTCCTTCCTCCACTGAATTCAGCAGCAGGGGAAAAGGGGAAACAAACAGCAGTGGCACTTAGCCCTTGCTTTATGAAGCTCCAGAGCCCAGGGACTGAGCGCTGCTGCCATTCATCCCTTCTATTCCCCTGCTGCTGAATTCAGCAGGGAGGGAGAAAGGAAGGTAGGGCAATCAGTGACAACTGCTCCTTCCATGGGTCCCCTCCTGAATTTTAGCACAAACCACCAAAGTCAGTAGTCCAACCAAGTACCTGGAGTTGGGCAGGAAAAGGAAAACCTGAAATCTCTGGTATATATACATTTTTCTCCTGCTCAATAATCACTCTGGGTTTAGGAACAGCATCTTCTAATTCTTCTGTATTAGTCCTAGCACATTTGTAGCACTAAAATGTTACTATTAAATAATAATGCTGATGTCAGTTATTTAGGGGGTCCTGTCATTCTGATATAAATCAGAGATAGCTTTTCTGAAGTAAGGTAAAAGGAGAACTGGCACTACTGTCTGAAGTCTGCTGGCAGGGCTAAGTGACAGGCAACCGCAGCACTACAAGCCATGATGAATGTGGTTTTTTTATAGCAAACACAGAAAGGTGGATGTGAATCTTTATCTCCTCTGAGCTTGTTTCCTAAACATTATCGACTCAGATTATTGTCCACAAATTTCACTCCAAAACTCAAGAGTAATAGGCTTTTACAATGTAGTAAAAAAAGATATTAACTGGTTCTGGGATTGTCTAGACTACCGTTTATACCACTCTTTTATCAATATTGCCATAATTTGACACTTCTGAAAGGAGGAGGATTGTAAAGTACCCACAGACCCTGTAAAACATGTTAAATGGAGATTAGTCTTACTGCTTAGTTTAAACCTAGTAAAAGATAATTAAATTGACTGATGTAGCTATAAATCTTACTTTTATCAAATCCTCTCTCTCTTTGTCCTTATGATTTTATAGCATCATTAATGTGGATGTGACAATATCATTAATCTCCTGACATGGCTCTCAGAATAAGATGAAACTAAAAGATGCCATAAAAATTCTACTCTTTTCTTATTGGTTTTATCTCAGACCATTTGTTTTTCATTCAGATGCAAAGCACTGTTTATACATGAGGTATCTTTATAGACAGGAATTGTTAATTGAAAAGACTTACTCTAATGGGTTTATCTTTCTGATGGGCCTAAGAAAATGCATTTTATCAGGTATTCTATGAAGCAGAAACAATAAATAATTTTTCAATATCTGAATGTCAGTAGTTAAACTGTTAGGGTCTGATGATGCTTTCCTTGAAATCAATATGAGTTGAATATGCTGAGCACCTAGTACATCCTGTCAGGCCCAGATCTTCCACTCCCATTGAAATCACTGGGAACTTGGGCTCAGATTAATCAGGTAATATTTACAAGTTGTTTAAGCAGTCAGGGCGTGTGGATTCTAGTCAAAGACTAACCCATGACTCCCAGTGTAGTCCCTTAAACTCTCTGTACCTCAGTTTATCCACATGCAAAGACAGTTTTACATAGCTCAACTAAAGAAGGATGTTATAAACTATTATAAGATGTGGGCTGGATCTACCCAGCTCAGGTCCATTGTGGCCTGGTGCTTACTTCTGCAACTCCTCACTGCCTGCCCCAGCACAGGCAAAGCCTTCTGGCTCTGTGGGCTGGATCAAATGGCTCCACATGTCAGATCTGACCTGCAGGCCTTATGTTGCTGGCCCCTGTTGAAAGGAATCCATAAACAGAGGGCAGTCTCTGTTGCTTGTCTGCATGCAGTTCAAGTTTTGGTGGATGATACACTACCAAATTCAAACTTTGGAGTTACAGTAAAATCTCTGTTATCCAGCATCCATGGGTTAAGGGGATTGCCAGTTACATAAAAACTCTGGTTATCTGAAATAACCCAGCAGGGTTTTCAGATAATACAGAGTGGAGGTACAGGCGGGTGGTAGTGGCTGTGCATGGAGCAGCAGCAGTTCCCACCCCTCCCTGCACCCTGAGTCCAGCTGGTGGAGGGGGGTTGACAGCAGCAGCCATACATACACCGTGTCCTGGCCCACACTAGCAGGTGTGCAGCTCTGTGCACATTGGCAGGTGTACAGGCCGGCATACCACAGGCTGGCAGGCACGGCCAGCTCCAGCCTGGTGAGGGCCAGCCGGGTGTCTGTGGGGAGGGGTGGCCATGTGTCAGTGCAGGTGGCTTCCCAGGACCAGAAGGGCTGATTGGCAGGCAGTGTCCAGGGCTAGCAGGGCTGACATGTGGTCCTGGCCCTGCTGCAGATAGCTCCTTCCCTGTGTCTGTGTGGAGCTGGGGCAACTGGCAGGGCTGGGCCCAGGCAGGGTGGGAGGAGGGGGCTGGGTGGTGCTGGACCCAAGTTGGGGGCTGGATCAAAGGTTCCTGGCTGCTGGAGGTGTTGCATTACCTCCTCCCAGGCCCAGGCAGGGGCCTGCTGCTGGGCAGTAGGTGGCTGCCAGGGGGCAGGTGGGACTAGGATCAGGGGCTGGGCAGCATGCAGCATAAAGGTGACTGTTTGGGCAAGAATGTTGTCCAGCACCTGGTAGTCATCGTCCATGATCTGCACTGCCCTGACCACGACTGTGTTCTGCTCCCACGAGACTTGTGCTCCAGGGCCAGGCCAGGAGCTGAGCCCTGAATTCCTTGTATGCCCAGTGCCACGCCTGCTCACAGGCCATGGCCTCCACCTGCTACCTGTCCTGGCAGGACACATCCTCCACCCACCACCTGTTGTGGTGAGCCATATGCTTCACCTGCCAGGCCTGAGAGTACACCAGCTCTCTGGGCCTCTATGCAGCTATCCCTCTGCTGCCAGGCCTGGGCAGCTGCCTACGATGCATGTGCATGTATAGAGGAATGCATTTACTATGCAATAAACAACACTACTGCACAGTAAAGCATGCCATGTAGTGAATGCATCATGTAGATGCGCCCACTGAATACTTGCATCGACATACTTAATGTACATTAAGAGGACCATTGTGCGAGGTAGCTTACTTCACCCTCAAATTTCTGTTGGTTCACCTTTTCTTAGCTCTTTGATTGGAGAATATTAAGCAAATATTCTCTACTTTGTCTCAGGAGCAAAAGATTAAAGACAGAGCAGAAGTGCACAGCTGACACTCATCTCGGAGGGGATTCCTAGCGTAACCAGGGGTGGGCAACTGGAGCACTAGGTGCCAATTTTAAGGGGGCTTAAGAATAGTGCCAGCTGCTCCTGCCAGCCCAGCTGCCATTGCTTTCCAGGGTTGGAAGGGACCTCAGGAGGTCATATAGTCCACTCCCTACTCAAAGCAGGATCTTCCCCAACTAGATCATCCCAGCCAAGGCTTTGTCTAGACAGGTATTAAAAACCTCCACATCCACAACCTGTTTGGGTAACCTGTTTCAGTATTTTACTACCCTCCTAGTGAGAAAATTCTTCCTAATATCTAATTTAAACTTTCCTTGCTGCAATGAGAACATTGCTCCTTGTGCCATCCGCCACCACTGAGAACAGTCTAGTTCCATCCTCTTTCAAACCTCCCATCAGGTAATTGAAGGCTGCTATTAAATCTATTCTAAATTTTCTCTTCTTTAGACTAAATAAGCCCAGTTCCCTCAGCCTCTCTTCATAAGTAGGGCCCTGAAAAAAATTGTGATTTCATGGACTGCATGGAAACCACAAAATGTCCCCCACACTGTGATTTTTAAGGGTCATGAGCATAGGCAATGGAAGCCTGGAGCTAATGGGACTTATCCCCCTCAAACGCAGGGCAGGGCAGATGGCCACAGGGCAGCCCAGGCATGGACTCAAGGCAGTTGCAGCAGGGGGTGTGGAGGGGTGTACACAGACAGACACAGAGTCTGCACACAGCCAGGATTGCAGCTAGATGGTTTGCAGAGCACTGACCACCACAGTAGATAAATTGGGGAAGGAGTATAGGGAGCAGCAGATTGAGGCCCCCACAGGGAGGGAGGGTGGGAGGCAAAGGCAGGGCAGGGGCTGGGGTCAGTGGAGAACTGGAGTGGGTCATGGGATGCTCAGAGCCCAGGTGGCTCATCCACAGGTGCAAGGGGCTCCTGCAACTGCATACACCTCAGGAGAGGCCCAGAGGACACGGGCCTCCCAGACCTGTGCATGGGGCAGAGGCAGGCTGACCACTACAGGCTTGCCTCTGTGCCCTGCTACCCCTGCCCCAGGAGCAGTGTAATGCTATGTGCCTGCTGCCACTGGCTCTTGGAGCCAGCTCCCAGGGCAAGGGAAGCAGGATGCAGAACCCAGCCTACAGTGGGCAGCCTGCCTCCACCCTGCAAATAGAACAGGAAGGCACTTGTTCCCCAGGCCTCTCCCAAGGTGTGCACAGTGGCAGGAGCCCCCTTGCACCCCTGGATGAGCTGCCTAGGCTCCAAATATCCCATGACCCTCCCTGGGGCCCCACTGACCTCACCCTCTGTCCCTGTCTTTGCCCCACTCCCTCCCTCCTTGTGGGGGCCTGGATTTGCCCCCCCTCCCCCCCCCCCCGAAGCCCCTTCCCCAACTTACCTGCTGTGTTGGGCAGTGCTTCACACGCCATGTGGCTGCACTCCTGGTTGCGTGCAGACTCTATGTCTGCCTGTGCATGCCCGCCCCCCACCCCCCTGCTGTGCTGACCTGCGTTTGAGGGGGCGAAGCCCCGTTAGCCCCAGCCTTCCGTTGCCTATGGCTGTGTGCCTCGATGCTGCACGTGAATGGGTGAAGTATCTTTCTTCATGGACTATTCATGGAACTATCAGGACCCATTTGCCAGGATCAATAGTAGTTCCATGAATATTCCTTTAAAGATAATACTTTACTCATGCATGTGCCATGAATTTTCAACAAGAAACCCCTGATTTTCCCAGGGCCCTACTCAGAAGTCATGTGCCCCAGCCCCCTCACCATTTTCATTGTCCTCTGCTGGACTCTCTCTGATTTGTCCACATCCTCGCTGTAGTGGGGAGCCCAAAACTGAACACAGTACTCTAGATGTGGCCTCACCAGTGCTGAATAGAAGAGAATAATCATTTCCCTTCTTCTGCTGGCAACACTCCTACTAGTGCAGCCCAGTAGGCCATTAATCTTCTTGGCAACAAGGGCACATGCTGTAACCGCCAGGTTATTTTCTTCAGAGCTCTTGCCCAGCCAGTTAGCTCCCAGCCTGTACATGTGTATGGGATTGTTCTGCCCTAAGTGCAGGAATTTTCACCTGTCCTTGTTGAACCTCATGAGGTTTCTTTGGCCCAATCCTTCAATTTGTCTAGGTGGATTGGGCCTTATCTCTTCACAGAATGCAGTCTGGCTTAGGTGAACCTGGGAGACTTTGAAGCTGTCCCTTTTTTCTTGGAAGTATCTCTACGCCTCATCAGCCATTATATGATTTCCACTCTCACCCTAAATAATTTTTCCTTACCATCTATGTTTCTCCCTCTCTGTAATTATTTCTTACCAATTACCAAAGCTTTAATTTTCTGAAGCCACTTGTCCAAAACAGGGTTACATATCTTCATGAGTTTTAGTTGGAGACATAGGGTCACATACCTTAGATTTAGCTCAGAACACAAAATCGCATCTCTTAGCTTGAGGTGGGTGGGGATATAATTGCACCTCAGATAACAGAGGGGGGCACTCAGATAAGTGAAGTTCAGATAAATAAGCTGTCTGGGTTCCCCAAGGTCAGATGGCTCAGCAGGGCTTCAGCCACTTTGCCTAAGTCCCAGCACTCTTCAAAACTGGGTCTCACCTGAAGACCTTTGTGAGGCACCTTTGCTCAAACACTATATCTTTAGGTCCAGATCCAAGGTGCTGTGACTAAAGTCCTGTTTAAAACACCAGCTACTAAGTGAAGCCAAATGATTGCCTGTAATAGAAGAAACACCCCCTGCAGGCTACAAAGTCTACACTAAGGGTACTTTCATGGGCCAGCTTCTTGAATTTTCCAAATTTTCCTGCCTATCCCTAGTTTTTAAGATGTCCCTTGAGAATTTCTATGTACAGACTTGTGACGTGCTTGTGTAGGGGGAGGGGGAAGATGGTAACTCCCTGGTGAGTGCCTGTGTGCACATTCCAACCTCATTTTCACGACAGGTGGAAGTTAAACTATGGTACTTTTTTTGTTGCAGGTCAATCTGCTGTAGTTTAGCTGTCATTTACCGTGGGGTAAGAGCATATACATAGACCACTACAGTGGATCAGCTGGTGCATGGTACAGTCCTGCCCCCCTTTAACTTCACGGTGACTTGATTGTATGTCCATACCCATAGATAATTGGATCCATACTGCATTTAACTAAAGTCAGGGTGACAGTGTCAATGAAATAAATCGGGTATTTGGTAAGTGGGGCCCTCTGCCTGTTTAAGAGAGAGTTTGTTTAAAAAGTTTTGCGGATCCATAATCTAGTCTAAATTAACAATAAAGCCTAAGTACAGGACTTCCATCTGTGGCAATATAATTTTGCTCCAGTGTTTCTGTCCTTAAACAATATCTAGCAGTTTGAAAGTCCAAAAGATAAGCTGCACTTTACAGCACAAATATACACAGAAGCAGAGAGTTCACTCAGGGGACATTCATCCGCACAAGGGCTACTTAACTTCTGAACTTTCTGATAGCTGGAGCAGAAGAAAGGCAGAGTTCCCTCTTCCCCTTAACTACTTCAGAGTGCCAGGGTGGAAGAATTCTCCCTGTGCCTAGAATTAGCCCGGGGCCTGTGTAATTCTCCTACTTAACTCTCTGAACAGGACTCAGAAGGGAATTACTTGATTCCTGGGCTCTCTGTGAACATCCCAGGAGCACAATGGAATTGAAAAGATTGGTACCAAAGGAGAATGTGTAGAACTGCACTACATATAGGGCATTACTTTGTATTGCCAGGCTTGCATAGGTTCTGAAATCATACTTGATATGAAAACTTAGATTAAATACATATTGTTTTTCTGGGGCCCAGATACTTTTTATTTGACATTCAATGTATTGCACTTTCAGCTTAAGAGTGGAGACTCTGCAGGGTAAGGACAAGGGTAGAAAAAGAAAAGTCCTTTGCACACTTCTATGAATATGGAGAGCATAGCCTACAAAAGCACTGAAATGGAAACTAGTGTGGAGCCCTAGATGCAGGTTAAAGCTTGACATGGTATCAGTGAGGTCTGGATCAGGTGCAGTCAGGCAAGGTGCACATCTGCTTTCAGGCAAGTCAGCAAGTGCAAACCTGTACAAGACATACAGTAGATCTCCTGTCATGGCACACAACTCTGCCGCTGTTCTCTACTGCATTAGGAAGGGGGAAGGGGTAAAAGGACTTACAAGGAACAATCTTCCAGACTTTATGAATAGTTTAGCCTATAGGAGCTGTCCTACTCCCTGCCAAGTTAACAGCCCCTAAGGGATTGTCTGCTAACTAGAAACTACCATAGTGTAATACGTTCCAGTCCCTTCCATTCATTAGCCCTGTGCCATTACTACAGGGAAAGCAAGTGAAATGGGAACCAGCTGTGCCATCTCTATGTTCCCTGGGAGTAGACTGGCAGGTCAAGGAATCTGGCCATTATGTCTAAAATGGACAGAATCTGATTCAAAGCCTCAAAAAAGGTCAGAGCCTCAAAAAAACAGAAACTTTCTGAGTGACAACTTGCAATGCCTATACACATGCACTGGAGTAGAGGGAGGTGGAGCAGGTTTAATTAGATCTCAGGATCCACTGTAATTAAAATGCCACAACCTCTTGTGTATTCAGCATCCCAAAATGGCCATAGGGGCACTTTAACTAAAGCTCATTCAACAAGCTTTAGTTAAAGCGCTCCCACAACCATTTTGAAATGTAGGATGCTGAATACATTAGTCACTGTAGTACGCTAATTAGAACGCTCCAGCATACTCAATTAATTGAGGTCTTTTGGGTGCCAACAATCTGGTTGGTGAGTATGGGTAGCATGTAGTCTCTGAATGTGAAGAGAATTTGTATCTAAGCAAAAGTATGATTTTTTTAAAAATTGTTATATAATGCAATCACTCACACTATAGATGTTTCCCTATTGATTGAAGTCCCAGTCATGTGAAAACTGTTCAGGCCCTGTGCCTTTTCTAGAGAGGGCAGTATATGCATCACATATATATGTTAATAATGCTAAAATATGTATATATTATGAGCACATATAGGGGGTATATGTATACATACATGTATATCTATTTACATAGATACATATAACCTTTATACTATTAATTAAATAAATATGCATATAACCTTGTCCAAATCAAGGTGTGTGTGTAAATACACACACACACACACACACATATATATATATACACACACACCTTGATTTGGACAGTGTCTTTTTTAAGTAAATGGCTATACAGTGATTCACACATTATACATGATTTAGCCCTAAGCTAATAACTCAGATTACCTGGGAATGTAAATATCTTCAGGTTCGACTGCCTATTTGATTGTTACTACTCATCAATAAAATGTGCATGCTACTTGACTCAAATTATATTTGGTTCAAGTGGTTTCCTAAAGATTAACAATTGAAAGAGATGTCAACAATTTTCACTCTTTAAATTAAGAGTAATACACTTTTATAGCACAGCATAAAGATATCAATGGGAAAAGCCGTGGCCATCAGTGGCTCTATTTTTTCCTTTATCTATTGATATAGCCCTAATTTGACACTTCTCTGTTGAGGAAACTTGTAAAGAGGCTGTCGACCCTGTAAGGCAAGTTGCATTTAGATTAGTCTTACAGCTCACTTAAAGCCCAGTAAAATGATAATTAAATTTACTGATGTGGCTGTAAACCTTTAAGGATCTGAAATCAGTTCAATTCCTACTGATGACAATATGACTTAATTAGAGTTTATATTAACTCTCAGTTCGAGACTGGTCCAGCTGCAGTAGGACTCTGCGTATGTGGATACAAGCATTTATCATGCTGCGTTGCCTATCTATGGCAGTAACAGATGCTGCATTTGCCTCAGCTAGTACTATGAAATTCCATATCATTGCTATTTCTAGTTGTGCCCTAACTTAATAATAACATGGTCTGTATTTAATTCAGAATTTAAACTTTAGGAAATTCTAGGTGAAAAAAAAAAGAACTTGTCAGAAAGAAAAGATGATCCCAAGCTCTCCTTTACCCGGGCAGCAAACAGCTCTACACTGTATTGCAGCTCTACGCTGTATTTTGACTTTTACCATTACTGGTAATGAGAGTTAGAGTTAAATATTTTGGTCTGACTTTTATCCTGCCTTCCCCAGATGCATAGTAGATAAGCGCAAAAGTAAGAGACATCTTACTGTCCTGCAACTTCCAAACATCTCTGGGCTTCCTGTTTCCATCTATTGCTCTGGACAAGGTCCAATGCCCAAGCCAACCTAAAGAGAGCAAGAGGCATGCTCAGACCCCTAAGGGTGGGAGGGAGCTCCAGGAGAGACTGAACTTCCAGACTTTCCACTTTTGCAAGATGATTGCCCACCTTCCCCCACTCAGGCTTGCTCCAGTCAGGTACATTCTGTCCCTTTACACAACTTATTTTTTCTAAAACAAGAAACATTTCAACATAATACTTAACTCCTTCTGTTTCTATGCCTTTGACCTCTGATATGAGAAGCTGGAGCAATATACTCAGCTTACACCTATGTAGGATGACAAGTGATTTTACAAAAAAGTTCTTATTGTTTTGGAGCAGAGTTGTTATAGCCATGATGATCCACCGACATGAAAGAGGTCAAGTCAGCAAGATGAGAGAGTAGCTTCTACTGGGCTGACTTGTGAAGTTGAGGCAAACTTTCAGGCTTTATGCACCCTTCATCACACTTAGTGCTTCATGAAACTGAGAAGTTGGGCCCATAAAAGATATTACCTCACTTCACAAACCTTGCTCTTCTCTCATTCTTATGGTTAATAGTGGAATGATATTTTTATGCACAAGACAGTGAGTCAATATTTTGCCAGATGGGAATTTTGAATGACTGGAAAAGAATGGTCCTAGACATAAAGAGAGCGTGTTAGGTCATATAGTTGCCAGTAGCAACCAGTGAAGTAGAGAGGCTCTTGAGAAAAGCCTGTGAACGATAAAGAAGTATTCGCTTGACTGGCCTTGCAAGGGATGCATGTGGGATTGCTTAACATGTTAGTTATACATTCTGCAAGCACTGAACACACAGAAATGGTAAAACAAAAATAATTCCCAAGACAGTCTATTTGTACCTCATACCTACTACTTTCTAGCTGGTGGTTTCAATTTATTTTGCAAACATTTGTTAAAGCAGTCTCACAAAACCCATCTGTAGTGGGCATTATCATCCAGGTCGTGCACAGGCAGAGAAGGGTGCGTGGAGGTGTGTGGGGAAGTATGCGTTTTGCAGAGTTCTGGAGTGGAAACAGCCCGACTTCAAGATAGCCTAAGGCAGCCAAAGCCTGCAAGCATGTGATGAGAGGAGTGGGAGACTGCCCCACCCTCGGTCCATTGGGCAATAGAGTGCCTGGCTATTAGTTGTATATAAATAATTAGGGGATTAATACAATGAGTTTAGCATAGTGCATAAGTTAAATGCACTATGTGTTAATGGGCTACAGTTCAGTTTTGTATTTGTTATCTTGACCACCCCTTAAGTGTAAATAGTTATCAACTGTTATTTTTTGTATAAACCCATTCTTATGTATTGTAAGTAGAGAATTGCAAATTTCTGATAGTATTTAATATTTGCTTGCATATAGCAATTATTTTTTGTATATAATTACATTTCTGTAAATAGTTACTTCTGAATCTGCAAGGTCTCTCCCTTGTAAAAGGGAGCCCCTCCTTTTAGGGAGCCTCTGGCCACTCCTAGGTGAGCTGAGCAGGGCTAAAGCTACTTGGCACCCCAGGTCCCAAGCATTTGGACATGGATGCAGGTGTGTCGCACACCAAGGGTTATGCTAGTAAAAAAATATACTAACGGAGACGTCCCTCACATCTCTGATTTTGTGAGAGCCATCACATTCCTCACAAGCTGTGATCTGAAGGTGTTTTATTTCTGTTCTTTATTAGCTAATAGTGATTGCTAGCAAGTACTGTGGGAGAAAAGCACATTACAAT
This sequence comes from Caiman crocodilus, assembly GCA_030014935.1. Lineage (NCBI taxonomy): Eukaryota > Metazoa > Chordata > Crocodylia > Alligatoridae > Caiman > Caiman crocodilus. Next base: position 163,073,472 of record JAGPOW010003316.1, read on the forward strand.
TCAGTTCATATGGGTAGAGTACAGAAGCTGGAACACTTTATATTCTTTTAATTTACAGGTTTCCCTTACTTTTTGTGCATTCTGTATATGTAAATCCATTCTTAGGCAATGACCCTTTTTACACCCAAAATTAATTATATGCAAGGTAAATTCATTATTTGTGAGATAATATTCATTATGTGCAAGATACGTCTGTAGGGGAAGAGGTGGGAGGAGGGGCTCAGCACAGCCCAGCAGCTGTAGGCAGGTGGCATCGGGCACTCCCAGGGCAGCTACAGCAGGGAGCAAAGTGGAAGGAACTGGAAGTGGGTGCGGGGCACCGGGGGGAAGGGCATGGCTCTTGCGCCTATGTGCACCCCAGCAGGGCTGAGGGCTGGGGGCTGTGCCAGGCTCTTCCTGGAGGATGTGTGCCCCCAGATCTGTGCATGGGACAAGGGCAGGCTGCTGCTGCAGGCTGGGGCCGGCGGCAGCACTGGGTTCTTCACAGTGGGAAGCTGGGGTATACTATACTCGAGGTGGCCAGCAGTGGTGCTGGGAGGGGAGGTTGGAGGGGCTACAGTGAATTTGGGAGTGGCTGCAATCCCCTCCCAGCACCACCACCACATACCTCAAGCACAGCATGGCCCAGCCCCCACCGGGGAGATCCCAGCACTGTTGCCAGGCTCAGCCGCCAGAGGCAGCCTGCCCTCATCCTGTGTGCAGATCCAGAGGCACAAGCCTGCCAGGAAGAGCCCAGTACAGCCTCTGGGCCCGCAGCCCTCCCAACGTGTATGTAGCAGCAAGAGCTGTGCCCCGCTATCCCGTGCGCCGCACCCACTGACAGTTCCCTCTGCTTTGCTCCCTGCTGCAGCCCCAGGAGCGGCTGATGCCACCTGCCTGCAGCCACTTGGCTGCACCGTGCCCCCTCCCTCTGCCCCTTCCCTAACCTCAGCCCCACTCCCTCCCTCACCGCTGTGGGAATATATCCTTATTTTTTACCTTATAAACTGCGTTCCCATTATTCGAATTCAAGTTATGCACAGTTTTCTGGGAATGCATGTACTACATAAAGCGAGGGAAACCTGTAGTGGATATTTAACCACTGTTTCCATGTACTGAGTGCCAACAGTGCTCTAGATGAAGATCAATAACCTACAGCCCACAAAGATCTGATCCAGTCCACAATTAACTAAGGGTGTACTGATTCCCCAGCCATGTGATCTGGTTCATATTTTGGTTGATCGCCTCCTGCCACTCCAGCCAGCTGCTGCAACCCATCTTAAGCCTTGCTTGTAACCACTGCTTACCATTGCTGGAGTGGCCGGGGGACAATGGAGGCCCACGATGCCAGCTGGGATACAAGCTGTGACCCAAATTTGCAAAAGGTTATTTACCCCTGTTCTACACACTTCACATACATATAGGAATACTTAGTCCCTGCTTGTAGTTGTTTATATTTTAATGCCAGATGCTGACCAAATAGTTAACAGTCATGCCAAGTATATGCACTCATGGTCCAAGTTCAAGAGTTGAAGAAGTCTTACAGAAAGCATTGTTGAAGAGGTGTATCTAGGGAAAGATTAGAAAGAGAGGGAACTGAAACCTAGCAGCCTAGTAAAATGGACATTTCTCAGCAACTTTGCTATCTAACAGGTAATTCCTGATTTGAAAACAATTCTCCTTTGGTTAGGATAGCTTGTCTTGATAGGCAAAAGATCAGGAATGGGTCAAGGGTGTGTTTGCAGACACCAAGGGAAGGAATTGCACATAAAAAAAATCCATAAAAATGAGACCAGAGTTCACTTTTGATTACCATATATCAATCTGTACATTCTGATGAGGTAAAGCTGAACCACTTTCAGCACCTTTAGCTTTGTAGTTAAATGCTTTGTCTAATATCTAATTAAAATATCACCATTAAATTATTTGGGAGAAATAACAGATCATATTTTATAAGCATGATTGTGCATTATTTATTTAATGCCAACAGAGTTCGGAGCCTTTTTCAATACATTAATCAAGGTACAGAGTTAACAGGAACATTTCACTGGAAAACTTGCAAGGTTAGTAAAGGAAATGAAGCAGGAGCAGTGCAGAACAATGAAGCACAAAACAGAGTGGCTGCACTGGTTGAGTCCCATCCCCTCCCCCCAAACACCCTGAAGCACACGGTTAGAATGTATTTACATCTCATTTTGGGTTAGATTCTGCAGATCTTCCCTACGCTTAACAGTTATCATTTATTCCTCAGTCCAAGCCCACTGAAGTCCATGGAAAAGAGTTAGATTGGGCCTTAAGAGCTCAACTGCAACATGAACATCTATCCTGAGCCAAGTGGATTATGTATAGTTGTGCTGCCGCAAAAGCAGACCTAGTTATGATTCAGTTACATTTCATTTCCAGGTTCACCCCCCATCCCAATGGAAAAATCATGTGTTACTGGTTCATACACCTAGCACCTCACTTTCTTCTCTGTGCCAGTTCAACTCTAGTGTACTGGGGCAGAAGTGGCTTTAAGGCTAAAACCCTGCCCATGCTATCTTCTTCTTCCCCCCAACCTGCATGCCTCATGCATTAATTCATGGTATATCATGACCTATTGGAGCAGAAGGCAACTTTGTCCCTAAATAGTCCCATTGGGTACATCTACACTTGTTAGTAACACGATGTGATAAGCTCCAGAGTCAACTGCTCCCAGGCACGGTGTCAGTATGGGGTGGAGCAGCCCCAGGCTGGCAGCAAGCTCGGGGGCAGCATCAGGCAGCAGAGGGGCTGGCTGGGGCGCAAAAGTACAAAGTGCAAAGCCCTGCACATTAGCACCCTCATGCCCCAGCTGCCCCTGGCACTATCTGCACGTGCATATCTTATGGCGGAGTTAAATAATTTATTGTGCCCTAATACTGGTGCACATGTATTCGACACTTTATTGCAGAGCTAATTAGTCAACTCCGCAGTAAAGTGTACATGAAGATGCACCCATTGTCTCAGTAGGGCAAATTCATATCAGTGCTAGTTAATGTAAGTCTTCAGAAACCTTTTATGTGCTTACAAAATGCTTTGCACCTATCAGACCTGAGGCTACATAAAAGTAGGAGAAATGTATGCTATTTAGGTAAAGGTAGATGGTGCGTTTGAATAATGTGGAAGGCTACTATGGCATCAGACGAGCTCTGCAGGAGTGCAGCAAAACAGAACCCACTAAAAATCCCAGTGAACATGAACTGAGGTGTTTGTTATATGCTCTTTCCTGAATTTTACCCAGCACACATTGGTATACTCCCGAAGCTGCACAGTTCATTGTACATTGGTCTTGCAAGATTTGACTGACCAATTTGTGATAAAAACTGAAGGAAGATCAATTTTTCTTAATAAAATACTTACACTGTAAAGAAATGTAAGAGATTAAAACTCCTGGCTAGATAATGATGCATTAGTAGTACTGTGCTAGTTTCATATGTATAGCACCATTGTTTTGCAATCTAATATGTAACACTGCTGCCATCTTGTGGGAGAAAGTGCTGCATTTCATTTAATTTCACAAATCATAGCTTCCTCTTCCAAGCCTACCAGCCATTTACCAATAGTGTAGCACTTATTAATTTAGCTAAATGAGTTATGCATTGTGTCAATCTGGCATGAAATAAGGGAAAATTTAGGTAAAAAACAAAAGATTTGATAATTTTAAAACCTGACAAGTTTGGGTTTTTTTTATTCTGTTACCTATCTTATGTCTGTGGAAGTGAATGGGCTCAAACTTAGGTTGCAGAAGTGGAAAGATTTGGGGAAGAAATGTGACATGAATTGATGCCGTTTTAATTTTTTTGTTTTTCACAGAAGTCAGTGTTAGATATTTGCAGGGTCAAGGCCAAGTAGTGAGGAAGAAGGACAATTATAACCTTCTAGGATTACCACGAAACCAGAGGTATGGATCATGGGTTTGGTTTCTGCAAAATGGGAGATTGTAGGCTCCAACATAGGTGTCCAATCTCTGTGTTCTTAAGGTGAATCCTAAAGTCCCCTCACTTACATTTAGTTCTACTTTCCTTTTGTATATTGTAGGGGTTTCTTTGTCCTAGTGAGATGATATAGGAAGCAACAGGGCAGCCATCTTTATTATACTGAACAAAAGGCTTAAACCAATGCCCTTGAAGCATAACAGCAGGCAGCAAGCAACAAGAAACAAATGCAGCATGAACTATCCCCACCTCCTGGGAGGAGTGTACACACAAGTGTACACACACATGCATGCACATACACACATCCCTATATCACTAAGTCCATAACACTTCCTATAGACTCTGCTCTCCCCTTCTTGTATAAAACTTATCAATTTGTGACAGTTACTTTCCATTTTGCTCTCAGCACCCTGAGCCAGTACTTCTGGGAAAGGTCTCCTCACTCAGTCTCTATCCTGGTAGCTTGTATCTCTATGATGCCACACTTGCTGCAACTCACATGTATGTGGTGTTGTAACAGAGAAATGGGTTGCAGAGATTGGCCCTAAGGTTAAAGTATGTTACTTTTTGTTTCACTCATGCTGGGTCTCTGGGGGCAGGTGAGGTGTCTTAAGGCCTTGAATGAGGCCAGAGAGCAGGAAGAATCTAAAAAAACTAGCAAATTGCCCATCAAGAATGATGGGAGTAGGGATGGAGCCCTGTGTTTGGCCTCGCACCCCCCCTTCCCTCACCCCCGCATCGAGTCCGATCCTGCACCCCTCCTTCCCTCTGCTTCAGGTCCGACCACTAACTCTACCCCTCTTCCCTCCTCTGGTTCTGGTCAGCCCCTGCCCCCCTCCCTCTGCTTCAGGTCCAATCCCACTTCCCCCCACTCCAGGTCTGCCCCTGCCCCCCTTCCTCCCCAGTTCAGGTCTTAACCCGCTCTGCTCCCCACCACTTCAGGTCCAACCATGCTCCCCCATCTCCCCAGTTTGGGTCTGATCCCACTCCAGCCCACTCCCCCTGCTTCGGGTCCAACCCCGTCACCCCTCCCTGCTGGTTAGGGTCCAACCCTGTCCCCCCTCGCCCCCCTGCTTCAGGTCCAACCCCACTCCCTTCTCCTCCCCCCACATCAGGTCTGACCCCCCCCCACTTTGGGTCTGTCCCCACCCCACTCCCTTCCCTTGGTTCAGGTCTGATGCTGCCCATCCCCTCCCCACCCCTGGTTTAGGTCCAACCCCACTCACCTGCCTCCCCCTGGTTCATGTCCAACCTTGCCCCATCCTCCTCCCCCCCTAATTCGGGTCCAACCCCAACCCCAACCCACCCCCCTCCCCCTGGTTCGGGTCCAACTCTGTTTCCCCTCCTCCC
>JAGPOW010003316.1:163078856-163091127 GCA_030014935.1 Caiman crocodilus
CCCTGGTTCGGGTCCAACTCTGTTTCCCCTCCTCCCCTCACTTTGGGTCTTAATCTGCAATAACGGAGGGGCTCCTGCCTTTCCTCAGCTGGCCCTGTCACTTTTAAAGTGCTTGTATTGTTTTTTGCCTCTGTGGAGGTGGGGCAGAGGAATCTGCCACACCAGAGGCTGTAGGAGGAGGCAGCGCCAGTGGAGAGGCTCCCATTTTAACTCAGCTGGCCCTGCCCACGCAGCCAATCAGCGCTTGTGCAGTTGGACAAAAACATTACAGACAGACAGACAGACAGACACACACACACACACACACACAGACTAAGCCTTTTATTATATTATTTTTATTTCTCAGGATGCACTTCTCTGAGATGAGCCTTGTAAGAGACACACTGCCATAGGTGTTGGAGAGTTAACTGTGGAGGGATGCAAACGTGGAATGAAAAGAAAAGGAGGATGCGTGAGCTGGAAGCAAGGAGGGAGCTGGAAATGACTGTGATTTAAGAAGTCAAGAAGGCCATTGGAGCAGCAGAGAGATGGCTGGTGGTAATGGCCACTGGGGGAAGAGAAGATAACACGTTTGGATGTAAGGGGTGCATCTACACATGCACCCAATGGCACAGTTCTTACTGTGCACTCATTTAGTACTTGCTTTAGCAAGTATTAAATGACTGTGCATTAAATGCCAATAACGTGCAGTCCCGGCACTGCTCATTGCTACTGCACAGTAGCACAGTAGCAGCAGCATTCTGGTTCATGCCCACTGATGCTTGTCAGTAAGGTGACATAGTGTCTCATGTAGATGCACCCACTGAGTTCTGAGGAAAGTGGAGTTAATTGGTATGTTTTGAGGCAACCAGAAAGCACAGAGAGGGATGTGTGATGGGTTTTAACAACAGAATGGCAGATTCAAGTTAAACCTCAGGAAAAATTGCCTAAGTGTCAGATTAGTTCAATATCAGAACAAGGTGCCTAGGGAAACTGTAGTATCTCCTTCACCAGAGGTTTTTAAGAAGAGGCAGACAGGCATTTGCTGAGGATGGTGTAGGTACAGTAAAACCAGCCTCCATGCAGAGTGGGACAAAATGAGGTCCCTTCCAATCCTGTGATTCTATGAATCCATATTGTATGTGGTTGGCAAAGTAAATCCCTATTTATTAAAGGTTACCCAAAATTAGACATACCGTTGAGACTACTTCCAGGCACAGTAAAATTTAATGTATTAACCTTTAGAGAGTCACCAATGCATCTGCTTCCTCCTCACTTCAGAAATACATTTTAAATATTGAAAAGCCCAGAGAGGCCTAACAATAAAACTTTAATGGAATCAGAGTACCTGAGATGGCTGAAAGGATTATTCTGCCACATTTTATGTGAGAGCTCTATTAATATATTGTGGTGCTTTTTTCTCAAGATCATTCTTTTGTTTCTTTTTTCCTCTCATTTTGTTGAGCTCTAGCTTTATCCTTTTTCATTTCTTATTTCCTCATTCTCTTTCATTCCATCCTTAGCCTTTTTCTTCCTTCTGATTTTAAACTTGGTCTTTTCCTCCTCCTCTCTTGGCTTTAACCTTCCACTTTATCTTCCCTGCAATTTTAGACTAGCTGTTTTTATTCTTGGCCTATTTCTTGTTTTCTAAATCCATTTGCTCAGGACTCCTTAGAGGAGCTAGTTCACAATTTAGCTTCTTGGGCAAAGTGGCAGGAACACATATGGTCTTCTGGGTGATCAGGGAATCTGGAATGAAACTTCAGTGGAAGTGCTAAGGGCAGAATTCTATTTCACTGTTACGGTGTCACATCCTGTTTTTAGGCATCTGAGACACAACATTCTACCATGTCCCACATAGCGGCCTGGGTTTGTGTGGGCAGCTAAATACCATATTTTTATAGTATATAATATGCCATCCTTTTAAAATTGCTTCTAGAAAGTGGGGTCTGCATTACAACTGGTAACAACATTTTCTGCTGCTTAAGCTTCTGCTGAGCAAAAGTGAAAGTAAGTCTCTATGCACTCCACAGGGAGCAGAACAATAAAGCATTCTGGACTCCAGAGTGATACTCACTTACTTACTACAAGGAAAGATTTCTTTTTAGTTCTTCCTTTCAAAAATAAGGTGCATACCTTATTCCAGCACATGTTGTATGCAAGAAAATATGGTATCTTACAAGGCTATGTTTTCACCCTATGTCACTAAGTTTGTCCCTATTGCTTTCAGAATTGATTCAGTAGTGCCTGAGACGTGCCTAAGCCCATTCACTTTCACTGCATTTGACCAAGAACCGTTACCATGTCTGATTCCAAGGGGTTCTAAGTCTTCACCCTGCACATCAAAAGCCAAGTGAGACCGAGATCTTCTTTCTCTTGAAGCTAGGCTTCTTGATAGCAATGAGGGAAAGCATCTTGAGGACAGAAAAATAAGCATGAATGACCCTGATTTTGTGGCCCAGAGAGCTCCCCTAGCAGAGGCAGGGAGAGAGGTGCGGGGGTGGGGGGGTTGAAACCTTTGCTTCCAATACTGTTAGAGTGATGTAACCAGCATGCTCCAGAAAATATGGGAGAGGTAAAGATTTCTGTGGGTGATCACTTTTATTGGACCATGTGGCAGGGCACCTTTTGGGTGCCTGCCACTTTAAGGGTTGGGGCAAGCAGCTGCCAGGTGCCTGATGAGGGTGGCCATTTTCAAACGTAGGCCAGCCAGGCAGGGCCAGCAGGAAGCTATTTGCAGCTGAGGGGGCAGCACCAACCAGGTCCCCTGCGGCATGGAACATTCTGGAGGTAAGGGCAAGAGCTAGGGGGATGGCTTGGAGGCTCCTGGACCTAAAACTGTAGCCTGCTGGGAAAGGGTGGCTTGGTGAGTCTCCTGGTGACATGGGAGTCCCCAGGAAATGCCAGGACAGTTACCTCCCTGATGAAAGGCAAGTATGGGGTGCCTCCTAACCCCAGCCCAACAACCCTGGTGGAACTATGATCAGACAGAGGGAGCCCAGACTTCGCGTGAGCTCTGAGGCAGGGCCCAAGTTAGGACAAGGGACCCTGGGCAGCACCCAGGCTCACTGTAGAGTCTTGTGTTTGCAGAGGGGGAGACAGAAAGAAGCTCCCGAAAGTAGTGGCCCTGAGATGGAGTGTAGTGGCGAGGCCCTGAGAGAACCCAGTGTGAGTGCTGGGACCACGAGCTCCAATGGGGAGGTGAGAATCCCATGCGAGACCCCAGAGCTTGGGTCCCCATGCCAACCGCTGAAGAAACAACTGTGAGGCATGGGACATGTAAAGGGGAGGTCAGAGCATGTACTAGGGCCCTGGTGAGCAGGAGGGCAAGAAAATGGGTAGCTTCCTACCTTAGAAAAAAATATGAAAGTTATTACTCTGAAGGCATGGCAGGAAAGTGAGGCAAGAAGTTACTCCAGAGAAAAGTGGGCAGCTGGTGGAGACCCGGTGAAGAGGCCACTCTGTTACAGACCAAATGCATGGTTGGGATAGACTCAGACACACTTGAATGCAATGCATTCTTCTTCAATTCAGTTCTGAGGGAAAAGCAGGAAGAGTGAAAGATTAAAAACAGTTTGCAGGTCTGTGAAGTCAAGAAGAGAGAAGTTCCCAAGAGTAGTAGACAAGGAACTCACAGAAGAGAGAATTTGGTAAGTGAAAGGTTCGAAAGGGAACAGGGTCATTATCACCTTTGCTTCCAATGTTATTTTGCATTATAAGATCATTAGGAAAACTGCAGAGAGAGCACTGGTAGCAGACAGCAGGCTACTTTATGCTACTAAATTGTGCACTTCCTCCATGTACTCCCTATTGGGGTGGGAATGTAGATTCAGACTATTGGGAAAGCCTTTAAATGGCAGTCTTTATTATGGTACTTCATGCAGGAGAGACCTGTTGGGAGACATTACCCAGAATTCCTAATAGGAAGGAGTAAGCTGGTGGCTGGAAAAAGGAACAGAGAACATTTTCCAGTAACTTGTCACTTGCCCACTCTTCCTTCTGGCACACTCCCTGGCTTTTTGCAGTCAAATCTTTCCTTTGAACTGCATCATATTTTTCCTTTGAACTACTGCTTTGTTATGATTTTATGAACCCTATATGTGACCTGCTCACTGTGAGGGGAAGTTATTTCTTAGTGAGGAAACTGTGGTAAGTTTGATATAATACTCAATGTTTAGTGTAATACTTGAATCCAACAAACGCTGTACCAGAAGATAACACAATAGCTAGGTATATGTGCAGTTGGTTTTATTTGTAAGATGTGCATTCTCTGAAATGCTTTTGTTCTATATAAATGATATTGTGCTTTAGAGAGGCTGTTTGATTACTAATTACTACTGTCATTGCCCTAGGCTGTAGTGTCTAAGCCGAAGAAAGACAGGCTGAAGTAATTAGAGGCAGTACCAGTGCACTGCAAACCAGGACCAAGACTGAGAGAAGCAGAAGTGTATGATTCCATCTGGACCATATAGAAAGATAGGGATCCTTGCTGTGCCTCCTGACCATGTCTGGCCTCTTTACTCCCACTTCGTTGTGCCAAACCCAGCAATGTACCAATAAAGTGACTTTGAGGGCATCCCCTGATGCCTTCTCTAGCTTGTTGGAAATCAAAGTCTCAAGAACAATGACACAGTTAACCATTAGATGATGTCACTGTTATATTTCCAGGTTTGGCATGTGGTGGTGGAAGCAGATGGATGGGGCGTGCATCCCCTGCAACTGTGGAGGCATGATCTAAATGTACCCTGTAGAGGACTGACATCAGGGGGAGGGTGCCTTCAAGAAGACAAGGGGTAGGAGGCACCATTTACCTGGAAACTGTGACCAGGGGTGACCAAGGGTTATCAACCAGGGGTATGAGTACCCCTAGGGGTACTTGGACCGTTCCTAGGGGGTACGTGTGGGCAGGTGAGGATGGAGTGCCACCACCTCCCAGGAGCAGAGCCAGGGTGGGGCAGGGCAAGGGCAGCAGTGCCCTTCTGCAGGGCAGGGAAGCTCGCAGCAGTGGCTGCCACCACCACACACCAGCCAGGTGAGCTTCCCCACTCCACCCCACCCCAGTCCTGCTCCTGGGAGACAGTAGCACTCCATCCCCACCCGCCACCCCCACCTCCCTATTTCATGTGTGGCTGCGTGCTTACCCCCCTCCCCACCCTTGCTCAGGGGAAAAACCTTGTGCCAAACTGAAAAGCCTTCTATTATCAAACTTCTCTTCCTCATGGTGGTACATTTAGAATGATCAAGTCACTCCCTTTAATCTTTCACTTCCTTTAACACAGAGGTGGGCAAAATACAGCCTGCGAACTGCATCCAGTTCACCAGTTCATTGTACCCAGTGTGTAGCTGCCACTGCAGCACTCCATAAGCCTGCCTCCTCCTGCCTAGGACAGCCTACATCATGCTCCCACCCATATCTGACCTGCACTCACTAACAGCACTACCCTAGCCCCAGTCACTGCACACACATGCACATGCCCACACCCAGCCTCTACACACATATACCCACTCAAACATGCACCATAGCCCCCCAACACCACCCCCCACATACCCTCATACTCTTCCCACACACAACATACAAGAGTAAGACTTTATTTGATCTATTATGCAATTGCCTTTATATATACACTACTCAGAAAACATAAATCAGGACAAAAACTATTTTCTGAAAATAAAATAAGTTACAGTAGATGTTTGATTTTGAGTAAACGATTTAGTTTTTAGCTATAATTTGTTAAAATGATTTCTTCTGAAAGAGTTGATATGTGTGGCCTTTCGCAGCTCACCATAACTTGTGAAGTGGCCCACCAGCTGAAATAATCCCTTTTTAACACTTTTAGCATCCATTCTCTGCCACTGTGTGACACTGGGCAAGATGGGCCTGTGGTCTGACCTAGTAAACAGCAGTTCTTATGATATGTTCTTAACTTTTTCTTATAAGATAAATAGATTGAGCTGCTTAAGTTTTTCATAGTGAAGCACATTTTCCAATCCTTTCATTATTCTTTTGGCTGCCTTCCAAGAAAGATAAAAATTGGAGAGAATTCAGAAGCTGGGCAGCAAAACAAGACACTGTATTCTAGCAAGAGTTGTACCACTGGCAATGCAGTGGTGACATTACTTCTCACTCCCACTCAAGAGTCGCTCATTTATATGGTCAGCTATCACCCTTTTGAACACAGCATCTGAGAGGCCATGCTCACTTGCTTATTCACCATGACCCATAAATCCCGTTTAGCTGCTGCTTCCAGGAGAAAACTGACCTTTCTGTAAGTATGGCTGGCTGCTTTTTCTCCCTGGTTGTATGACTTTACATTTGCTTGTGCTGAAATGCTTATTGTTTGACCCCCATGTAAATTGGTTCAGATAGCTTTGCATTGGTGACCTGTTCTCTTCACTGTTTACCACTTTTCCAATAATGGTGTCATTTCTAGGTTCCACTTGTAAAATGTTATGGTTTCTTCTATGTCCTTAATAAATACTATGGATAGCTTAGGGTCACAAGCCAATCCCCAAGGGACCCAGGAGAAGTACAAACATGCTTTAATTATATTGATTTTGTATTATTCTAGTGTCATCAAAATGTTATGTGGTACCAAGAAAATGCCTCACAAAAGTCTAAGTCTATTATATCAGCATTATTACATTTATCAACCAAATTTGGAAGCTCATCAAAAGATGATATCAAGTTACTTTGACAAGATCTATTTCCCATAAACCCAAATTACTGTAAATTAAATGCATGCTTTCATTCTTTTTAATCAAGTTCCCTGTCAGCTCATGCTGTTCAATTATTTCACTGAGGGTCAATGTGAAATGATAAATATAAAATTTCATCTATTGTGCTATTAAATACTACTACAACAGTAAGTACTTCCCAGTCTTCTGGGACTTCCCTAGTGTTCTAGTATTGAAACTAAGCCTTAATGGTCCAGACAGCTTTTTTAAAATTCTGGGTGTAGGTTGTCTTGTCCTGTTAAAGTGCCTTCCACCCATTCTTATGTTGATCCTATCTTTACATAATGCAGTGTCACTAAATTTTCAATGTCACTGAGTGCTGCCACTTATACTATTCACTCACAGCCTTTCACAACACAGACAGGGGGTTTCTGTGGCAAATACTGGAAATCTCTTGATTCCCTTGTAAAATAGGGGTCAGCAACATACAGCCTTCAGGCCAGATCCAGCCCATAGAGCCATTGAACCCAGCCAACAGTGGTGCAAGGTTTTGTCTGTGCTTGTGGCCTCAATGAGGCCAGGCAGCAAGGAGCTCTGCGAGGTCTAGTCAGGGTCAGTGGTAGGGGTGGGGATAGGATGAAATGGAAGCAGGCAAGAAGCAAAGGGCTGGAAGAAGTAGCAGTGGTATAGGTACAGTTCCCAGCTGGATGGTAGTTGCACCAAGGCCAGGCAGCTAGAAACTGCTTCCACACTGTTCCTTCTTCTCCCCCTCTCCACACTCCACCCCAATCCAGCCTTACAGCCTTCTGCTGTAAGCTGCCTTCACACAGTGGCCAGGAAGGATGGGGATGAGAGATGCAGCAGCAGCATGAACACAGCTCCTAGCTATGTGGAAGAATAGAAGCAAACGGAAAGCTCCCCCTAGTTGCTGATGTGCTGCAGAAGCCACCCAGCCCATGTTGGACTCCAGTTGGGTTGTTTCAGATCTTGTAGACTCTTTACCAAGATGCTAAATGTGCTTTTCTCTACAGAAAGGAATGGACAGACTAGTTTGATGCTACCACTGGAATTAGACCAGGAATGTAAATAGACATAACCCTTGAACCATTTTGAGGATGTCACTGATTGGGCGCCAGTTCACCTCTGTCCCAGTTTACAGGTTTCCAAACACATGCTGCCTAGGATTCTAAGTAGAACAGTCATCTTTTAGGCACAGTAGTGTCCCCAATCCTCCACAAAGGGTGGTATTGAGTACCCAGCCCAGCATGCTGACCAGTAGCCAATGCCTCAGTTTCCTCAAGCTGGGAAGAAAGACCCTGATTGGCTGACCACCCAGAAAGAGAAAGAAAAAAGATATCAACAGTCCAGAATTGCAATTTTTTGATTCCCCTTGTCACTAACATTAAGTTAAATAATTAACAACATTAATCAAGTTAATCTGATCCTCCTTGAACTGGCTCAGCAGACACCAAGCTTTCAATGACTAGTGTCTGGTCAGTCCTCCAGGCATCCCAAAATGGTCTTTACCAAAATCTGTGTGGTGGTACCCCAATTGGTGTATGTATGTATGTGTGTGTGGGAGACAAGGTGGGGACCTGCCTAAACCCCTGCTTCTAGGTTCCTGGGAACTGGTTGGTCTCAGACTGCCAGAGCTTTTGTGGCTTTAAAAGAGCACTTTTCCCAAGCCACACATCAGTTTACATCAATTCCCAGTAAAGTATCAAGGTTCGGCACAGCACAGCTGATTTGGAGGTAAAAGGGTAGCCTGTTGGTTGGGGACCTCTGGATTTTTGTTTCTCCCTTCTGATGGGGCTGGAAGCTCCAGGGTGCTGCCCAAGGTCTCTGGCTCAGGCTACTACCTTAGCAAGACTTTCACTAGGAGTGGCCAGCTGGAAGGGGGTGCCCGGATTCTGGGTTCCAAAGGGACCTGTGTGTTCTGGGGACTGCCCCAAAGTCTCCACCACTTTTAAACAACATTTTCCCTCTAGCCACTAACCTATTTCATTCCAGTTGTGGTAATTGACCAGGCTTCAGGGTATCCCAGGCTGAGCTGAGGTGAAGTGGAGAGGGGTGTCCAGGTAGGTAGCAAGGGTACCCCTGTTTCTGCTGTAGGTCTCAGTGTCAATTGCCAGGTTTGAAATGAAAATTATCAGTGGCTTGGGGAAAAGCTGCTCTTTAAAAGCCCTGGAGACCTTGTGCAGTCCCCTGGGAATGCAAAAGGAAGGCTAACCTTTCTGCCACCTACCTAACTACCTGTCCTCCCCGCAGCCTAAATCTGCTTGGGATGCTTCAAAGCTTGGTCTGATGCCTCCAATGGAATGAAACTGAGAAGTGAATTGGGAAGACATGTTGCTTAAAAGCTGAGGAGACATTAGGCACAGCTGGACACCTGGGCAGCTGCCCACTACTTAAGGAAGTGCCAGCTCCTGCCATGCTGATTGTGGTGGGGCAATCAACCACTGCTGTGGCAATGGCTAATTTTGCACCACCCAACAAAGGCAACATCCAGGACTGTTGTCCTGATCACCCCCTGCCCCCTCAATTGTGCTACTGCCTGAGATCACACAGCACCCCAGGAACCCAGAAGCAGAAGCATACACTTTATCCAGCTGACCACCCACACCCACCAGCCAGAAACCATCCTGGAACAGCATGGACTGGGAAGGGCTGGCCTACAATTTTTTGGGGCCCCTGCAAGATATAGTTTTGGGGCCCCCGATCCATCAAAAAATCAAAACTATGGTTTATTGTGGTATAAACTCGCTGAAATAAAATAGTCGGGGTGGGGCTGCCCATACGTGGGCTGCACTGTGGGGGACATGGGGTGGGAGCAGCACAGATAGGAATGCCTGGATTCCCTCCCCGGGCCTGGAGCCAGAGCAAGAAGGGGGCTGGGAACTCCTCCCTGCTTGGCCAGGAAGGGGCTCCTTGTCTGCATCAAGCCCTTTAAACATGGCACAGGCAGCAGGGGGTGAGCAAAGCATGGCCCCTTGGTTGTGGGGCCCCCTGCAGCTGCAAGTTCTGCAAGATAGGATGGGATGGCCCTGGGATGTGCAGGCCATATATTTTGCGACAGTAGCCAGAGAGTAGCCAGTTGTAACGTAATAATTCCTGATTATCCAGGTATACTTTTGAAATATTCCAAGAGGTTTAAAGTGTTCTAATCTGGTTTGTACATTGGATGCTTGCAATTTAAACCACATTTAAAATCTGTCCATACACTTCAAGAGCATGGCCATGATACTTCAAGTGATGGCCATGATGAGGATGGCTGTAGAATCAAGGGAGAAGGATGAGTTGCAGAAAAGGAGAATTTGCAGGAGACACTGGAAGTCAGTCTGTGTGCACATAGGTAGGATACTAAACTGCAGGTCAAACAGCTCTGAAAAGAGTTTCTTTAATAAGAATTATATTCATTTCATAAGAATGGAACCCTCTACCGATATCTAGCATGTGGTAAGTAACATGAACGATGCATGCCCCCAGAGGCTGGTGGGGCTTGCTGGTGCTGGCAGCTGTGGGAGCATGGTGACAGTAAGCAGGGAGTTCCCACAGATGCTGCCAGTGCTGTTGGGGGTGGGGGTGGCAAGTGCCAACCAGGGGTTGGCAACCACCTGCAGATGCCGCCGGCAGTGTCGGTGGCAGCTAGCAGTGATCACTGACTTCCTGCAGACACCATCGGCGGTGTCAGCAGGGGGGAGATGGCAAGCATCAGTGGTGCCTTTTCATAGGGGGTGCACCGCTACACTCAGGGGGTACATGTGCTCTCCCTATGCACCGCCAATGGTATGTAACATAGTGGCCCCAAAATCCTTTTATGTTTAGCCTTGTCCTCAGTTTTTCTCTGTGCTGGAAGGTACCAAATATCCATCTTCTATGCCTTCAGACAGGTGCTGATGTGAGCAATAAATGGTGAGCTTAGGAAACAACTAAGGTGGAATTCAGTTACTCCTTATATCCCTAAATGGCAGCTTTCCAGAAAGAGGCATTTTTTTGCACTTACATATAGACTGATTTTATTATCTGTACAGTGCAGTTGCGTAAGCATCCATACAGCCATTGCACTTGCTCAGTAAGCTGCATGCTGGCTAAGCAGCTACATGTGTGTACCTGAGTGTAAGGTCCCAGAAAAAGAAAAGTAGGTAGAAAAGCCTCACATTCACCCCCTTCCTACCACTTCAGCCTTAAAAGTTGAGTGGGAAGTAGAAGACCTGGGCTGCAGTTTCCTCTCACCACAAGTGGATTTAAACCTGCATCATTCCAATTGTGTACCACAGTATTTAAACTACCATACCGCAGATTCAACATTTTCTAGGTGCCTCTCCTACACTTTTTTGAAGCTGAACCACTGCATCTTCTCTTTACTAGCCATTAGACAAAGCAATGGGGAGGTTTCTGCCCCTTCAGGTACACAGGTCTTGTCTAGAATTCAGGGCCTGCTCCCTTCAAAGACAGCAACTATTTCACAGTTGCACACCATCTTTTCCTAGGCCCCACATGGCTCCCTCTCATGGCTGCATGGGAAGCTACACCAGACAAGAAAGCTGATATTTTTAACAGTTTCTTTTCCTCTTTTTTCTGGAACAGGGACTGGGACATCGCTCCTGCCAGAGGTAGGGACAATCTCGGGGATAGCTCTGTCAGGCCTTCGGTCAGTGCAGATGTAGTTAGGGATCTTCTGGAAGGGCTGGATATTTTTAAATCTGCAGGTCCAGATGTCCTCCACCCAAGGGTGTTGAGGGAGCTGGCAGGGGTCATTGCGGAGCCCTTAGCCCAGCTGTGTGAGTATTCGTGGTCATCTGGCCAGGTGCCGGGGAATTGGAAACTGGCTAATGTGGTCCCCATTTTTAAGAAGAGAGGAAGGAGGACCCAAGTAACTATAGGCCTGTAAGCCTCACCTTGGTGCTCAGGAAGATCTTGGAGAGAATCATCAAGGAGCACATTTGTGGGGGGACCAGCAGGGGAGATCATGCTCAGGGACAATCAGCGTGGGTTCATCAAAGGCAGGTCCTGCCTGACCAAACTGATTGCCTTTTATGACCAAGTAACTAAATCCTTGGTTGATGGTGTCACCATGGACATAGTCTTTATGGACTTTAAGAAGGCTTTTGATACTGTCTCTCACCCCATCCTCATCAATAAATTAAGTGACTTTGGCATTGATGCCTACACAGTTGAATGGGTAAAAAAATTGGCTGATGGGGCACACCCAGAGAGTAGTGGTGGATGGGTCGTACTCAGCCTGGCAAGATGTGAGCAGTGGGGCACCCCAGGGATCTGTCCTTGGGCCCGCACAGTTTAACATCTTCATCAGAGACTTGGATAAGGAGGTGGAAAGCATGTTGTCCATGCTTGCTGATGACACTAAGATGTGGGGCGAGGTGGACACACTTAAAGGGAAAGAGAAGCTGCAACTAGATTTAGACAGTCTACAAAAGTGGGCAGTTGAGAATAGGATGGGCTTCAACGTAGGCCTTTTTAGACCAGGTCCTGCACATCCCAGGACTTGCTCAAACAAGTCCAGA
This sequence comes from Caiman crocodilus, assembly GCA_030014935.1. Taxonomy (NCBI): domain Eukaryota; kingdom Metazoa; phylum Chordata; order Crocodylia; family Alligatoridae; genus Caiman; species Caiman crocodilus. The sequence continues at coordinate 163,091,036 of JAGPOW010003316.1, forward strand.
GAGGTGATACTCCCCCTCTATGTGACTTTGGTCAGGCCGCAGTTGGAGTACTGTGTCCAGTACTGGGCGCCGCACTTCAAAAGGGATGTGGC
>JAGPOW010003316.1:163091227-163109584 GCA_030014935.1 Caiman crocodilus
ATGTGACTTTGGTCAGGCCGCAGTTGGAGTACTGTGTCCAGTACTGGGCGCCGCACTTCAAAAGGGATGTGGCCAGCCTGGAGAGGGTTCAGAGGAGGGCCATCCACTTGGTGAGAGGGCAGCAGGACAGGCCCTACAAGGAGAGACTGTGGGACCTGAACCTGTTCAGCCTCAGCAAGAGAAGGCTGAGGGGGACCTGGTGGCTGCCTACAAGCTCATCAGGGGAGATCAACAGCAAATAGGCAGAGCCCTTTTCTCCCCAGCACTTTCTGAGGTGACAAGGAACAATGGTAATAAGCTGGTGGAGAATAGGTTTAGGTTAGAGATCAGAAGGCAGTATTTTGCAGTTAGGGTGGCCAGAATCTGGAACCAACTTCCTAGGGAAGTGGTCCTCACCCCTATCTTGGGCAAATTCAAGAGGAGGTTGGACAATCACCTGTCTGAGGTCTTGTGAACCCAGCATTCATTCCTGCCTGTGGCAGGGGGTCAGGCTAGATGATCTGTTCAGGTCCCTCCTGGCCCTAGCTACTATGCTACTATGATTTATGACTATGAAAAGAACAGCAAGAAATGAAAAACTTGCAAATGTCTAACCTGTGACATGGTGTACTAGGCAGATGGAAAAAGGCAAATTCAAACTCTTTCTGGGCCAGGGGAATCTAGAACCTAGTAGGTTTCCTATTTCCTGGATGAGGGCCCTAACCACTTAGCTACTGGGGCTGAAACACAAAAGATGCTTTATAGGCTTAATCTGGCTGCAATTTTATGACTTAAATGGGCACATATACATAGTCATATAACTGCCCAGGCACTGCACAGACTACTTAGAATTCACATTAGTTGTGTGCACATACTGCACACGTGGTAGAGAGTAATATAATCACAAGCTGTGCACAAGTACTGAAAAATGCCATTAACATGAAGAAAGGGTAATAGAATTCAACCTATTTAATGCCTCTGAGTATTTTAAGTTAGAGTTTTACAAGGCAATATCTTTTAAATGTTTTGGTTTTTCTGTCTGTGTAAATAGCCTTAGTAACTGTACACCTATAACCACTTTAAAAGGCCCTGTAAAGCTTATTTGTGGATCCTTCTGAAGACAGTATAGCTGTGCCCAGATTTTATATTACAATGACAAGAAAGAAGGCCTGTATCTGGCCAACTAAAAGTATGGAGCTGTGGAGTAGCAATTAACATAAAATGAGGGATCCATGGCTTCTCTCCACGGAAATCTTGAAATACCATGATTCACTTCCTGAATTTTAGATTCCTTTAAGGCATTTTTGGAGAAGAAATTGGCAAAAAAGAATAAACAACTGCACAGGATAAAAAAAGGTAGTGTTAATATTCTGAACCATGCTGCAGCTGATTCTAATACATTCAATACGCCAGCAGATCTCATTTTAAAGATAAATAGTGAATTAAAAAAAACACATTAAACATATGTTAACAAAAAGTGTCCAGACAAGGCATTTTTTTCTCATAATCTTTTCTTTGGAAATTCTCTTGTGTTGCTGTGACAGTCATATTTCTGACTTCTCTATTGGAATGAGGAACTCTCAGTCTTCATCCCCAGGGTTGTCTACAGATGGTGTGGTTGTGTGCAGTAAGCAAAGTAAGCCTGCTCTCTGGCTGCATGCCAATAATGGTGTAGTGCAATGGTGCACAATTTTTTTGCCCAGCAGGCCAGATGGGCAATGCCCAGTCTGTCCAGGGGCTGGAGCGGGCCAGTGATCCTGATCCAGTGCCTGGAAAGGGGTGCAGCAAGGCCCAATCTGGCCCCTTGGAAGGGGGCAACAGATAGCCCAAACCCAGTCCAGCCGCACAGGAGAAGGGAACTTAGCCTGGCTACAACCTAGCCCTGCAGGAGAGGAGGGGAGCATGATCTGATCCTGATCTAGTAAACATGGGGTGAGGGAACATGGCCCAGCACCAACCCAGGCACACAAAGGGAATGGGGCATTGCCTGGCTCTGACCCAGCTGCATGGGAGTAGGGGCATGGCCTGGCTCCAATCTAGCCACAAGATTTGGGAATTTGGCAGTGGGGGAGCATAGTGGTATTAATTTCCACAGTTCTTCCATCACCAAATTTCCCAATGTATAGAGAGCCCCATTGGCTGGATGCTATGAATCCAGAAGCCAAACTTGGCCTGCAGGCCAGAGGCTGAGCTCTCCTCATATAGTGCTAGAGCAAGATGCTAGAGTTCTGGCAGATATTAGCAACAAGAAGATTTAGATGCAAGGTGATGGTGAATGGAACACAGTATGGAATGACTGCAGCATTGCCTACAATGTGGCCCAAGAGCTGGATGAAACAGAAAGTATGCCAGGATTCATATGGGATATTACTCAGGAAAATGACTGAGGGTGGGTAACGAGTAAGAACCAGTTAGGTACATGAATTTGAAGAAGGAGACTTGTACAGAGAACATAATGTTATGCTAAGTACAAACCAAGTATTGTGAAGCTCAGAAATACCAAAAATAAGATTGCTTTTATAAATGTAATTCCAATACCTGGTACATTTTGGTAAGGTATGGGCTAATATTACATGGAAAATTTGTGCCCATCCTAGCACCCTCAGCCATATCTCCTGCATCCTGGCCCTGTACCATAAAAACAATATTCTTGCTTTTCTATAGCCCTCTCTCTGTTATTGTCCATCCCATGTCCCAGTGAAGTATTTGTTTGCCATTATGATCTTGTAATTAAAGATTATTGCAACCTTGATATTCATTTATTTTCATGCATTTTCCTGTGGGGGTTGTTTGAAAAAAAAAAACCTAAAGAAAGCCACTGATATTCCATAATTTCCCACAATTCTTATGTTTGTACATTAAAATACAATCTTTAAATAAATTGAAGTTAACTTTTCTTTGCTTGCTTCAGCAGTATCAGCAAAACAAGTACTCTAATCACCTTCCATATGCTTGGGGTACAGAGAGGGAGGGGTGATTAATGGCAAAGACTGAAAGAAATGTAAATGTCACAGTGAGTAGTGAAAAATGAAGTGCCAGGTTTGGGTTCCAACACTGGGAACTTGAGGGATTTGTTTAATAGTCTGAGCACAGATTCCTCAAATGCCAGTGCACATTTTAATCACTCTTCAAATATATCTCCCTGCCTGTCATTTTATGCTTAGGCTGGTGTGCTTGTGTGTAAACATAACTAGGCTTCACCCTTTTGATTAGCCCAGAAGCTTAGAGATGCATAACTTTAAAAGGCTTCTCAATTTCTCTGACTTTTTTCCCACATTTCTTCCTACAGTGTGGACTTTCCCTTAAAGTTCTTCCTTTACTCATTCTCAGCCCCCTGTTTTTACCATTAGATTATCAAGAATTTGTCTGCTGGTTACGACTAAACAATAGTTAAAGCCCCCAACAAAACAAAAAAACCCATGTAACAGGGGGCCTTCTTGGGACCAATCTACCAATGCTCCACCCCACCTGTTCTGGGCCAACTGCTCATCTTCTCACCTGCCATGCCTTGTTGATAATTAAGATGCTAATTAGGCAGGAGGCTGCCCATTTCTTGCCCTGATGCCAGGGGACACTATCTGCAGCTCAGTTCCTCCCCTACACCTCAGCCCAAGCCTCGCATATGGCATCCACAGTTGTTAACATCACTGGCCCCACTCTGGGCCCCAGAATCCTCCAGTCTAGACCCCTTTAAGATCCTTCCACTCAGGCAGCCTACTCTGCCTTTATCTGGGGCTGTCTAGCTCTTGATCTGTTCCCCCTTACAGGTGCGGTCCCCTGGAGACCTTTGGCTATACTGGCCCTGGCCTCACCTGCAGGCTAGTCGGACCCCAGGCCCTCAGCTCTGGGCATCCCTTGCAGTGGGCCCCTGGCCCTTTGATCCTTCTGGTCCTGGCCCCAGCATTGACCAGTTGGGGGATTTCAAGGCAAGCTTCTGAGTCTATAGCCCCCTCTCTCTCAGGTCCACCTTCCGGACCCTTCTATGGGGTAGCGCACCCGGTTGTGGGAGCTAGGGTTATTAAGACACTCAACCCACCACCTTTCACCGGGGTGGTAACTGGCCTAGTATTTCCTGGAGGCTCCCATGCCACTGAGAGACCCACCAGGCCACCTACTCCTGGCAGGGTGCAGTATTACGTCAGGACCAGGACCAGGACCAGGACCAGGACCAGGACCAGGACCAGGACCAGGACCCTCCAAACCATCCCCTACAGCTCCTGTCCTTACCTCCAGGATGTTCCAAGCACCTTACAGCCAGGCAATGTTACTACCTGCCTGTCAGTAGTGAACTGTTCTGTTTATATAGGCAGCCAGGGATCTAAAATGGCTGCCACAATCAAGCACCTGCTGGCTGCTTGGCTGGGCCCTTAAAGTGGCAGGCACAAACAGTGCTCTGCCACACACCACTACCAGGCAATCTGGGTTAGTGTTCATGCTGCTTCAGCACTCACAGTGCTACCTGGGCTAACATTACCCATAAACCAGTTTAAGTGATAAGAAACTGGTTTAAACCTGTAACATAACAGATGTTCAGTACATGTAAACCAGTTTGAAAATGGCTGAAATGGGTTTGAGATAAACCTGGCTGAATGTAGTATCAGACTTAACTGATTTGGGTCATACTAGTTTATGCAATGCCTGTTCCAGACCTCTTGCTGGTTTAAGATAAAACAGACTCCCCCAGCATCCTGGCATGCTGTGTGGACTGGGCAGGACTCTCTGGTCCACAGCAGAGCTGGCCTCTCCCCTCTGATTCCTCGCTGGAGCTTGGGAGGGACTCTGGGTACAGCAGGATCTGCCTGGCTTCTTTCCGCTTTATGGCCCCCTGTTGGCTTGCTCATCTGGCAGTTTGCTGCAGACAGTATAAAGAAGCAGGGACAGGGAGACTGAAAAACTCTGTATCATCAACAGATGCGTGTACTGCGTCCCCCACCTTGCCTCAGAGCGCTATCATGGAACTGACTACACTCACACCTCTTGAGCAGCCAGTGGGGAAAAGCCTGGGATGGTGCAGACAGACCTCCCTAATCAGAGATTCTGCCAGGGCCTGGCCATGCCCCACTCAGCCCAGCTTCCTACAGAAGGGAAGGGAGGGCTGCTCTAGTGCCCCCCCTCCCCCAGCTTCTAGCCTGAGCCACTGCAGGCATGTGCCTGAATTTCTTCAGTCCAGAGAAAATGTCTGTCCAGTTACAAACCAGTTCAGCCTAGCCAGGTTAGACTAACCTGCAAAGATCGAATTAATTCAGGCTCAGACTTTTTGAATGTCTGTGTTTAGCCCTGGTGTTAGAAATGGTGGGTAAAAAAATTAATGGCAGGGAGGCACCATTAAGGTAGATAATTATGCATCACATCACAGATAAGCTGTGAAGTCTTTGCAGGTCTGACACTGTACCTTTTGCACTAATCAAGGGACCTGAGTGTTGTTAGCTTTCCTACATATGCGACTCAGCAAGAAAACAGGGAGAACATCCATAAAAGTGACATTTTTATAATGAGCTCTGACATTTTGGGAATCTGAACCTAAACCATTAAACAAATTCCTACAATTTCAAGTGCTTCAGTAGTGGTGAGAAATCTGCAAACACAGCCCATTCAAATTCAGACTGACTCCACTAGCAACAATGTAGCAGGTACTTAAGGTTTAAATGGCTCTGTCAAGTATGAGAAACCAATCACTTCTTCTGCGATGCAGCCTTGGATTTGAATGTAGCATGACATTTTCCATTCATCTTTTTTCCCCTTTTTGATATGTTATTCTTTGGCAATTGTAGTTTAGTTCTTATTGCATCTGCTTTCAATTATTGCCTTGTTTGCTTTTCCTGTAGTTTGTAAGATTTGCAAGTAAAAACGCTTTCCATAAAATCCCTTAGAATAGTCAAAGTAGTTGAAGAACTCTTTTAAAGCTCTAGTATAATGGTTTCAAACTTTTTTGGCCATGTACCCCCTTACCTGCAAAATACTGCTGCTCATAGCCCACCCCTACACCTGACCATTTCTGTATATTCCTTAGGAAGTGTTCATACTGACGCCAATCCCATTACTCATGACATGCTGACCAACCAGAAGCTCCACTGCCATTATTTAAATTTAAGTATATAGCCCCCAGCAAAGTTCCGTGTACCTATACTCCAGTTTGAAAACCATGGCTAGAAGCCCAAGGGGTCATGAGTCCTTTAATCCCAGGTATAATTCCATTGCTCACAATGAGCAAGGACTCAAGTGGTCATTTCACCAAATTAGCTGCATTAGGAAGTGATGGGGCAAACGGGAATGTCTTGGATAAGAAAATGGACACATGGGCTTGGGTCTATGAGAGCATCTCAAGAGGTTTGAAGTCCTTTGAGTAATGTTTTGCACACAAGAGAAAAGTAGAAATAATTGATTTGATTGTGAGGAATTATCCACATTTAGAAAAGCACTAGTTTTGCAAAAAGGAGAAAGGTCTAACTATGCCTTGCTCAAAGTTGGAAACTAATAAAGCTACTTTATTTGAAACTAGGAAAACAATTACTGGTGTGCCAGAAGAAATCCACGCACAAGGCAACAATGTAGCCAGAATGTTGATGAAGTGAGAAGGGCTTTGTGAGAAAAGAATGAGAAGCCAGCATTTTTGAAGATGCACAAAAGGAATTATACAACACAGATTGTCAAATGACTGTCTAGTGAAGAGAAAGAGTGTTCAGTCTTTGAATGTGGGGAGAAAAACACTTTTATCAGAATGCAATCCAAAAGCCTGGTATAGAGCACCATCTTGAAACAAGAGTGGTTCTAAAAACTCCTAATATGTGCTCATAATAATATTGTTGCAGCTGGGGGAAAAAAGAATAAGAATGATTTGCTTGGCAAGCAGAAGAATGGGCTAAATTAGTAGTATTAGGGTAAAGAAGACAACCTGATCAAGCACAGAGATGAAGTTTAAAACTTATCTCAATGAATGTTCAAATGGTGCCAGAAGGATGAGGTAATGGTCTCATCTCTTAACCGACTGTGGTTAAAGGACTCAATGAAGATATAGACAATGGGGTCTGTTGTTCCTATAGAGAGTGTCCTAACCACCAAAGAAGAGTGTATCCCATAATGGAGACCTCTCAATTTTTCATGCTGGTGCTGTTCTAGTTGGTATAATAATGCAACCAGACAAAGCCTAGAAGTAAGATGTCCCACCTCACAGGTCAGTATCTGAACCAGTAGGATAGAGGGCTATCATCTATTTCTTGCTTAATTAATATTTACATTTTATGCAAAGTACATCATCTCAAACAGGAGGGATTGGAAATTGCTCCCTCCCAGCATCAAAGGATACACTACAGCCTAGCAGATAGGAGGCTCACCTGAGAGACTGGAGACCTTTGTGCATCACTTGCTCTGGCTCATCCAGGGAGCAGAATCTCATTACTATTGCCTAACACATGTAGGCCTGGGACAGAATTTGAAAGATTGACCTTGACTGTTTTGTTGTCTAGTTTCCTTTTTCATCATGTTCAATGATAAATAGGAACATAAGAATTACCACAGTGCATAGGATCCACGTCTGTCTAGTCTGATTGCCTCTCTCATTGGCCAAGATCAGATGCTGTAGAAGAAGATGAAGAAACCTCACTGAGAACAGTTACCTTCCAGGAATACAGCTGAAAATAAAAGGAAGCAAAGTGAAACACTTAAATACACAAGCTTAACTATTACCTTTTTATACTGGTATGTGCTCCTTAAACTGACTTCCTTTGTGATATCAAATTAACATTTCCCATTTCTACCACTAGATGTAGAGCAAGCTCTCTTTAAAAAACTCACCTCTGATATATTCCTCTGCTCTCCCCATTCAATGGACAGAAAATCTAACCAATCCAATTAAAATGTAAACAACAAGTTTATGATAATCCTAGATAAAGAGTGAAGATACCCAGGGAAAACAGTACTGCCATGCAGTACTGAAAACAAGTCATGAAACTTAGTGCACATACACCCTCTAGGTACAGACCTAAAAAAAATCACAGCCAGAAAGAAAAGGATGGAGCACCACAGTCAAATGTTCCTTTTAAAAAAATGTTATTATCCTCTATTTACTAAATTTTGCTTGGTTGACTCTCAAGAATATCAGGTTTGGGATAGCGAAACCACTTATGAGAGTCAGATAAGAAGAATGTAGTTCATATTCCAATGAAACAGCAGGAGTTATATGTTCCATTGTCCAGAAATTAATATTCACCTCTATTTCCCTGCAATATATCCTATCCATTAGTATCACCTTATGAAATTATTACAAAAGCCTGTTTTTTCAGAAAAAAATGTAGCAATCAAATATAAAAATGAAAAAAATAACACCCACCCCGCATACTCTGAACATCCACAAAAAATGAGCAATATTAAGAAACTTAAGTGTAGAAAATAAATTGTGCATCTTTCTCCTGATGCTTATGTTGAAAGTGTGTGGTCCATAAATGTTTGGTGCAACAAAACCTAGTCTAGAACAACAAAATAGCATAGGATATTAGTATAATTCTGGTGGCAACAATGCAAAAAATTCCAACATCTAAATCCAATTCTTCACCAAGAACCAAAATCTGTTTTATCATTAAATGAAGACGGTAAAAAAAAAGTTGCAATAGCACCAAAAAGATATGGTCAGGGTTGGATCCAGAATTTTCCATAGGGACTATAGAAGCAGCAATGTTTACTGCAGGGATGGCTTCACCCTCTGTTCCCAGCCTCCTCTGGACCCACCAATGCAGGCAGACCCAGCTGAAGAAGCCTCTGGGGACTCTTTTTTTTAAGTCCCTAAATCAAGTGAATCCCCCCCCATCCCTTTCCCTTCTTGCTCAGAGGCATGCCCCCATCCCTTCCCATTGCTTTCTCCACAATTCAGGGGCTGGGAAGCTCCAGAGCCAGCCAAAAGCTGGGCTCAGCTGAGGAGAGGACAGAAGCAACGGGCTGGCTGGAGAATGGTTTCCCCCATCCGGCCTGGTCCAGGAGAAGGTACACTGCTGCTATCCCTACCCCAAGCCAAGCTCAGCCCACACACAGAGGCCAGAAAATCTCTGGTGCTTCCTCAGCTCTGAAATAGCAGGCAAAAGGGTGGAAAGGGGTGTCCCTTTCATCAGAAAGGAAGGGAGGGAAGATTTTCACCTGCTTTAGGGTCTTCAAAAAGTCCCAGGACACTCCTGTGGTGCACTCCAAACCAAAAGTGGGGGGTGCAGCTGGGCCACTGCATCTCCTCTGAATATGATTCATTATTTTTAATTAAACAAAGTTTATTAGCTAATAAAAATGAGATCTGAAATCTCCTCTTGAGAATGCAGATAATAGAAAATTCCAAATAGAGAATTTTGTAATAAGTAACTGATACATTTTTCAAATGATTAAAGGAATAGCAGCTGCAGTCAAAGCAGGCAAGAAAGACAAAATGTTAACCACTGATCGAACTGATACCTAATACTTGTAGAATTTTCTTCTTCTCACAGATTTTTCTTCTTCTAACTCTACAGTAGGTTTTTCTAAAGATACATTTTCTTTAAAACATACTATAACAAGCTCAGACATAATGCAGCAAACTCAGATTTAGAAGATGTAATTTGGAGAGGGATTTTATTAAAAAAAGAAAATCATATCCAGTTAGAAGTAGGGTGCGGCAAAGACTTGGAATAAGATTTTTGGTCTGCTAATTTAAGGCCAGATTCCAGCCTTCTTACTCATATCAAAAAGCACTACAAGAGTATCTCTGCTGATTCTTATGGCACTTTGGAGAAAGATACTTCATGTTAACACTTTCCTGAGTAACTACCTCAGAGAAGCAGGAACTGTTAAAGGTGATCACAGATGTGGAAAGGTCATTTCTACTTCCCATTATTAAACCCTGATAGTGCTGCAGTACCAAAACCACATTACTTTTTTTTCAGCCTCTTCAATGGTGAGCAGATGGAACAGAGTGTATATAGGTCTCACAAAAGCAAGAAAACATGGAGATTAAAGCAATATTTATTTCTCCTTTTGCTGAAAAGTACACAGAAAGAGGAAGAAAAGAAAAAATAAATCCATTTCTTTTTTCAAAGAAATGCCTTCCTGCAGTAGCCATGGCTAGAGTGTGACCAGAGCTGTTAACCCAGATGTCCTGTCTTCTGGATATCAAGTACTCATGACTTGAAGGAAATGGCTACCAACTGTTGTGGCCACAAAACTATCCTTGATAAACCTGTGTTCTTACAGTGGTTTTTGCCCCCTCTCCCACCTTCCCCCCTGTCCTCCACATCATGATGCACCTTGAAAAATGAGATTATCCAGACTGGAAGCAATTAAAAGAAAAAAGATGGCTGCCATAAGGGAATGTTGCTCTTGCTTTGACAAAAGGAGGTACACCACAATGGTATAAGTACTCCTGAGATAACCAAAGTTCCAAGACTTACACATGCAGCCAATTCGACTTGTACTTAAGAAAAAAAACATGTTAGCAATGTTGCACATTATATCTAATAGCAATTAGACATGTCTAAATATAACTACCAACCCTTTCTGCTTGCCATTTTCACCACTGTTGATGCATCCCACTGTTTTCAGTACTGAAATGGAGGGTAAATGAAACAAACTTGTGCCTCTGCTGCCAGGCAAGATGGCTTTTCATCAAGATATATTCAGCACCAGTGTCAGGAGATTTCTAGACCCATTGGCCTGTGACCCAGTCACGCTAATCTGCTCACATAGCCAAAAAATGGCATAAAGATGAGTCTTGCATGATTTAACAATGGCATTGCCAATTCTATATCATCCCTGCCCATCTCCCCAAAGACCTCTGACTCCTAGTTCAGGAAAGTGTTGAAAGCATGAACATGCAGAAAGTGGCTAGCTTGGAGGCACACGGTAATCCAGCTTGATGGGATACTGCCACTGACATCATTTAAAGTACTCCCAGAATTGGAAAGATTGGAAGCTTGCTAAGAATCACCCTGCCTCATTTGCAGCTCAGTCTTGTCACAGAGTGTATGGTTTTCCCAGGGAATGGGATAGTGACATTCAAATCTACTGGGTAAATGCAGCTGAAGGTCTCTACAAATGTAGCCCATGGAAATTCTCATCATAAATTGAAAGGTTTTGGAAAGTACAGTTCTCAGCATACAAGGTACCCTCTTGTTCAGATATGTACTCTGTGCAGGTGAACTCATCAGCAGCAGTCCCTTGAAGTTGAGGATGATGTCCCTCAGGCTTGATGGGTCCTCAGGTGACTGAAGAATCAGATTCTGGATATACATGTTCTTTGGCAATGGGGGCATATAGTTGCACAGGGGAGTGAGATTCACAGCCTCAGGTTGGTCTCCTTCTCCTTCCTCCGCTGCCACCGTTTCACCTTGGTATCAAGTTGTTGGGCCTCGAAGGGGCACATGCTTTGGTGGACCAGGTGGTGCCATGCCAAACAGTCAGCAGCTTGCTCCTCCCAGCTGTTGGTGTCAATGCCTCCATTTTTGAGGGTGACCTTGAGCATGTCTTTGTACCATTTCCTTTGGCTGCTATTTCAGCGTTGGCCAACAGAGAGCTGGGAGAAGAGAATCTGGCAAGGGACACAGTGGACCATCCATCAGAGTTGATTTCTCAAGAGCAAGGCTTGAATGCTGGGGAACACAGCTTCATGGAGGATGCTGGCACTGGACTGGTGGTTGTCCCATTTGATCCCCAGGATTTGATGTGAGCACCGCTGGTGAAAGCTCTCAAGGGTCTTACTGTGGTGTTGGTAGATGGTCCAGGTTTCACTACATTGCAGGAGGGAAGTCAGCACGACAGCTTTGTTAACCAGGACCTTCATTAACTTCCAAATGTCTCTATTTTCAAAGACACGTTTTTGCAGCTTGAAGGTGGAGGCACTGGCTCAGTTGACCCAGTGCTGGACTTCACCAATGGTAGCCCATTGAGAGCGGTGGCCTAGACGCAAAAAATGCTCCACATACTCCAGAGCCACCCTGTCTACGTAGATAGTGCGAGGGATGTTCAGCTGCCCTGGGGAGGGTTGGTAGAGAACCTTCATCTTAGCAACATTTAAGGATAGATCAAGTCTCCTATATGAAACATTAAAGAGATCTAAGGTCGCTTGCACATCCTGTGCAGAGTGAGCCATCACACAGCAATCATTTGCAAACTGAAGATCATGGATGGCCTTGGAAGTGAATTTCATTTTTGCCCGGAAGGGCCCAGGATTGAAAAGCTTCCCATACAGTTGATACTGGATACTGATGCCAGATAGTAGATCATCTCAGATGAGGTGGATGATGACAGTCAGGTGGATGGTGAACAGGGTGGGGACAGACGTGCAACCTTGTTTGGCCACAGTCCAGATGCAAAGGCGTCAATTTCAGATCTTCTGCTCAGGACAGTGGTGGGCATATCATCATGCAGGAGTCTCAGCATGGTGACAAACTTCAGTGGGCTGCCAAGGCATTGGAGGATGGTCCACAGAGCTTCATGATTTAAGGAATCAAATGCCTTGGTCAGGTCAATGAAGGCGAGGAACAGTTCTTGATTTTGCTTCCAACATTTTTCTTGGCTCTGTCTGGCAATGAAAACCATGTCCACAGTGCCCTGGGATGGTTGGAATCCACACTGGGTTTCTGGAAGGATCTCCTCAGTGACAGAATTAAGGCAGTTCAGGAGGATTCAGGCCAGGATCTTACCCACAATGGACAGAAGCAAAATCCCCCTGTAGTTCCCACAGACAGATTTGTCCCTTTTCTTGTGGCCACGATGGTCACATTCTTGAGCTCCCCGGGGATGTCCTCTTAGTTACCAAGGAAGAGGATAAGCTGGTTGAGTTGTGATATGAGCTGAAAGCCACCAGCATGGCAGACCTCTGTGGGTATACCATCTAGCCCACAGGATTTGTTGGTTTTCATCTGTTGGATGGCTGACTTTATCTCTCTGATAGCTGGTGGATCACCAAGGGAATCCACCACAGGGCATTGCAGGACAGCTTAGAGGGTTTCCTCCAATATGGTGGACTCCCAGTTAAGGAGGGGTTTGAAATGCTCCTTCTAATGTAGATGGATAGCATCATAGTCTTTCAGGAGTTGGAAGCCATTCTGTGATCAGAGAGCATTTTGTCCAATGGAGTAGGGACCATAGGTTGTCTTGGTAACCTGGAAGAAGTCACGTATGTCATACTGGCTGGCGTAGCCCTGGATCACTCATGCCTTCTCCACCCACCAGTTGTTCTTCATGTCACAGGTGCATCACTGGACCTGAGTCTTCAGCTGGTGGTACACTGCCATCTTTCACCAAATTCGTGGATGGCTTTGCCAGGTGATGAAGATGGCATGCTTCCACTCAAGGAAATCGCAGATCTGAACATCACTGCTATCAAACTAATCCTGGTTCCATCGCAAACCCAATAGTCTGGGTGCAGGCATCTTGGACAGTGGACTTGAGTTGCTTCCAATGTGCCTGGATGAAGGTGTCATCAGCAGTAGGGACTTGCTCCACTGCATTATACAACTGGGCCTGGAACTCTTTCCACTGTCCAGGGTCCTTGACAGTTGTGACATTCAGCTGTCTCTGGGCAGCCTTCTGGGTCTTCCAGTGTCTTGGTGCCAGGCAGATGTTCATCAATGAGAGGACGAGTTGGTGGTCCATCCAGCAGTCTTCAGGTCCCTTCATGGCCCTCGTGACGAGCACGTCCTTCACTTCTCTACCTTGGATGATGATGTAGTCCAAGAGGTGCCAGTGCTCTGACCTCAGATGCCTCCGCATGGTCTTGAGCTGGTCTTTCTGGCAGAAGATGGTGTTTGCCACAATCAGGCCATGTTGAGCACATTTGATCAGGAGCAGGATACTGCTGGCATGGTCTTCCCTGCATAATTCTTGCCTATAGTTCCACTCCATATTTCATAGTCATGTCCAACCTGAGTGTTTAAGTCACCCAGGAGAATGACTGTTTATCCCTGGGATGGAGACAAGGGCATTGTTGAGATTGGAGTAGAACCTTTCCTTGACTTCCTCATCAGAATCCAGAGTTAGAGCATATACACTGATGATAGTGGTGCAGTGTTTTTGGCTGAGGTGCAGACGAAAGGTCATCAGCCTTCCATTGACACCCAAACAGAATTCAGGGAGAACATCAGTGATCTTGTTCCTGATGGCAAAACCAACTCTGTGGATATGGAGGTTGTGGTCTGTTTTCCCTTTCCAAAAGAAGGTGAACCCTCTGCTGACCTCCCTCAGCTGTCCCTACCCAGTGAGCTAGGTTTTGCTGAGAGAAGCAATTTTGATGTTGTGCCTTGCTAGCTCTGGAGCCACAATGGCAGTTCATCTTTCTGGGCAATCACCCTTTGGGTTCTTGATGACTGTTCTCACATTCCAGGTTCTGAAGTTTAGCCTTTTCTTATTTTGACCACAGGAATGGTGATCCCACTGGGTGAGGTTTCCCAGCCAGGAGAGATGAGTCAGTCTATTTTGGGGGCACCTTTTCTAGCCCCCTCTCCATTGGGGTGAGCAAAGCGTATCCTAAAAGGACTGATCAGTTGTGGATGCAGATCCTGATGGACATCCCTGTCCCAAAACAGGTACCCAATGACCATCGTGCATCTGCCGCCTATATGCAGGTTGGCTGGGGACCTCCAGGGATCACAGCCCTGCCCCTGTCACCAATCCTCCATCGCCACAGGGCTTGTGGACCTGACAGAAGCCTGCACATGGCATGTTTAGCATGGGGACTCCAGTGCACTGTCGGGTCCACACTATCTTGGCCGTTGCAGCCTTTTTCCACCTTCACAGCCATTGGGGTCATAACTTTCCTTGGGGTCATAACATTTGCTCTGCTGTTGAGAACTTCTTGGATAATTCTTTGTCTGGAACCTCCCCCTCAACTTTACCCACATGGGTGGCCATACTAGGAGTGTGAGCTCCAGATGGCATCACTCTCAAGGTCATTAGAACATGCAAGCCTCTCCACCATGACAAAGTGACAATCCTCAGAGAGGGCAGGTGAACACTGCATTCAAGATTAGGCTGGGTGTTGAATCCTCTGTTTTATATTTATCAAAAATAATTTCCTCCTCATCTGGCAAGTATCCCATGGTCATCTTCACCTGAAATATCCCTGTGATCCCACTATCCAGCTGTAAGGAAACACTAGTCAACCTCCCCCATTTCAAATATCAGAACTACTGTGTTTCTGTACAGTGCTAAATCATGGATTAAAAAACAATCCTGACAGGTTGAATGTGCTATTTGACTTATTTTGACAAATACAAGATGAGGAACATAAAATAACCAGACTTACTGTGAACTGGATCAATAAGATTGAAGTTCCAAAGCAGGAGCCTGCAGCATGAATGCCATGTACCCCTGGATGCTGGGGGGACGCAGTGACCACCTGCAGGTGGTGGTGGCTGTGTCAGTGGTGGGGAAGTGGCAGCAGTAAATGAGGAGCTTCTGCAGGCAGCTGTGGCAGTGGCAGTGGTGGGGGCAGGCCAAGCAGGGAGCTCTAGCAGTGTTGGCAGTGAGGGGTTGGGGTGGTGAGCACTGACCGGCAGTCAGCAACTACCCACAGATGCCACCAGCAGCATGAGCAATGGCCAGCGGCAATCGGGGATCACCCACAGATGTTGCCAGCGGTGTCGGTGGTGAGGCAGGGGATAGCAAGCGGTGACTATCCACAGGCATCTTTGGCAGCACTTTTCTCAGAGGACGCCCCACCAGTCTCAGGGAGTGTATGTGCACCCGCATGCACACTTTACGCATCACCAGTGATCTGGGGAGACTTACATCAGGTTCATCTCCCTCTGACATTACCTTGGAAAATAACCTAAAAGTACACTGATAGAAGGGTAGTTTTGTAGTTATGGTAGTGTGCTGGTAGTCAAGATCCCTGATTTCTATGTTGGCTTCTGTATCACCGCAGGACATCCTGTATCACCTCAGGAATCTCTCTTATCTTTTATACCTCAGTTTCCTTGTCTAAAATAATGCAATATGACTACTTGCTTATCTTCCCCATGGTGTTATCAGGCTAAATTAATTAGTGCCTAGAAGATACTTTTAGCTCCTTGAATGAAAGGTATGGTCAGTGTAAAATCATATTCAAAAGCTATGACTGTCCCTTAGAGATGGTTAAAAGAATGCTGAGGAAGTACTAAAGAGCTCATAAAAACACAAATGGAATTAAAAGCCATTTTCAGAAGTGTTTTCTTTCTGCTCTAATTACCTGTCATGGTTATTTACTACCTATCTACATAATGCTATAGGAGATATTAAAAATAGATTCATATATGCAAATAAAAAAGAAGAAATACAGTGATTCTCTGGCTGTCTTGGCAGGTTGCTAATATGATACCAACATCTCTGATTGTTAAATCCCAATTCATAAGGGAGCTGTTGTGATAATGTGTGTAATATGAGATGAATGTTGATGATAAGATGCTGTGGAGAGTGCTGTTAATATGAGTTGCAAATGACTGGAAGTATAGCAATGGGCCTTAGCTATCCAGGGACAGCTTTTAATAATACAATTGAAAAATAAATATTTATACAACTGTACACACAGCTAATTTTTCCTTGCAATTCCTCTGTTTTATACTTTTCTGTTTGTCCAAGTGTGTATTAGTCCAAGAAAAGAAAACCCATTCTCTTATCGCTGAATGTCTGCATTACCCAAATGGAACAGACCTAATCTTCAACTTGGATTAGGAAGGTTCAGAAATTCTCTAGAGTGGGCACAAAACACAAAACTCTCAGTGCTCATTCCATTTCTGTTTAGTTACTGAATTTATATTAAAGGGTAGCATTCAGATGAGCACAGCCATGTGGTGCCACAAACACATCTGAGGTACCACATACTGTACATTGAGATGTTCTCCATGCTGCAAGGGTGCACTGCCCATGCGTGCACTGCTCTGCTTTTTTTTCTTGTGGGTTTTTCTGACCCAGGGATAAAAAAAAAACATGGAAAAAAAAGCAGAGCAGTGTATGCACGGGCAGTGTGTGCTGCTCAAAAGTGAAGCCAGGCCACTTGGAGTCATTCTCCAGCTGCCAGCCAGGCTCCACATGGCAGAATCACCACTGCTGCATCCCTGGGAGGCCCCCAGGACTCCAGATAAGGCTGCTGGGGCCAGCCCAGTACTGGCCCCAGACTCCCCTAACCCCACCTGAGATAACTTGCCACGTGCCAAAACATGGACTTTCCCTGGGGACAAGTAGCGGCGGTGCAAGCGGTGCATGGTCAAGGTGGTTATATTAGCCTTATATGTATGATATATATGTACTGGTATAAGGAAATGATCTCTTTATTGCACTTTGCTCATTCATCCTCTTCTATAAGGACCACTTCCAAGAAGGCAAAAACTAGGCATCTTTCAGTTACTGTTTTTAAAAGAATTTGCAACAATTATAATTTGGGCTTTCCTTCCAAAATACAGATGCTTCAAAATGATATGGCAGATTACATCCAGTCCCAGACCAAGAAAAGACTTACTTATGCATTCACTATCATATAAAGGAACATAACAGAAAACCGGTACTTTCAAAGAGATGGCAACCTGTCTCTATCTGATGGTATAAGACTGACAGCTGGAGATCAATAAGATTCCAATGGAACATATCAGGCCTATTTGTTATACAGTGGGGGTAACAGTGAGCTTAAGCCCACTAAGAAAACTATGAATACAGTCTGTTGGGTAGGTTTTTACTGGAAAACTGTTTGCTTTTCTGCTTGCCTAGCCATCCAGATAGGCTGGCAGGGAGTGGAGTGCCTGGGAGCTCTGGGAACAAAGGCTCCTAGGTTTGAGCTATTCAAGCACCGACGCTCCCACAATTTCAGAGCAGGCTGCTAGATGGCCTTCCGTATAGACAACATCCCAGTATTTTTTATGAAGAACTCTTAGATTTCATTCCAAAGCAGCATGAGAGAAAATAGCAACATCTCAATTAAAGAGAGTTGTCTTTCTCCATCCAGCTCTACTTTAAAACCATAGTGCCATATTTTCTCGCACATAAAACACCCCCAAATATAACACACCCCCTCATTTGGGAAAAGGGAACGAAGGAAAAAAAGTGTCCTTGAAAATATAGCAAATAATACAATGGAAAAAGCCTTATACCAAACAAGTTTGGTGGAGATTACTGAGGAGAACCCCCCTCAAGGGGCTGTTCGTGCACCTTCAACGCAGGTGGAAAAGAAGAAGAGATCCCAAAAGAGGAGCAAGCGTCGAGTCCTGCTCATTGGGGACTCCATCCTGAGGGGCACGGAGCGTCCCATCTGCCGTCCGGACCCCTTGGGCCGAGAGGTGTGCTGCCTGCCTGGAGCGCAGTTTTGGGACGTCACGGAGTGCATCCAGAAGATGGTGAGGCCCACAGATTACTATCCGCTAGTGGTAGTCCACGTGGGGACCAATGACGCTTCGAAAGGCCGGC
>JAGPOW010003316.1:163115576-163125714 GCA_030014935.1 Caiman crocodilus
TTCAACTAGTTTCTAGTGTAGTTCGTTGTTTATCTTCGAGGCCCCTGGCCTGGTACAGCCGTCTCCTCCTTATCACTGCAGATGGGCATAATTTACAAAGCAACCTTCCAGTCTCGCTGTGTATTCTGTCTTGGGAGGATGGCTCGAGGCCATTTATTAGGCCTTCAAAGAAATGGCTCGGGGTTATTCACAACACAGAGGCCTCTAAGTTTCTGTCAGTGAAGTTCCTCAGATTTCTGAAGTTCTGCCTCTAAGCATGCCCAGAAGCACCTTGTTGTAGGTACAAAGCTGCTCAACCCTGTTCTTATGTCTGAGTCCTGACAGGATTCACAAACTGGGCATTCCTTCACCTCAGCTTCAGGGCTTGAGCTGCATTCTCAAAGTGTGCCTAAAAGACTGAGTTCTGCTCAAAATGCACCTGCCAGAGGAGGTTGTGATTATACCATTTTATCCAATTGCCAAATTGTTAGAGCTTTCACTTAGGATGTGGCAGACCTGGGTTCCATTCCCACCTCTGCCTGAGAAAAATTAAGCCTACATCTTTCACCTCCCAAAATCTTTTAACAGCCAGGCTATAGAGGATTACAGAGGATGGAAGGCAAGGTACTATCATTCCTTCTTGCTGAAACTAGTTAAATATTCTCAGGTCCAAAGAAAGTCAGATTCACATGCTGGCTCTATCTAACTCAGTGGTTGGGGCACTCTCCTGGAAAGTGTAGATTCAAATCTATCTATTCAGAGGTGGAAATTGTACCCAGACCACAGACCACCCTCCTCCCATCCTGAGTGCTCTTACAACCAAAAGGTGGGGAACAGGCTCGCACTAGCTCCGCAGTCCTGGGGCCTATGTAGAAGATCCTTATCTGTTTTGCTGGTTCTTATGGTCAAAATGTCAGAATCAAATCATTTGATCTGATGGTCTTGCAAATAAACTTTTTTTATTCTTCACCCAGGTCTCAGGTAGAGTGGGAAAGGAAAGCGGCAATGTGGCTGACTCATAGGCTTGACTATCACCTTCAAAAGTGTTTTAATGTTAATCATCAGGAGTTACACTACACACCAATATAAAAATAACTACAGAAAGGTGTCTTTACAACACTATCACTAAGTTTCAGCGTCTTACCTTTGCACTTCTCTGGTAACCTTGAAACATTCTGATCTCTATTGCCACACCCTTCACACAGATGGGGATTGCAAATAAAGAACATTTCTATAATTATTAATATAGGTTTGTTATCTTTTCCTAGAGTTTGCATACTAGACATTTCTGGACATTTAGGAAGCCAGGTCCCCATGTAAGGGACATGAAACTAGATGGCTTGTTTTCAAAAGAATATATTGCTTGATACAAAATACAGTGTAGATTCTGAACCACAGTTAAACTATCTGCCAGCAAAATGACTACTGTAAATGAGGAATAGGTAACCATACAGAACTGGTATTTAGAGCTGTTTTATGATTATAGGTATTATATATTGGACTTGTGAATAACAAGAGTCAAAAGCTACCTTAATTACAACATCATGTTTCAGGGAGAATTAGTCTGAACATTTTCAAAATGTTCCTAACAATGTAAGGGAGGATTCCCATGCCATTACAATAGCTGGAACGTCAGTGTGTTATAACAGTGCCAGAACTGAGAATATTATAAGGAAATTCAAGTGATGATTGAAAACTGAAACAAAATTTAAAGATAGAAAACTTAGAAGATAGAATTTAGCAAGAATCTTGAAATAACCCAATCTATCAAAAATATACTCATCTGGTTCCTGAAGTATATTCCATTTTATTTTCATAAATATCAGTTTCTTCAAAAGTATCATCATGGAAAGCAGGCAAGTAGATTGTGTTTGTAGATTGGAACATTTTCATGGTGGATTATTCCCTTGTTTCCATTTGGGTGCCAGTTACAGCATGCAGAAAACAAATCATAATTACTCAGAGAAGTAAATGGATTAATCCATCCAGGCACAAAAGATCCCCACAAATATGGTGTGAGTTTGTCCTAAATGCTTATGTTGCTCCTAATGCAGACAAGCTGTCATTAAAATTAAACCACTTGGTACAAGAAACTCAGAATTTGATTTCTAGCATGAGACTTAAATTTGTGTAGGGCTTTGTGGGGGAGCTGGTGTAGAGTAAATTACTCCTTGGATGACTCAGACAGGATTCCGTAACAAGTTTCATTACAAATAGAGTGTGATTGCACATGCATTTACACCACATTAAATTTACTGCTCAGTAAGTTACAGTGCAGTAAATGGAAATTGGCCAGTGTCTACATGTGCAGGCACCCTGGGACTAGAATTAGTGCCAAGTCAGAACCTGCCATGTGCCGTGTGGCCACTGCAGGGAGCTCCAGCCTCCAGCTACGTGGCTGCCAGCCCTTAGCAGCCATGCTCAGGCCAAAGGCAGCTGCCAGCATGTGGCGGCCATCCCCACCTGCCCATTCCCCTGTACATGCCCAGCTCAGGGGAACCACACAATAGCTCCCTCCCTGACCACTCTGCCACTGCCCCTGGCAACCAGCAGCCCATGCTGATGCTGGCTATGGTGCTGACACCCTCCTCTTGCACTCCCCACTCCAGCCCACCTGCCCTGCTGCCCACACACCCCCAGCCCCTTGGCCACCCCCAGCACCACTCCAGGACACATACATAGGAAAAACCATACAAACTTTATTAATAGAACAAAAACCCCCAACCCTCCCCTTCAACAAACACACCCCCCTCCCCCAGAACACAGTGCCCCTCCCCCACCCTCCAACAATAAAAACCTTATTCCACAAACTTAAAAGACACATCAGGTGTCTGACCCCATCTCCAATTCCACCTGCAAGGGGTGAGGGGTGGGGCCACCCAGGGAGAAAAGCCCAACAGCAGGCAGCCAGTATCCCAGCTGCAGACAGTTCTCCCATGGGTCCAGGGGCTGTGATGAACCCCAAGAATGCCTGTGGCCAGCAGACACTGCAGGACCTGCTCCAGGATGCTACCAGGGGTCTGCTGCGGGGTGGTGGGTGGAACACAGGGGCTGTGCAGGGCCAGAGCAGGAGGTCAGGTATGGGGGGACATGAGGACAACCTCTCCTGGGTGGCTCTGGGCACGCCACTACCTGGCCCTCCAGCTCTGGGCCTCCAGCTCTGGGCACACTGCTCCACGGTCTTCAGCTTGGCACAGTGGATATGGCATGCCCTCAGCTGTTTCTCCTCCCGGATGGCTTCCCAGGTGCAGTCCTCCACCTGCCACACCCAGCGGTCCACCACCCAGCCCTCCATTGTGACCACTAGCCACCAGAGCAGGCAGATCCCATTCTGATGGCACCATTGGTGCAGCTGAAGCCTCCAGATGGCTTCAGTGGCAGCTGGCAGTGAACGTGTAGCAGTGGTCCTGTGGGCCCCTGTGGCCTCTCCCTTGCATCCAGATGTTAGCACTGCAGAGGCAAGAGACATAAGACTTTTGTGATTTTGCAATATTTAAGAGATTAGATCCTCTACTCCAGAGGCCCTGTGCTGTCTGGTCTCAGCTTGGAGGTCAGCCACATGTGGGTGCCCAGGGACCATAATAAGCTGTGCAGGCAGGCCTGGGCCCAAGTAGGTGCTGCCTGAACTCCCTGTCCCTGCTTGATCCCAGGGGGTAAGCTACAGCCTGCCTCCACTGCCTTCTTCCCAGGGTGGGCCAGGACTCCAGCCCCTGCTGACCACCCACTGACCCTGCAAGGTACACTGCTTTGCTGCAATGCCACCCAGCCCTTGGCACCCAGGCTTGGGGCATATAGAATTCCTGGACAACTAGGATGAGAGGCTGGCTGTGCCCCCATCCTTCCCACTGAGTGCTAGGAGGGCGTCCCAGGGCTGGCCCTGACTGAGCCTCTATGGTCTAGTCCAGCTAGGCACCCAAAGCCTTATGGGCTAACTTCATGGCTTCATAACCTCCCCTTTACCATGACCCATGCCTCATATGTGTTACCAATATAATGTCCCTTTGTTGGGGTCTCAGCCTCCTCACCCTCTGTCCTTCAATCTAGATAGGCCTACCAGCCTAGGCCCACTGGATAGGACCTGGCTTCAAGGCACTAGTTTCCCATATCTATTCACAAGTTACCAAGACCCTGGCTCCTGTATACTGGGCCTCTCCCCTCTGTGCATGTGCCCTCGCTGGCACTCGACCCCTGGCTCTTCTGTGGTTCACTTAGTGCTCAAGCCTTGAGCCTACCCCTGGCAGGGCTGAAGGCAGTCAAGTGCTTCCCTGGACACCAATGAGGTCTCCGCCTCTCCTACAGCCTCTTCCACAAACCACCGGCGCACATAACATAAAGCCCCTGGGCTACAACATAAATAATAACATGCAGCAGCCTTCTGCCCCTTTAAGAATATAGGCCTCTAGTAACCCAGCATCCTGAGCTTCCCTAGGCAGGTTTTTTTAAAAAATCAAATTTAAAATACACACAAATCATACATCTGCATAAACATTAACAATGCATTTTTTTTTTTGATAACAGATATCAATCCCCCCATTCAATGACATTACTTCTTCCCCTTTCTACATAGGTCATACATACGTACACCTTAAAGACAGTGCTTGAAACTCTACTTACAACCAAAATATGTTACAACTTCCATATCAGATTCCACCTATAATACAATGCAGATCCCCAAATATTTCACAAAAACATAACATGTTTCATCTGTTCCTTATTTGTCATCCCATACTAGATATCCAACTTTTGCATCAGTACATCAACATCTTCTTTTTATCCCTTTCCCCTTTCTCCATTTTTCTACATTCATCCCTTTCATCTAATACCACCAGGTTCAAAAAACAGATTCCAATTTATTTGATTCAATATATTCATTGCCTTTCTTTCACCAGTGCTTGCACTCCCTTCCTTTGTATAGCATCATAGTTTTGAGCATGCGAGTTGCAGGCTTTCCTTCACAGAAAAACAACCTAGGAAGCAGACACTGTGGCAGAATGTCCCATCTCCCCAAAACTCTGCTGTCTGACAAGTTGGTTACCACGGTCACTGCAAAGGGCAGACTCCTCTGCCCCATCTCTTTAGCTAACCCTGAGTTGTACCCTGAGCTAGATACATTCCAGAGGGAGTGGGGAAACCTGCTCCCTTTGCCTACGTGACTGGCATCACACACCTGGGTGGGGAGCTTAAGCTCCCTATTGTTCTAAGCAATGCCAACATGACTGGGAAGGGACAGTCTCTCTCTCCCCCTTCCCAGTTTCAGTTTGTGAACCTTTCTTTCCCTGCCCTGCTGATGACGTGTCTATCACCCCCCCTGTCCCGCCGCCCCTCCAGCCCCCATCCCCACTTAATAGATCACTCCTTCTCTCCTCCTGTGCTGGTGTGGCTTCCTTCTCTTCTCCCCCATACCATTGCATTAGCTGTTTCAATTACATCTCCTCCTCCCTCCGCCTGCCCCTATGGAGTTTCCTCCACTGTGTAAACTTTCATCCCCATGTCTTCCTCGTCATCCTACCCTCCCACTTCCGAACCTCTGAATCTCTTCACTTGGCCCAATTTGCATATGAAATCAGGCACTCTCTTTGTCAATGCCCCTTTTTCCCCACAGGAATTGAGATATTACAACTCAATTCCTCCCTGCAGTTTGTGACCCTGTACCCTCTCCATTCACATTGGTAACACTCTGTATAGTGAAAAGAATACCTCTGAATCTGGCTGGGTGTCCAGCTGACACCCTCATGGGCCAGCGTTCAGTTCATTATGGCACGCCTGAGCCAAACTGGCACAATCAGTCTACACAAGCTGATCCCCTTATGTGTCTCAAATTCAGCATGTCCCAATCTTTTGCCCTAACTATCCTAGTAGTGGTAGCCTCTTGGTGGGTGGACCACAGTATTTCTGGGCTTCACAGAGATCTTTGGCTTAGCTAAAAGAAGTGTTGCTGCAGAGCAAGTGGGAAAGGGGAAGTGGAAAGGGAAAATACACCTGGTTACCACCAGTTTGACTATAAAAATTATTTATTGCGAAGTATATGAAATTTATAATGGTACTAGTAGTAATAGACATGCAAGGAAAAATAAACAAAACAATTACAATATTACCCTGTGTAACAGCGTCATAGCTGTGGTGCGGTTACTAAAAGAGGGGGAACAGCTGCCAGGGAGGAAGACAATGAAGAAAGTGATGAATAACCCGGGCAGCCAATATGAAGCCGGAAGGGGATAATAAAAAAAGAGGAGAAGACTTACCAAAGATGCCTTCGGGCGCACACATGACTTGAGGGAGACGAGAGGGGGCCCCTACAGTGATGGAACCCACAAGAGGGACCAGGAGACAGTGACGCACACCCAGATGATGGAGGTCATTGTGGGAACTGATGCACCTGTCTACGGATCCCGTCCTACCTTGAGAAGACAGCCACGGCGGTAAGTAAGGAACCGAGCAGTGGCGCTGACCCTTTCCCACACCCACAGCTCCGAGGACTCAGAGCTGGGGAGGGATTCCCCTGGCTGAAGAGGGGGAGAGGGGAAGAAGTGTGAAGAAAAGGGGCCCAGAGCAGGGGGGTGAAGGAACCCCGACCCTATTTTGCAGGCTTTATAACCCAGGCCCTGTACTGGAGGGTAAAGACCGCAAAAGTATAAAGAGAAAAGGAAATTGACAAAGCCGTACTTTGCAAGCCGGCACAAGCCACAGACAGGGAAGCCTGGCATCGGTGTTGACCAGCCGCCAATGAAGTAATTAGCGGCCAATCATCAAGCAAACAGCCAGCTAGGGAGAAGACAGAGATCTGGAAAGAAAGTAACAGAAGAGTAAAGATACAACGCCGTGCTCCCCCAGCCAACGTGAGTTGCAGCCAGGGAATCCCGGCATTGACAATAATCAGCCACTAACCGGGCTATTAGCGGCTGATCATTGAGGAGAGGGACAATCAGTAATCCCGCTTTGATCTTTGAAAGCAGGTGGAGAGAACCGCTGCAGGCACTCAGGAGAAGGGTCAGTCCTGGAGAAAAAGCCAGGCCACATAAAATAAAGCATTACTGGTGAAGATCTGACCTGGGCATCTTCTTTACCGGCGTACCGGTTTATAACAACTGTTCCTTCCCCCTCACAAATTAGGTGAGATCAAGTCATGGCAGGCGGGAATCGAGGGGAAGTCAACTGGAAACCGGGTACCCGAGAGGGGCACCCGCCTACACCCTGGTTTAATTATTTGGAGAAACCTAACTCAAGCTTAACTAATACTATTTAGGTTCAGAGAGCTATACCTAGAGAGAAAAAGAAAAAGAGAGAGAGAAAGAGAGAGAGTGAGATCTGGAATCTCACCATTCCAAGCCACTCAGGTGATATGTTGACAAGCAAAGGTCCCAGCATGATCGTTGAAGGGAGACAATCTGTTTCTCCCAGCTTCTTGAGAACAACAGCAGATGGTGTCAGAGAGATTTCTCTCTCTTGAAGCATACTGTTTCACAGTTGGTAGGGTTGGAAGGGACCTGAGCAGATCATCAAGTCCAACTCCCTGCCATGGCAGGAAAAAGTACTGGGGTCAAACAAGCCCAGCAAGGTGTTCATCTAACCTCCTCTTAAAGACCCCCAGGGTAGGAGCCAGCATCACTTCACTTAGAAGCTGGTTCCAGATCCTAGCCACCCTGACTGTGAAGTAGTGCCTCCTGATGTCTAGTCTAAATCTACCCTCTGCCAGCTTGTGACCATTATTTCTAGTCACTCCTGGTAGTACTCAGGGGAACAGGGACTTTCCCAATGCCTGCTGGTCCCCTCTGACTAGTTTGTAACAGGCCACTAGATCCCCCTTCATCTTTCTCTTGTGGAGGCTGAACAGGTTCAGGTCCCTTAGCCTCTCTTCGTAGGGCCTGCCCTGCTGCCCCGATCATGTGAGTGGCCCTCCTCTGGACCTGCTCCAAGATGTCCACATACCTCCTGAAATGGGGTGCCCAGAATTGGATGCAGTATTCCAACTGCAGCCTGACCAATGCTGCATAGGGGCAGAGGATCACCTCCTTGGATCTGCTCAAGATGCATCTGTGGATGCATGACAAGGTGTGGTTGGCCTTCCTGACTGCATCCCCACACTGCCAGCCCATGTTCATTTTGGCATCAATAATGTTTACTGCTTTACAGCTTTCTTATACCCCTAGTCCAGCTTATTCAAAGCACTCTTTTACTTGTGTAAATCAAGAGGGTCCCAAACCATAACTGACAGGGAAAATCCTGCTATATAAACAGTTTAAATTTAAATGAAATACCTTTTTCAGTGACAAGGGGTTATCTGGTTTGGAACATCTCAAGAAACTGATTAACAACCAGGAAAAACATCAAGTTTTAAGGAGTAACAAAACACCTAGGAGCCAGCTTGAAATTATTATGAATATAGAATATATAGTGGAAAGGATAACACATTGTTTCTTCCCAGGTGGCCTAGCCATGCTTGCACTGTGAAGTCGGCATCAGTGTTTTGTATTTTACCTGTTGTGAATAAGCCTCAGCTTAGAACCCTTAACCATTGTTCAAAATGTTACCCATACCCCCTCTGACTCAGTCTCTGGCCTCAGCATTCCCTAATCCAGCAACCAAGTTTTAGTCAATCGAGTTTAAATAAGTCTCCCATACTGGGAGTAGGGAATGTAGGGCCTGAGATGCCTATTAAACTTCTTTTGCTTAGTTCTGGGTAGATGAGGGGGGGGGGTGTAGCGGTCTGAGGTTCCTTCCTCTAGTAACATGTCACTGGAGGTGTCAGGGTGGGGTGCAGGCATGGGCTCCCAGGGTGCCAAAATGCAGGTCAGCTCCCCCATGAAGGGCATGATCCTAAGGGACCCACCAGACCGATGAATGTGGTTGGTCACAACCACCCACTAAGCGCACAAATCCTTGGCCTTCACGTGCACATGTATCCCAGCTGCCAGGGCCTCATAAATGTGGGAGTTCAAGCACCCACCATAGCCAAACTGCCCCAGGGCATCCTCCTTGCCCCTTAGTGCCACAAGGGTACAAATCTCCTCCAGGTCCAGTTGGCACTCCTGGGGCACTGGATGGATGGGCACACATAGACAAGGCTGGGACTGGACATGGGGGAAAGAGGAGGATACTAGCTGACTGGGCCCCCCGCAAAGCTGGTCCTATGTTACTTTAAATTTCAATTGCCAAATTAAGAGCAAGACCTTATGAAGGGGGATAAGGCAAAATGCTGCATTTATTGATAACATAAATTAGACATAGAGGTTCGAACACACTACTCATATAAACACATGCAAATTATCATGCACAAAACTTACACACAAACACAAAACAACCTTTCCATTCAGACATTATAGTTACCAGCAGCAGTTGTTCAATAATAGCATGGGTAGCTGGCCCAGGTCTTATTGAGAGAAGATGCAGATAGCAGGCAGGGTGGTTATTACGAGAAAAAGATCCTGGAGATAACAACTTGGAGTGGGGTGAAACAGACGTGTCTGTGCTCTAACAAAACAGCATTTGAGACAGAGACTCACCCAACTTGGCATTTTTGAAGTCTTCTTTTATAGGGGTTGGCATCCTTTGTTTCAGTGCTTTGGGATTTTTCCATACCCAGATTCTGTTTTTGTGGTTGTTTTTTTCCATCTTCACCTTATCTCAGTCCAAGGTCAGTTTGATCATCAAAGTTGGTATCTCAGGCCTGGAGTGTCCTTGATGCCCATCTGGCAGGATGAGTGCATTCCTCCTCCTTGTTATCTTTTTTGTGTCCTATGCCTAACAGGAATTCTTCAGCTATTCATTAATTAGTTTACTGAGAGGTAACATACATTTGGTGCCTTGTTGGTTACATAAACAGTTAAATCTTCTTCTACCATTTCTATGTCATTCTTTCACCATTCACCATTTTACACACAGTTTTACATAAAGTCTATGCAGAGTTCATTTACTTATGTCAAGCAGAAGGATGCAAAATGGAGTTTTGTTGTTGCTTACAGCATGAGACTAACATGGTTACATGTCACTATTATTACACTCTATGTTAACATCAGCTACATCAGTTCAGTTCCAGCTACACCTGAAGGGCTGAAAGTAGCACCCCCAACAGGGGCACAGCCAGGGAGTCACTGCTGTGAGCAGAGGTGCTTCACCACGGTCCTGCAAAGGGAGAGAGATGGGAGGTGAGTAGCAGTGAGGA